>JAQAHW010000026.1:6562500-6750000 GCA_027580185.1 Tuta absoluta
ACATATTGAAATATCTACATGATCCTACGATCATTACCGGGTATCTGAAGCCAACTCCTACAAGTCTGCTATATATATTCACTAGCAGGCGTTGCACCACCCAGTGTTTGCAAAGAGATAGCGAGCTCTGCTGAAAAACCAAGCAGGAATCTGACCCGAGGCACCTATGTATGGCTGCAGTCCAGCCCCGCGTAGATTGATTAGCCTTAAGATATTTTTAAACAGCGTTCTCCTCTTAGAGAAGACCAAATAGCTTTTAAAAACCGGCGATAGCGAGAGTCTTTCCAAATCTCCCAAGTCGAATAGCTCCCGCCGGATTATAACTTACAGTGGCCGGTGTGGAGAACCTTAAACCGACTCCAATCACAGTTTGGACGCTGTAGAGAAAATCTTGTACGTTGGGGCTATTTCAACAATCCATCCTGTCTGTGGTGTCACACCGCAAGATATGGCACACGTACTGACCGCCCAGCTTGCTCTTAGTCTTACACCTGCTCGCTGGAGGATCTTTGGGATGCTACCAATAAAGCTGTCCGTGTGGCTACACACTGGTTTAGGCATATTTAAACTTTTGTCATCGACATGAAAGAAGAAGATAATAGGGTAATTACTTTTTTTTCTAATAACTTCTCCTATTTTTTCAAGATATCATCTTTCTTTAAACGAAAAGCAGTGCATAAGCAATGCTAGTTGTTAATTTAAAATACTTTCATATATTCCAATCGCTCGTAGCTATTTAAATCATCCAAATTGATATAGGCCCATACACAATTATCACAAGTAATCCATAGAAAATCTCGTAGACTAGTAGCATCTCAAAGGCATCATAGGTATTAAATTTCCGAAACTTATTTGTTCGAAAAAAAAAACTGTGCAATAGTAGAAGAAAGGCAACGGTTGCTAAGACTAGCAGTGCCGCAGAACTAGCGCCACAAATATACAAAAACACATAAGAACGTCCATTATTCAAGATTATAGTGTTATTTCAAAGGAAAACTAAAATCTGCAAATCTGGTGTATTATTTGCGTGACCCTTTACAAATTATGTGTTTGTGATGTGATGTGGAGCTAGTTCTGCGGCACCACTCACCATAAAAAAAAACATGTGGCTGGGTAAGCTTGTGAAGCAAAAAGCAAATTATAATAGTCATATAAGTGTATGAATAGGAATAAGTTTTACATAAACAGTACAGGTTTTTAAACTACCGAATAAAAAGCAGATTCCAACAAAATTTACTTACATTTTTTTCTTATTTTCATTTACTATATTATAGCACTGTGAGTGCATAATAAATAAACCATAGGACGTTCATTTATTATCAAAACTACATAAAGAAGAAAGAAAACACATTTATTTCGGTCCACACAACACAACAATCACAAAACGAATCACGAATTTCGTTATAGTGTCGTGTCATTGGTGATCCGCTTAGCGTCGTCTTTCTTGGATACATCAACATTTATAACGAGCGGAATTTTGCTGACAGCAGCAATTTGTGCAGCAACTGCATCAAGTTTTTTCTGGTTTCTGCCTATTATTTTATTGAATTGCATAAAGTAAATTTTTCAACAAGCAGTACTTATTTTTCCCAGCAACAGCACAGCAAAGAGATAGAGATATGACAAAGAGAGACAAACATTTTACTTATAAAGTGTTATCTGTTTTATTCTAAATTATATATGTTATGTGGTATTGGTTCCGATACTGAAGCTATATGGGGTGTAAGCTACATGGGCACGATCAGTCTATAAGACTTAATATCTTTTTCTTTATAGAGGTTGTGTTGGTAAACGAGAAAATAAAACAACCAACCATATAAAATTCCTTATGTGTAGCCCTTAAACATTACATAACTTAGGTATCTCCTATCCTTTTCTACAACAATAAGACGAAAAGTGACAGCGCTACTTTAAGTTTTTTTTTTCCCGAATTGATGCCATACGTGATGAAAATTTTACTTGAAAATATTAGATTATCACCCATTTTTATTTATATTTTACTCCAATGTGCTATTTTTATACTATCTAAATCACAAAATGTTTCAATTATTTCAAAGTTATTAAAACTATATATATACACTTGGTTTTGTAAAAAAATTAAATCAAATTTAAGGTATTTATTATTTTTATTTATTGCAAACAAGAAACATTAAAAGTGACATAATATACAAAGAATGACGACACAACAGGACAACTTATTTCAACTAAGAAATTGGCGGATTGGGCGTGCACAATTACGAACTTTAAATAAATAATAATAATTTATTGTAATGTTTTTCAAAACAGACAAATACAATCATTACCAAAAAAATATTTTTTTGTATAGTTGATAAATCAGCGCCATAAAATAGGCATTTATGCTTTCAACAAATATCCATTGTCGGTGACATAAATAGATCCAGTTATACCTCTTGCCTTTTCACCCGCTAGATACATTACTAAGTCTGCTATTTCTTCAGAATCAGACACTCTTCCTAAAGGAGTTACTGACACAAAATCGTCCCATGTGACATCAATATTTGCGTTTTCCATAAAATCAGTTTTGACCGGTCCAGGATTGATTGAGTTAACTCTGATGCCTGAAGAAGAGAGTTCTAATGCCGCTCCTCTAGTGAAATGATCCAACGCGGCTTTAGATACATAGTAGGCTAGGAAATCTGGACGAGACGGTGTAGTTTTTGAGGCAACACTTGAAATGTTAATTATATTGCCTTTTGTTGCAGCAAGATGAGGCGCAGAAAGTGTTGTTAAATTGATCACGGCGCGTACATTCACGCTCATTATAGCATCGTAGGATTGTAGTAGTTTCCCGTCAAGAATAGACCCTTCTGTTGTGAAACCAGCGTTGTTAACTAACACATCCAGTTTACTGAATTTGGATATGGTTTCTGTGATAATTCTCTTTACGTCGTTGTCTTTGGAAACATCAGCGTTGATAACAAGCGGAGTTTTTCCAACAGCACCCACTTTGGCAGCAACTGCATCGAGTTTTTTCTGGTTTCTTCCAACCATAGATACATTAGCTCCCTCTTTGGCAAATAAAATAGCTGTCGCTGCTCCAATACCAGAACTAGCACCAGTCACCAAAACTACTTTGTTTTTAAAACTCATTTTTGGAAATCAGTTTACTAGAAATACGTGATAGCTCTTTGGATCTATGTTAAGTACTGATAAAGATAAATAAATAGCACCTACAAATAGTACGACGTGTGTGCAGTCAAGCTCTCGTGCGGTTAGACACTCGAACCACAAATGTAAGTCTTATGCGCGCGGCATAAGAACGGTCCATGGTTGCAACTGTCTAACCCAGCCTGATCTTGACTGTACTGATTACCGTACACGTGCGCACTTCGATCAAGGTCGTATTATCTGTAAAGTCATCGTTACAATACAGGTTGTCAGAGAAACATATATGATTAATAAAGGAACCAAGTAAAAAATATTGTTTTGAGTTACTTGCAAGTATGCTGTATTATTAAAGCTTTAATTGTTATTTTGCGATACACAATTTCCTGAATGATTCTCAAATGTTTGTCAGACGTGACGTTTATACGGAAAGGTGTGATTTGAGTATTTAATTGTTCTTGTAATCATCTTTGATAATTAAATATTTTTTGCTTAATTTGATTTAGAATGATAAAATGCATAGAATAAAGTAGGAAAGTAAGTATTGCTGTACCATCACTCCTTTGGATTTTTTTATGATTTTTAAATAAATAATTTGCCTAATAAATTAATTAGCGAAATGCCCTCGACTTTAGTTAGGTATGTTGTATTATACTTAATTATGTGATTTGGATATCACCTAAGAATAAGGTAGCTACTGGGTAGTTGACACAGATATTTTAACTTGAATTATTAGGTACGCAGATTTATAAACCGCTTATCAGCTAAGCCTTTAACAAACATACGGTTACCTGCTTGTCGATATTTTACAGATTGTACTTCGGACAGTGTGCTCAAGAGCTTCACGACCTTGTTCCACCAGCTCCCTTCTACCATCGGACATCCAGACGCACCGCCGGATACCATCCGTACCTGGTAGCCATTCCACCAATTCGGACTAAGCGCTTCCAGTCATCATTTATAATGCGCACTGCTAAAGAGTGGAACTCACTACCTGCGTATGTGTTTCCAAACGCATACAACCCTAATCTCTTCAAAGTAAGAGTGAACAGGCTTCTTCTGGGTGAGCTTGTTCCATCTTAGACTCTGTCTCTGTCCTATGACCTAGACTAGAGTCAAGTGCAAACCCATCATTAATAAAAAAAAAATTATAGAACCGTTTTTTTTTTATTAACAGAGTCTAAGATGGAACAAGCTCACCCAGAAGAAGCCTGTTCACTCTTACTTTGAAGAGATTAGGGTTCTAGGGGTCTAAATAAGTATACCAGTCAGCAACCGGAATCGACGACTCAACGTGCCCTCCGAAGCGTGGATCTTTCTTACGGGCAATCAGGTTATTTAGCATTCAATATTTTAGCTAAAACTAAGGATAATAATCAAAGAGATAAGTTACAAATATCAACCGTGTGTGCACCCCTGTCCCTGGTTCGATTCTGGTGATGCCGGGTAAGAATAGCATCACCCCATTTCTTACCCGTGGGTATCGTAAGAGGCGACTAAGGGACTCGAGGGTTAGATGTGTATTGCAATGGCGATAGGCTGACAACCTGTTACTATAGTGATACACAGTTATCTGATTGACCCTCAAACTTTTGTCAAACGTGGTGTTATTATCCGTTTTACGGCCGTTAACGCTCTACCTAACCCGTAAGGGATAAAGGCGTGATTTATGTATGTGGTTCGATTCCTGATAGGTACCATCACGCCATGAGTCTATGGAGTGATTTTCATTCAAATTTTCGTACTTCCTGTAGTGTACTGTCACTTTAGTGATACAGAAACATGCCTCAAATATTTTTTGAACGTGACGATAGCGACCGTTTTTTTACGGCTGGTAACGCTCTGCCTACCCCGCAAGGGAATAAAGCGTGAAATGTGTGTGTGTGTGTGTACTCGTACTTTGTCAATTGTAGGACAACCTGTATAACCATAATCTATTCTTAATAATTCTAACATATAGTTATATGACTAGCAAAAAATAAACCTAAGTACTCATCAGGATAATTTTTAAATTACGTCTTGATATAAGTATACAACACCCCCAATACAACCCGTGGGTATCGTAAAAGTGACTGAGAGATAAATTCGTCTAGAGCATGGGCAGCAGCGTTCCCTCTTTCTCTTTTCGTGTGGGACACCGAGTCGTCCAACGACCCGATGAACCCTGGTGTCGGAGTTTTTCAACCGCCTACTACCACTAGTAGGCCTCTGACATGGTTCTGTTACGACCGCCCTCTAAGTAATCATAGACAGCAACCGGGACCGACGGCTTAACGTGCCCTCCGAAGCACGGAACCATTTATTTTCGGACAATCAGTTGGTTCTCCCTGCAATGTCCTAACCAGACCGGGAACAAATTCACAAAGTGATAAATATCAACTTTGTGAGTGTCCCACCGAGAATCGAACCCGGAACCTTTGCGTCGCAGGCAGTCGCAATACCACTGCGCCACATCGGCCGTCAAAGTCAAGCGTCAAGCGTCCCTGTGAAAGCAGTATCTTGTACTGCGCTCGCCAATCCGCTAGCCAAGCGTGATGAGTACAGCAACACCCCCCAATAGGGGGAGGCCCATGTCCAGCAGTAGATTTTTGTGTCTGAAAATGTATTTATGTTCATATAATTATACAAACAGCTTTTAAAAAATAATACTCACTTTTTGATGCCGAATAAGCATAGCTATCATAATTATGTTAAATAGAATAGCCTCACCCCATTTCTTTCCCGTGGGAGTCGTAAGAGGCGACTAAGGGACTCGAGGGTGTGTATTGCAATTTTAGGCGATGGGCTGACAACCTGTCACTACGGCGATACACAAGTTCCCGAATAACCCTCAAATATTTGTCAGACGTGGTGTAAATGTACCTTTTATTGCGGCCGTTTACGCTCTGCCTACCCCGCAAGGGATAATAGGCGTGATATGTGTTTGTTTGTTTGTTTTGACGGCGAATAAGCATAGTTATCATGTGTTAATATTTACATTAAAGTCCAATGACCTGTCTCTACAGTTAACAAAAAATATTAGAAGAATGCGTCTGTCAGACGAAAATAAATTGCGAATGCCGATCATATATCCGCACATATACGACTACGGTGCGCTTACGATTGTCATAATTTGTATGAAATTATGATCTGAATTCGCAATTTACTTTCTTGCCGTAGATATTATTTCATGAAAACAAAAAGTACAAAATGATATGTGTCAAAAACACCTACCTGAGTCACAAAGTAAGTAATGGAGTTACTAGTTATTATTCTGTGGTAATGGCAGCTGGTGCCTGAGTGCTATGTGGTGAGGTTATATATTAGTCGTAGAATTTCGTATTGTTAGAATATGTCAAAAAATTCTGCCTAAGTTGTCATACTTACTACATCATACACTATTTAAGGAAGATAACAGAGATCTAGATATATCTAACTGTACTTTGCATAGGTTTAAAAAGTTCCTATTAAATTATAAGTCTAATATATAAGTTTTGCATTATATTACATAGTTTTAAGTCCAACCATTAAGAAAGAATACAACGCAGGTTGAGTTTACCTATTATTGGGTGTACATATAGTCATAAATTATTATAAGCAATATTTATCTAGGTTAAGTTGATATGTATTTACCTGTTGGTGAACCTAATAAATAAATAAAATAAAATAAAAATAAATACAGAAAAATATTGTTATTTTTGCAACTGAGTTCTTTGTAAGCGGGCTCCGATCTTAGTATTTATTTATTTTTATTTTATTTATTGATTTTATTGTTATTGTATTATGTTAAGGCTAAATGTTTATAAATTTTAACGCAACTACACACATAGAACTAACCACACCCAAATGTTTATTGTACGTATTAATGTAATAATAATAACTATATAAATAGCAATCTTTTGAAGATACATCTTCCTTCAAATGTTATCATAATCATAATGATAAAATATATATCATTTTAAAATATATAAAATTGACAGTTAATTTTTAACAGTTTGTATATAACATACTTTTTGAAACTGGTCCCTTCTGGTAAAATAATGTTTTCTGTCAATCCTGGTCCAGAAGACACACGATTAATTCCGTTAAAAAGAACGTTGGAACCTAAAGAAATAGCAGATTTGTTTTTGTATCAATCAAATGAAAAAGGAAGAGGTATTACAGATTCATGTCTTGAAAATAATAATGTGTTTTTGTTACATTGACACTATTTTATCAAAAATATATTAAATTGACAAATACTTATCATCAATACCCACAGCAACAGAAAGTCAGAATAATAATAATAAATATAGGAAAGCCAAGACTCAGATACTGTCAGTTGCCAAGCCAAGATACAGATAACATTTATTGAAATGAAAAGTCAGTTTATCTCGTAGTGACTTTGAGTCTACACATCTCGATATTTTTATCATGAGTTTTAAAAATAAAGTAGTTTTAGTAACAGGAGCTGGTTCTGGCATAGGCGCAGCTACAGCAATTTTTTTCGCCAAAGAAGGTGCTGACATCGCTATCGTAGACAAAAACGGACAAAAACTCGATGAAGTGGCTTCCAAAGTTTCCGCGCTTGGCAAAAAACCTTGTACCATCTACGCAGATGTATCCAAAGATGAAGATGCTAAAAATATTATCGCAGATACAATCAAAGCTTTCGGGAAATTAGATATTTTGATCAACAACGCTGGAATCGGAAAGAACGGTTCTATCCTCGATGGAAAAGCTGTTGAAGCCTATGATGCTGTTATGAATGTCAATGTTCGTGCTGTGATTCATCTTACTACTCTGGCTGCACCTCATCTTGCAGCTACAAAAGGTAATATTGTGAATACGTCTAGTATCGCAGCAATGTCAGTACCATCGCGTGTTGAAAGAATAGCTTACTGGGTTTCAAAGGCTGCGTTGGATCACTTCACTCGTGGAGCAGCATTGGAACTGGCATCTTTAGGCATCAGAGTAAATTCTGTAAATCCTGGCCCTGTCAATTCAAATTTCAATGAAAACTCTGGATACGAAGCAGTTCCTGCCAAAACAATTTATCGACAGTTTTCATGAGAAAGTCTGAACCTGAAGAAATTGCCGATTTGATTTTATATTTGGCAAGTGATAAAGCTCGGGGAATCACTGGTTCCAGTTTTGTGAATGACAATGGATATTTGTTAATAAACTAATTTGTAATCTCTTAGTAGTTCAATCGTTGAACTAACGAGATTCATTTTTACCATTTGTTTGACTGTCAAATAGTGAGACTATGCTCTTGATAAGGTGTGAGCCATGCAGAATGCAGTAATACCTAAGTTTTCATTAAATTCTACTAAACCTTTGTATATTTTCCTTTTTCGTATATCTTATTTTAGGTATCAATCAGAATATTATCAGAAATTTTCATAACAATAATAATATGTACAACACTGCTTTGTTCAGCAGTGGATCTTGTAGGCTAATAACAATAAAATTAAAGAAAAAAAAGTACAGAAAAAATGAGTTCCCACTTCTGCGTTCCGATAAAATTTATCTCCGTAATAAAGCACACTGCAGACCCAAAGTATCTTTAATTAATGTAAACATGGAACGATTAGGCGCAAATAAACACACGTAATGGCCATCCTGTAGCTGTAATTACTTATAATATTTTCAAATTAGGGACGGTATCTGCATGTTATCTAAACATTTTTTTGTAACTGGTATATAAATTTGCTATTTTGTAACGCATACATTTTTATTTTAAAACAGGTTCCCTTTTTATCCATATAGAGTTTTGTAGTATTATAAGTACCTAAGTTTTTTTCAAAAGCCTATACAATAAACTGTACTATACTACCTATGACTATATAACTATACTTATTACAATAATTTTTGTAAAAAAGAATATAATTAATACTAATATTAAAAGTAATATTAATATTTTAAATATGAGCAAAGGTCAAAACTTCAGTGTAATTTGCAACAAGTTATTACCGCTAATAATACCCAAGAAACCTCCCTAATTTTAATTACCACACACAAAAAAAGACATTAAACAGATAAAAATTGTGGCCATATTGCAAATGAGAATAAAATACAATAGGGGGAACAAAATAATATTTTTAAAACGTATTTATAAAAAAGCAAGCGTGGACCGGCCGAGGCCATCAGGATAAATAAATTATGATATAGTAGGGAGGTGCTTTAGCTGTCCTCTCATCTAGGTAAGCACCACAGAGCTATGATGATGTAGACATGTCTGCTAAACACCCAGAGCTAGTACATACAAAACTCCATTTATTTACTAAATACAAAATCAAAATACAACAATATACAGTTACAGCTCAACTTAAAACAAAAAACTAACTAACAAAGTACCTAAAATACTGGCAGCATTACTCGTACCTTTTTGAATTGCTAAACTGATTATCTGAGCTAGGTAGCTGTCAGATCTGAAATCACACGTAGATTTAAGATTATTTCAATTGAATATAACATAAATGATTTTTCGCGCAATTCGATATATTTTCTGGATCAAACCACCATCATATGCAAACAAGTGAGTTTTGTCTGACCGTATCTCAACGTACGAATATTCATTGTACTTTACTTCATGCATCCATTGACTTGAGATACTTCTGAATAGTCTTCTAGTAGTTTAAGTTCAACCACAGACAAAATGACAATGAAAATAAATTGAGGAACCCATGTAAAATCATTTAACAGACGCTTGAAAAAGTCTACAAAGCGCGAGATA
The DNA here is from genome assembly GCA_027580185.1 of Tuta absoluta. Classification (NCBI taxonomy): domain Eukaryota; kingdom Metazoa; phylum Arthropoda; class Insecta; order Lepidoptera; family Gelechiidae; genus Tuta; species Tuta absoluta. Next base: position 6,572,324 of record JAQAHW010000026.1, read on the forward strand.
CTCCGACGGTCCAGTGGTGCCCTCAGCTGTTTTCAATTAAATTCTTAAAACTAGAATTGATATCATTAATACAAGGAGTATACAAATTTATATAACAAGTGAATTTTACATGAGTACCTTGACCTCCTTTCGGCTTGTTATATAAATTTTGTTACTTCTTGTATATTTCGGATAAATTGTTGTCTTATACGATTAGATTATTTCAATATGCAACAATCAGCAAATTTATGTTCATAGACTTATTAAAATTAAATTAAATCACAAGATAAAACTTGTGTTTTGAATTTAAACTTTTCAATTTCAATTTCAACTTATAGGTTTATGGAGGCCACCGTTTTCTGTTTAGTTGATTTTAAAGACATAATAATTATAAAGTTTATTGTTGTACCTTGAAATAAAGTTCGTAACATTCATTAGATACATAAAATGCCTTATTTTTTTCTGTGCCGCCTCTAACCGTTCGTAACTCAACTCGGACGTGAGTTTAAAAAAACCGTCGTCGCCTGTGTAATGAATTTATAGCAAGGAAGTTGTCCCTGGACCTGGCGTTGCCCAGGAGACGTGATAAGCACCGATAGGGAGGCACAGACACGTGACGAATAGTTCTAGAACATTATGCTTGTTGTTGATAAAAAAAATACGTAAATGCAGTTAAACGCATCCTGCGTTCAAAGATTCAAATATATTTATTGCATAACTATAGGTAAAGAATACAGGTGTTTACAATTTATTTTAAGTCCATCTATAGTCTACCGTAAAGGTGTACAATGTCACGTGTTATTAATTAATATTATGAATTTGTCACAAAGTTAAATATTTTTTATTAATTGTGTGAAATATAATCTCTAAAAATAAATGTCAGTACCAATTTTACATTTTAAATCACAAAATATTATTATTAACAATGTATAAATTAAATTAAGAATATATTATTTCATGCAGGTATTCCTTACTATTTATTTATTTTTGTCATTTAAAAACTCCTCGACGCTATAATACAATTTAGACATTAAAAATTCTGTGACTCTAAGTTTACAACATAGGCGGCCGATGTGGCGCAGTGGTAGTGCGACTGCCTGCGGCGCAAAGGTTCCGGGTTCGTTTCTCGGTGGGGCACTCACAAAGTTGATACGTATCACTTTGTGAATTGGTTCCTAGTCCACCCATCTGATTGTTCGTAAGTAAGATAGTTCCGTGCACGTTAAGCCGTCGGTCCCGGTTGCTGTCTATGATTACTTAGACGGTGGTCGTTACACAAACGATGCCAGAGGAATACTAGTGGTAGTAGGCGGTTGAAAAACATCTTCTGTGCACAATGTGGCATATACATAAGTTTACCGCTGCAACCGCGTGCATGAATTTATAGACGTGTTCGTAAAAAAAATGACAATGGCTTAGATTTTACGCGCATGCTGTCATATATTAATTATACTGAAATAGATAATTTCGCGTAGAATTTTGTAAATACTTACAGTAAAATTTTCATTATATCAAAATGTTGCTTAAGTGCAAGAGTGGGAAAGGTCTTGTCCCCGTTCGTATTTTCCGGTTGGTTAGCCGATTTTACGGCCAATTGATTCGGCAAAGGTCGCTGGACAATGCCGATAAATGCCGAATAGCCGATAAGGGACTGTGTAGACGAACTTCGAAACTATACTAAATTAGAAATGCAGTTGTTCTTAAAACGTTATTCAATAGCTGGAATTTGAGACTGGCACATGCATGTTTAGATGACGTTTTTACCTTTTATTAGCGAGACCAGAAAACCAGGCATGATAGTGTGTTTTACGCCAATCAAACACACGCTTACGCCATTCGTCCCTATTCTTAGATATGCCTGTATATTAAAGTATACTATATATATGTATACTTTTTAAAGTTTGTCTAAAGACAAGACTCCTCCGGGTGCGAAATGTGCGTACAAGACTCAACTATATTGAATCAAACAATCTTCATAAAAGTGACAATCGAATCTTTTTTTAAATAATTGATTAGATATTATTAATGCAATGAGCTGATAATTTACGTGTCGTGATCGAATAACCTAATGAATTCATTCCAGTGAAGTTAGCATTGATTTAAAACTTTGTAAATACATCGAGATGCTTTAAAACGTAAGGCGGAAGAAATAAGAATATGAAGTGGTACCTACAAAAAATGTGCTATTACTATGTTATACAGTAAAACTGCGCCTCCCGGGATGTCACATGATAACTTTTAAGATGTATCTGTGATAGGTATAATAATAATGAAAATAAATTATTTATTTTCTCAAAAATAAGTAGAAAAGTTATGTATGACAATAAAACAAAATTATTTTATCTTAGGAATATGTTGCAATGAAGTATTGAAAAAGGCCGTATTTTACGGAGATAATAATATCAACTCACTTGCAGTTTTTACTATGCAGTTGGTCTGCTCCCGATAGTGATGGTATGTATAGCCATTTTGAAGGGCTTTTCGATAAATGTTAAGAGCTTTTGGGTGTTATAGCTTTCATATAAGGTTACGGTCGACGGTTTTCCCACTTGTCGTCCGTCGCTGCGTTTTTAACGGACAGTAACGCATGCGTCTGTCAGACGAAAGGAAATATCGAATTCCGATCGTATTCGCATAAAATACTGTCAAGTAATTGACAGACGCATCCGTATGCGCACCATAAATGCACTGTAGTAGCCGTATTTGTGTGTGGAATAAGATTGGGATTCGCAATTTCATTTTGTCTGACAGACGCATGCGTTACAGTGCGTGATTAAAACGCTGCGATGGATGACAAGTGGCAGAACCGTCTTCATGTCTATGTTACCCCAGTACAGTACGAGGAAAGTTCATTTTGAAATTATATTTTCTTCACGTTACGAAATAATGTGACAACTTGGGCAAAACAAGTTATAAACAAAATAAATAAATAGTGATGTCAACGAACTCAATCGATCAGGAAATATCGATTACAATTTGGGCAAGGAGCATCACTAAAGACTTCATCGGTTTTCGCTTGCTTGTAATATTCGAAAGAGATAGCGCAATACAAAAGTACACATCATATTGTCGTACAAGGCTTTGTTTTAGTTATAAGCCATATTCATATTTTCAAATAGAAACTCCGTATTGGAATGCTGGGGCCTTATCATAAAAAAGTTAGACGCGCGTAGAACGCGGTTTTAAAATAATCAACATAAAAAAAAACGTTAAGAAGTTCAATGGCAGCATCAATAGGCAATCGATGTTATTAAATATTGATTAATATAAAAATGAGTCAAAGCTACTACTGAGTTGGTCATTTCGTTCTTTATTCTTCAGGGAAAGTTGTTCAGTTTGATGCGCTTATTAATATCTTCCCTCTTGAAAAACTTTGCCCTTTGCTACTGGTACTTATAGACATTTTAACAAACATAAGTCGCTTGATATGACGCGTGATTCGAATATTTTTCAGAGGCCAACAATTCCACGCTGATAAGGAAACTTGCCAGACAAGCCGCTAAAATGCCACTTATTTCGCACAGTTATTTTTTACCAATAGACAGACACTTGTTGTTTCAAAATTTCATTTGGAGTTGTTTCCTTTAAACAGTTATGATTGTTATTTGTTTTTTATACGAAATTGACATCATGACTCATACTATTTGTATAGAATATAAATCGATCTAGAAGTCACAAGGGATAAGTGGTTTCGTTTCGAGGGCGGAGTATGAAATATATTCTTAAAAAAAATGTAATTAGGCTTTATTTTTACTACTATCTTAAAAACAAATACTGTCATACATTATACCATGCGGGGTAGAAAGAGCGTAAACGACCGCAAAAACGGATACTTACGCCAAGTCTGACAAAAATTTGAGGGTCTTTTGGAAAACTGTGCATCGCCATAGATTGCCTAATATTGCAATATACCTATATGTGTTAGCCTCGACTCCCTTAGTCACCTCTTACGAAACCCACGGGAAAGAAATGGGATAATGCTATTCTAATCCGTCTTCACACGGAAATCTAAACTAGCATCATACTGCAAAAACTAAGTAATTTAGAAATCAGAAATCTATTCAGGAATGGGTGTATTTTCTTTAGTTGTCCACACAACTATTTATTTTTCTTAATAAATTATTTATTAATATGATTGGGGCTTGATAAAAAAGAACCTAAATTGTAGCAGCGCCATTTTAGCTTATCCAACGTTAACCTTTGACATCGAGTAACGTATTTAAATTCATAGTCTTATGAAGTTAGCCTAGCCCCCCTCCCCCTGAGGGGGTGAGAGGCGTGACTGTACACTTTTTGGCTTCGGCTAAGCCGGATCGCCACTAAACCGGCGTGCTGGTAAAACGGTATAACAAAAAAAATAACTAAATTACTTCACAAACTTTTAACATAACATAACTGACCTCGCTAACTTGTTTTGTTTGTCTATTTTTTATAAGTATCCGCTGCTGTCTGTTAGCATGAGAATTTTATTTTATACTTTTCATTTATATTATTAGTTCTCATGTTAAGTGTATCTGCAGTCTTTATGAAAATGAAGTCTAAATAAAAGTATTTAATCATTGTCAAGTTACCTTGTGCAATTTTGTCCTAGATTTTCAAGAAGAAACAACAGCGAAAGTCAGCTTGATGTACTGTCCAAGAAACAGTCAGAGTTTACAAGTAAATAACTGAACTTCTTTAAATGATAAAATCGTTATATTTTGGTACACAAAAACATGTAAAGTTCTTGTCCGGTTAGACTCGCGGTCTTATAACAAAAAAAGTTAGACGTAGTTTAAGTTTTTTAACTGCGTCAAATCGTATACAAAAATATTTTAAACAGTGCCTTAAAGCGCGTCTAACTTTTTTGTGATAACACGGTTGAAGCGCCAATGTAAACTGCGCGAGGCATAACAACAATGGTCCAAAGTCCAAAATGTCTAACCCGAGCTGAGACTCTACCTCAACTGTACCTTTTTTTTCGATGCGATGTTGAGTAAGATATCCAACTCATAAGCACAGCATATGTTAAAAAAGTTGAAAATACATCCAATTTAGGATATACCGTTTCAGCACAGCACCGTTGTCTCAGAAGGAGTTAAAATGCTATAGTTCGTGCCGTTGCATAAATTAACCGCCGTAACTCGTAGAAGAAACCGCCGCGCATATTATCGCAAATTTTGGCGCATTTTGGCGCCAAGATTAACGAAATATTCGCCACATTAATTATTCATGGGGCAAAAATGTTAGGAGTTTCGATTAGCTATTAATTTTTGAGATAACACCGTCCGTAGCGAGCAATGAGGTCAAGTTATTGATGTGGGGAAAGTTTAAGCGCCTTTAAGTGGCGAAATACACTGCTATATTTATGGTGAAATTTTACTTGTGACTGATAGCGAAAATTCTGATGGGGCTGGCGGTAAGAAAAAAATTACAAAAAATTTTATGATGCTGATTTGTGTTACCATGGAAGCTCAATTTATTTTTGACATATTTCAACCTATGTTCTTTGGGAAAGCTGTTTAGGGCCTTATCAAATTTACTAATCGGTGATTAGTAAATTTTGCCCTATATAAGGTGAAATTTTACTAGTGACCGATAGCGAAATCTCAAGATGGGCTGGTGATAAGACACAGCTTTCCCGAACATGGGTTGAAATATAAAAAATATATTTTGTGCTTCCTCAGTAACTCAAAGCTAATCGGCAATTTTGTATTGGAGGTCCAAATTCTTTTGTCGTATTTCGACCTATTTTAATGTTCCTAGGAGAAAGTTGTTGCTTATCACCAGACCGTCTTGAGTACTCGCTATCGGTCACTAGAACATATGCATAATACCTTTATATTATATGGATAGCTTTATATGTTTCGAAAATATTTAAGTCGTTAATGTTTGGTTTATAGTTTCTAGACCAATGGCCGATGAGATGGCGGTAGAATGACATATGTCCATGAATACATATATCTGGGCCAAATAGTCTCTTTCCAGGCGCGACAAGACAAGGAAGTAGCTAGGCGCACTGAAAACGCCTGGAAGCTATTGGTCCATGAAAGGCGACTTGCCAATATCACTTAAGCGCAAAATCATGGACATATGCATTCTCCCAATACTCACATATGAGGCACAGACATGGTCTTTGACGAAAGCCCAAAAGACCCGATTCAAAGTTTGTCAGCGATCAATGGAGCGCAGTATACTAGGTCTGAAACTCCAAGATCGGGTCAGAAATTTGATACTGCGTTCCAAGACTCAAATTGCCGATGTAGCCGATACAGCTGCAAAGCTTAAGTGGGATTGGGCTGGTCATGTCTGCCGCATGCCTGACGTTACATGGGCTAAAACCGCCACAAATTGGAAACCAAGAGCCGACAGACGTCGTCGCGGGAGGCCCAGACGCAGATGGCGAGACGAACTGGATGGGTTTTCGAAAGATTGGTATGCGAAAACTCAGGATAGCGAACAGTGGAAGAAGGAGAGGGAGGCCTTTGCCCAGCAGTGGGATCCTGACGGCTGGATAAGATAAGGCATATATACACCTGTGGAAGTCCTACTGAGTAAAAGACCACCTTACATGCGGTGGGCGCCAAATATTGTTTGTCGTTCTTTTGTATTATTTAATGTATTTATTTAATTAAAATGTTTATGCCATGTAATGCTGGCTTAAAATATCATCTCCCCTCATTTCTTTCCTGTGGGAGTCATAAAGAGGCGCCGTGGACTCGAGGGTTGCGTGTGTAGGTATTTAGGCGATGGGCTGATAATCTGTCTCTATGTTGAATGAGCCTTAAATGTTTGTCAGACGCGGCGTAAATGTCCATTTTTACGGCCGTTTTGGCTCTGTCTACCCCGCAAGGGATATAGGCTTGATGTGTATGTGTAGCGACTTCTGGGAGTTACTACAAGAAGCTCACTCAAAGTGGTTCACGAGCAAGCAAGACGCAACAGAAGTTACAACATATCTGCAAGATGGCGCCACGTGACAGATTTCCAGAGAAACAAAGAGCCTGAAACGCGCTTTCGAAGTGTTTCACCGCGCAACGCATATATACAACTTCCAATTCTATCCAGGTGAACCAGTCGGTCCCCTGGCCACAACACCCGGCCAGGCGGGTAGCTACCGTTTTTCCGACTCCATCTGGAACCCTCCATTCTGCCTATTGGCATACCTTCCTGTCAACCGCCATATATGTATGTTTTTTAATATAGAATCTGAATCAGTCTAAGCAATCTGTAACACTGCTCGATGTGTATGTCCAATGTTCTTATATGGTGTATGTCTGTATGTATCGACAGGCCAATAAACTGCGGGTTTGTTTACGACCCTCCAACTACCCAACCGCTATTAGGCGATCGCTATTTGCTTCAGTTCCAAGGAGTGTCGTTTGTTGGATGCGGTATTAAGGCGAGTGTAGCCGTCAACGACCTCGACAGTGACGCCAATTCACAAAAAAAAGTTTTCTCTTTATACAAACAATTAATCAGAATATCCGTTGCCCAAGTTTTTAGTATTATCCTTTTGTAAAATAAGAACATGCAAACTCAATGAAATATTCGCTGCAATCAAAGTTATGGAAAAAAGTACCTAAAAACGGCCTCTTTTGGTATAAGTTGCCATAACTTTAATTACAGCGAATATTTGATTGAGTTTGCAGGAAAGGAAGGAAGTATATAAAGTACACAATAAATAACAGCAATTAATAATCGTAAAAATTGCTTGAGTGTATTGCAGGCAAATCTTATTGATAATAACGCGTGGCATGGCTCTATCTACTGGGATATTTGGGAACCTATTCCAAAATTATACTTTACTTTCAGATATAACAAGTCTTAATTATTCGAGTAGTAAGCTTACATTTAAGTATTTGTGTAACAAAAAAAAATACAAAAAAAAATAGATTTCTATTTCTTTTTCTTTAGAAACAGCGTCCTTCGTTCCAAAACCAGGCGGGGCTTATGTAGGCTGTAAAGCAGCAATACATAAATGTAATTAGTCAACAACAAGAACGGTGAGATAAGACCGTCATGGAGTGGACAACTTAAGATGACGGGTGAGGCCACAAATGATGCAGTAACAAAACAGCTTATTGGCAGCAAGCAAAGAAAGTTAATACTTACCTAAATACCAAATTTTTAAATTACTTCCCGGGTTAGCTAAACAAATTTGTACCTATACCTAACCACAGATCTAACACAGGAAGTGTTTTTCAAATTATTTCATCACTTAGACTGTAGACACATTCAACCTGTAAATAATTAATTTGTCGTTTGGTACTTATTAGTTGCAAAACTAACCTAATAAATGTAGCCGTGCCATGCGCTATAGGCATCAATATACACTTGCAAAATTCGCAAGGCAAGGGACAAGCTGCGGTAGCCCAGATGGAAGAGGCTTCGCAAATAGTGATGGTAAAAGCCGCAGTTTCAAATCCTGCCCTCGGTAGAAAAAATTGCTAAAAATTAATAATAATAAATTGCTTAAAGTTTTCTAAAATTGTATTCTGCTTACTATAAACCTTTGAAAGTCATGAACAAAACATATACGTAGGTACTAAATTTATTAATACAAACGATTTTTCCAACGCACACTATTATTTTATGTAAGCATATTATGCCGTATCCAAACATCAATAGTTTTCATGCATCAACGCAATTGTCGTATCTTTGTTGGGCACGTAAACAGCAGCGATCGTAAAAGAAAATGCGTCGGACTGTACCGGACAATTTTCCTACGTTTATTTATCGATCACTGTATTCGACTAATCCTTAGGGGAGAAGAACGTAAACTGCGGATTCAATGACAGTTGTGGCTTGTTTGGTACCTTCATCGTCTGGGTCTTGCAGGAACTTATTTTAGGATGAGGCGAGTTGGCCGAGTGACGACTGTGAGGAAGAGTGTAGCGACCCGCCTGGTTGGATGCTGTGACCAGGGGAACGACTGTTCCATATGGATAAATTTGAAAATTGTATATATACCGATCTACCGCGATAGTTTTGCAACTTATTCCCGGCGACTTATTCTTTCTTTACAGTTTAAATGTAGCTGAAACGATAAAAACCCGCTATATTTTTCCCAACTCTTATTCAGTTTATTTTAGAAACTGACAAACTAGTAGAAAGTTTATTTCGTATAAACCATAAATTTACTCAATTTAATTTTTAACAGAAATAATTAACCTAAAACTAAACTATAAAATATGAGACGCGATAAATTGAATACCAAATTTTAAAACATATCTCGTAGACACTTGGAAAACTTGTTTTTTATCTCAGGCAGGCAGGATTTGAACCTGCGACTTTTGTTATCGCGTTAAGATACACACGCATAATTTCACAGGCAATGATTAAGCCGCGGTAGTCCAGATGGAAGAGGCTCACTAGATCTTATATCAAAAGTCGCAATTTCAAATCCTGTCTGCGGTAGAAAATGTAACAAGTTTATGATTGCATACCCAAACCGAAAATGTTTTCAAAAGGTATTCAATCCTGATTATTTGATTACCTGTCACAAAGTAGCCGCATAACATTTTTATGCTTAATAAAAATAATACCCCAGATTTTATGGCGCAACTTATAACTTGTAATTATTATGGGAAAGTTATGGTATTTTGGGGTTATACCGCCCCATTCGATGACTCCCTTTGATTAGTGTCGTATCTTCATATTATGACATCGTTAATTTGGTCGTATGAGATAATTATGATATTAGGAAATAAATGTTTTGATGAAATAAAACACCTTTAGATTATTCCATCTAAGTATGTCCATATTTATTCTGGACATAAGTTTAGATTCACTGTCTGTCTGTCGGTTTCGTGTGGGACACCGAGTCGTCCAACGACCCGATGAACCGTGGTGTCAGAGTTTTTCAACCGCCTGCTACTAGGAGTAGGCCTCTGACATGATTGTGTAACGGCCATCGTCTAAGTAATCATAGATAGCAACCGGGACCGACGGCTTAACGTGCCCTCCGAAGCACGGAACCAGCTGTCTTATTCGGATAATCAGGTGGTTCAGACTGCAATGTCCTAACCAGACTGGAAACAAATTCACAAAGTGATAAATATCATCTTTGTGAGTGCCCCACCGAGAATCGAACCCGGAACCTTTGCGTCGCAGGCAGTTGCACTACCACTGCGCCACATCAGTCGTCGTTTAAATCACTGAAAACCTTTCAAGGGGTGGGCCAGTCATGAAACTTTTTAATTTTCCCCAAGGAACACAGAGTGAAAAAATTGTACTAGCAGCCAAAATAACTCTTGGTTTGCAACATTTTGTACGGTAGGTCCAAATTATTAGCACTTTTAAAAATGTTGAGCAAAAAAAATTGTGGCTTGATTGATACAATAACTTATATTGGATGACGCTTGTACATCGCTCAGAGACAAATACCAAGAGATTGAAGATTTGGAAGTGTCAGTCGAGACGCCGGTACCTGAGTTGGTAGAGTAGAGGGACGGTACCCTACGGTTCCAGTTTCAAACCCGGGCGACGGGCCCTTCAATTTCTAATTTTACATAGACATCACGCGTATAATCCCTTGCGGGGTAGGCAGAGCGTAAACGGCCGCAAAAAATGGACATTTACGCCACGTCTGACAAACATTTGACGGTCATTCAGAAAATTGTTTATAGCCATACACACCCTCGAGTCCCTAATTAGAAATTTTCATTTATGAAAATAATATAGCACTTTGAGAACAAAAGTACATTTCGCACAATGTTTTTTGCGATTATCAAAGATATTCCACACAATCGCCTGTACATACCTACTTTCACCCCAATATAAAGCTTCCAGAGGTACATCACAGAAAAAAGGCCGTGCAAGGTGATTCCGTGGAAAATTAAAATGGCCGCGGGGCAATCGAGTAATATTCTTCCTCATTTCAACCGGAGCGATTGCTCGGTTCAGGTACGTTTGGGAAGGCTCTGCGGATCTTAGTTCTGAGGTGGACTGGAGAGGTTTCGGTTTGATTCTGATGTGTTTCGCAACCCTGATAAAGTATAACGTAGAGTTCCATGACGCATGCCTCTTCATAAGGAGTAAATAGGAGGCACCTATTTTTATTAGTATTTATTGAATTGGATAGCATAATTACATAAGCTAAATATAAAATAGAAATAAATTATAGCTAACTTAAATAAAATAAACTAACAATAAAATAAGATAATATCAACTAGAGGTGGAGCCCTGTCTGTACCGTGCCTGGTCCGAAGGTGCCCATGGCGCTCACTGTGTTGCCCCGCTGTATTGCGAGGGATATTTGTTGGACCAGGTACGATCCAGAGCGGGGGTCACAGCCGCCGCGGGCCCTTAGGCGTTTTTGTATGTCACGTGCACCTACTTTTTACGTGGCCATTTTTGTGTCCCACTGCTGGGCACGGCATGATCCTCCGTGTTTTACGCTACCTTCTTTGGTCCCCGAATAGGGATTTTTCGATCTGACGGTTCACGAACTTTCTTCATCTTAGCGTGTCGATGGCAGACACTACACCGTCGCGGCCTAGAACTTGGCTACGATGACAGCTTTCTTATGATTTCAAACCAGATGCCGGTATGTCAAGCAGACATTTCATCTACTAATGTACATTTCCTTGGAAATAAACTTTTATTCGTTTAGCTCATTGCCATCTATGTACACTGTGATATACGGGGTGTCAGGGACAGCCCTCCTAATACTGATAGGGTGCATGCAGACCAACACAACTTTCTTCTAGGAACATATGCCAAGAAACGACAAAAAAAATCCTCCCATACAAAATCAAGATCAGCTGACTGCAATAACGATGGAGAGTCAAAAAAATTGGCGTTTCATGTAAAATTTTTCTTGGGAAGTAGTACAGTTGCATGGTCTGAATGCAATCTATAAGTATTTAGAGGGCTGTCTCTTACACCCTGTATGTATGATAGTCCAAAAAACCTTGACAAAAGTGTTTAGTTAAGAGTTTTTTTTACTAAGGATGGGTTTGCTCTTGACTCTAGTCTAGGTCATAGGACAGAGACAGAGTCTAAGATGAAGCGAGCTCACCCAGAATAAGCCTGTTCACTCTTACTTTGAAGAGATTAGGGTTGTATGCGTTTGGAAACACAGAAGCAGGTAGTGAGTTCCATTCTTTAGCAGTGCGCATTATAAATGATGACTTGAAGCGCTTAGTCAGAATTGGTGGAATGGCAACCAGGTATGGATGGTATCTGGCGGTGCGTCTGGATGTCCGATGGTAGAAGGAAGCTGGTGGAACAAGGTCGAGAAGCTCTTGAGCACACTCTCCGAAGTACAATCTGTAAAAAAGAGTGAAGCTACCTGAACGAAGTAGCTCCGGTAACCGTAGTTCATAAAGCAGGATAAATTCAGGTTCGCTGTACCTCCATAATGAATGCTAAGATTAAGATTTGTGCGCCGCGATTGTTCTTTTGTTAGCATTGTACGAGGGTACAGTCGAATTGATAATACGTTCAGTTCAGGTTCATTGCAAAAATACTGCCTGTTCAGGCCGTTCACCCAATTTTCATCCGTCACTGTGTATTTTTAACGCACCGTTACTTATGCGTCTGTCAGCATAAGGAAATTGCAAATCTTATTCCAATACAAATACGGCTACTGTGCGTTACGGTCACGGTGCAATAAAATACAAAGCGACGGACGAAAATTGGGACCATCGCAAATGTCACAGCTGAGTTTCTCTTCTTTCTTCTTTCTTCTTCGGCTGATAGTGACTGGATGGCGAAAACGTGAGATCGTGTCTTATGCCGTACCCAGAGAGAGGCCTACGTCAAAGAGTGGACTGTAGACTGATGTGCCTTTTAGAAAGTCCGTATAGGTATACGTTTATAGGTCTGAACGACATCAACTGCCCCAATTAAATAGTCTATCCACTATTGGACGTACCTTCCCATATGTTATTTTTTGCCGCAGTCATCTAATCCGTACTAATATAATAAATCTGAGAGTTTGTGTGTGTATGTATGTTTGTTACCCCTTCACGCTCAAACAGCTTGACCGATTTGGATGAAATTTGGAACACAGGTAGAGTATAACCTGGAATAACACATAGGCTACTTTTTACTGAAGGAAAACAACTATTACCACGGGAAAATGAGTGGCAGTGGGTGAAACCGTTGGGTGGAAATCTAGTTGATGATTTTTTTTTTGTTTCATAATGTTTTGGTATAAAAATACGCAAAAAACAAAATTACGTGAGTTTCATTCATCTTTCGTTTTAATTTAAGACAATTAATATTTTTTAGTTTTCTTTTTGTGTGGGACTGTACTTCAAGTTGCTTTAGGCGATGTAGTAATGCACGTGTCGTCGACTGTACCTATATAGAACTGCAGAAGTGCCTCCCTGTATCTTTCATTAACATGTTATGGTAACATTTTTTTATAGACTTAGTAAGACTGGATTGCCGAGTGGTTTAGAATTGCACCACTCCATTTTTACCCGTGGGTGTAAGGGATGAATCTAGGGAATATTCAGCAGCGTTCCCTGTCAATACAACACCTTGCAGTGTATTCGCCAATCCGCCTGTCAAGCGTGGTGAGTATGGCAATCCCCTTATTGGGGGAGGCCCAAATTACCTTTATTTCCTTGAACATAAGTCATTTTCTCACAGGTTGTTATTATAATCTGCCAGCTTAGAATAGCATCATCCCATTTCATTCCCTCAAATATTTGTCAGACTTGGCGATAGCGACGGTATTTTTACGGTCGTGAACGCTCTGCCTACCCTGCGAGGGATAAAGGCGTAAAACGTGTTTATAAGTAGATATAGATAGATGAACACTGTATTGCTTACAACATACACAACAGAAACAAAACAATATAGAAAACTTGAGACTAAAAGTAAGCAAAGGCGTAAGTATTTATGTATGATTAAAATTTTCCTAGAAAATATCACCGCCACTTGAGAAGACGGAAATCGCAATATTGATTTCAATAACCTCTTCACACGAGTGTTTTGAAAATAATAGCAATTATAATCTTATATCACGCCCTTGGTAAGCTACCCACAAAACTACAACAATTTTAATGGTGAAATTTGATCTTCATTGCGTAGTCAGTTAGCCATTATGATACTAGGTAAATTAATCGACTACGCAGTGTACTAAAAGTTTCACCTGCAGACTTGTAATGTAGCCTATAGTTTAATAACATGGGGCACTGAAGTTGATTCCAAGGATGTTTTCATTTTAACCTATGCTTCATATATGTATCAAAAACAAAATCAAAATGCCCAGCCCAAAATCCTTCACCTTAGGCGGTTTACCCACTAGTCATCCGTTGCTGCGTATTTATTTCGCACCACAACGCATGAGTCTGTCAGAAGAAAAGAAATTGGAAATTCCGATCTTATCTCAATAATATTTTTTATAACAAATACGGCTACGAAGCGTTTACGGATGCGTCTACCAAACGACTTTAAGCACCGTGAGGCCCCGGTAGCCGTATTTGTATAGGAATAAGATCACGATCAGAATTTGTAATATACTTTCGTCTGGCAGATGCATGCGTTACGTTACGGTGCCTTAAAATACGTAGCGACGGACGACAAATGGGAGAACTACCTTTTTTTGTACCTGATATCGTTTCGATCCATACACCAATTCACAAAATACAATTTAGTTATATTTAAAAAGAAAATATGTTAGTAAAGTTTATGAACATGAAGCCAGTGAATCTTCAGCACAAAATACGTACACATACGCCTGTAATCCCTTGCAAGGTAGGCTGAGAGTAAACGGCCGCAAAAAACGGACATTTCATAATATTTGACAGACGTGGCGTACGTGTGACAAATATTTCAGAGTCATTCGGAAAATTGTGTATCTTCAGGTACAGGGTGTAGACCATGACACTGAACAACTTTCCCCTAGGAACATATTTTGTCAGGAAACGACAAAAATTTATGACTGCATTTACTATGGGATGTCCAAACATTTTTGAAGTTCCTAGAAATATTTTTTTATGTAAAGTTGTTCAGGTACATGGTCTGAATGCACTCTATCATTATTCGGAGGGCTGTCCCTTACACTCTGTATTCAAAGGTTGTCAGCCCATCACCAAAATTTTTAAATACACATCCTCGAGTCCCATATTTGCCTCTTACGACTGAAATTCGTACAAACCAACGTTGTTAAAAGGCCTAAAATATAAAGTACTAAATTTTACGATTTTATTATTAGCAGAGAGTAAGGAGGTACAGATAGCAGAGAAACGCGACACATCAACGTTGAAGAATAATTATTCAAATGTAATAGACCTATATTCCTGACGAGGTAGCGTCGGCATAAAATGATGAATTGAAATAAATATATTTTTGCCTTTAAATACTGTTAACGATAACAATCGTTTAGACTGTAAGCCTTCTAAGATAAAATTTTATGTTTTATTTTTACATTACATCTTACGTCCCAACGACCCGATGAACCCTGGTGTCGAGAGTTTTTCAACCGCCTACTACTAGTAGTAGGCCTCTGACATGGTTGTGTAACGACCGCCGTCTAAGTAATCATAGACAGCAACCAGAACCGACGGCGTAACGTGCCCTCCAATGCACGGAACCATCTTTCTTTTTGGACAATCAGGTGGTTCAGCCTGCAATGTCCTAACCAGACTGGGAACGAATTCACAAAGTCATAAATATCAACTTTGTGAGTGCCCCACCGAGAATTGAACCCGGAACCTTTGCTTCGCAGGCAACACTACCACTGCGCCACATCGGCCGTCAGTGTTTCTACTTATACAATGATATGACATGGGGTGTTTAACTGTGATTGATCGAAGACAGATTGATAGCAATGTAATTATTAAAAAACATAAACATGACTGCGGCTCGTGAAAAATAAATTACGGAGTAAATTTTTTATTTTAAGCTCTATATTTAGAAAATTTGGAAGTTTTGTCACCGCGGGCAGGCATGCAACATTCGCCATCCCTAGTGCCAAGATTTGCAAGTTTTTTTTTTAATACGAATAAAATTGTGGTATATAATCCACGATTTTCAATTCTCTTTTTTTATATGCCGTTTGCATTGCACTCACTAACTCACCTTTCAATTGTAGTAAGTATGGAAAACACCATGAATTTGGCCCATGTTCAACAGTAAACTGAGGTGGCTGTTGATGTTTTAAATTATTTTGCTGACCATACACTGAAGGCGGCATATTATCGAGGCCGATCTTGGCGTAAAAATATTATGACAGTCAACTGTGTTACTGACAAATATGAGAAACAACAGGCGAACACAAACCTTAGGTTTATTACTGTCGTATTATACTCACAGTAGCAAATGTGTGCCTTCTTTTTTTTTTTTTTTTTTATTAATGATGGGTTTGCTCTTGACTCTAGTCTAGGTCATAGGACAGAGACAGAGTCTAAGATGTAGCGAGCTCACCCAGAAGAAGCCTGTTAAGGCACTGGCACTCCCACACACTGACGGAACGCAGCAAGCAAAGGCAAAGGTATGCTGATCTGATAACATTGGAGATGCTTTTAATGACTCTGCCCGTAACCCTGGATGCCATAACGTCGATCATAAACAGGTCCATTATAACATGCTCCTTCCCTGAACCATGGGAAACAGCCATAGTTCAGCCCCTTCCAAAGATAGCAAATCCTTTAGACTTTAAAGATCTGAGACCAATAAGTATTTTGCCATGCCTGTCCAAGATTATGGAAAGGATTGTTCACACACAGGTCATAGATTACTTTGAGAGTAATAACATTCTTCCCCAGGTTCAATCAGGTTTTCGCAAGAATAGGAGCACTACTACAGCTTTACTGGACGTCACTAATAATATTCTGGAAGCACAAGACGCCGGGATGGGTACTATATTGATTCTTTTAGACTTTTCCCGTGCTTTTGACACGATTAATATTTCATTGTTGCTCTCAAAGTTGTCGTTTTATGGCTTTGACATACCAACAATAAAATGGTTTAACAGCTATTTAAGTAACCGCTTCCAGTATGTCAAATTGCACAATATTGATGGTTCTGAGTCATCTTCATCCATAACAGCGGTAACCAGGGGGGTACCTCAAGGCTCTATTTTGGGCCCTTTGCTCTTTATAATCTATAGTGCGGATGTCATAAATTGTATTAAATATTGTAAATTCCATTTATACGCCGATGACTTACAATTATATTTGTGTTGTCGCCCGGATGAGGTTAATTTTGCGGTTGAAAAAATAAATGAAGATTTGGAGAGGATCTCAACTTGGTCTCAAAAGAATTGTCTAATGCTAAACCCCATCAAGTCTAAGTTTATGTTATTCGGATCTAAGCGGCAACTAGAAAAGATGAGTGCTCAGATACCATCCGTTTTCATTCAAGGTGAAGCTATTACTCAGACGATGGAAGCGCGAAATTTGGGCTTGGTCTTTGACCCTAATTTAAGATTCGAGAAATACATTCAGGAAGTAGTACGTAACTGCTTCTATCGATTGAAAGTACTGTACAGAGTTAGGAGTTTTCTTTCTGAGAAACTTAGAATTAATCTTGTAGAATCTCTAGTGCTCTCTAAATTCAATTACGCTGATGCAGTTTATGGACCTCGACTATTAGCAAAAACTAAATGTTTAATACAGCGAGTGCAGAATGCTTGCGCTAGATTTTGTTTTGATAATTATACCACCTAAAAGTCACGTATCACCTTTTATCAATCAAAATAGGCTTCTCAACATGAACTCCAGAAGATAAAAAGCCGTAAGCCTATCTACCTGCTCGAAAAACTCGTTTGGTCTTCCCGCACGCGCCTTGCTCGCCTCGCAGTCCCCCGTCACAGAACCACGGCTTTTGAAGGTAGTTTCAAATATACCGCTTCAAAAATCTGGAACACTATCCCTCCACCCCTACGTTCTTTGGCGTCAGCCGCAAGTATTAAATTGAAAATGAGAGAAATTTTTTTGCAGACTCAACTTAGCGGTATTAACGAAAAATGATCAGACCACATCACCATAAGCACACATCACATTCATTACACACATGCACGCTATCATAGTATTGTGTACCTATTGTTTGATTCATGAATACTGTTTTTGTTACAAGCTGAGTATAAATGTCTAGTTTAGATCTAAGTTATAAAATATATTTTAGTTGTAAGTTTTTGCGGTCTCAAAACCGGTACCGACTGAAAACCAGCGCCTCAGCTCCGGCTTTGGCATTATGCTGAGTTGAAACCGTTTCGGTATAATTGTAAGGTTATTTACATAGTTACTATGTAAATAACCTTACAATTACCTACTGTACCTACAGTACAGTACCTACTGTAGGTACTGTGTTGGATATATATTTTTTACCTACAATTTATTCCGAATAAATGATTTTTCTTTCTTTTTTTCTTTCTTGCTTGCAGTAACATACAGTTCCAAGTATGCTTTGAATCAGATGGAACAGATCTACCATCTTTCATCACAGAAATTATCTATGGTCTTAAGATTAGAAGGTCCCTGGCTGGTTATGCAGATTGATATCAATATTTACGTGCAAACATCAGCCTATTAAAATCCACTGCTGAACGTAGGCCTTCCCCAGGATACGCTATACACGATCTCTCGTTTTCGCCATCCAGTCGCTACCAGCGGCCTTTTAAAGTCATCGGTTCATCTGACCGGAGGTCGTCCTACGAGGCGTGGCCTCCACTTTAGAACCCGCTTGCTCCACCTTCCGTCAGTTCTACGGCAGATGTGCCCAGCCCACTGCCATTTTAGTTTGCTACACTTCCAAACTATGTCCGTTACTTTGGTCGATACTACAGACGATACTCAAATTCTAATACTGAACAATTTACAATTTGTAGGACTGTTCCAAGTTTAAAAGAAAATTGCAAGCAGAACCAGATCGTCTGTAAGAATATGCTTCAGAGGGCATATAAAGTCATAACAGTCAAATCCTACTTGTCCAAGGAGGCGGTTTAAAAAGTTTGACAATAACTAAAGATTTGTATCAAATTATACCCTTTATTCTATCTGAATTTGTATGTTTTCAGAGCTAGGTAGCTACGCTATAATCCTATGATACGCAAAAAAGTGTCATAATGAGAGCATCTTTTAAACCCTTGTGGATTGCATGCAAATCCGCGGGGTTGCCAGCTTGTACTATTCAATAATTTGTTTCCACTCGGTATCCACTGGTGGAAGAAAAAGCACAACTCGAGCACTCAATCTTTCAACCGACATAATTATCGTCAGATACCTGCCAGGCCACAGATGTGCTGATTATGGAAGTGCCACAAATAATAAACTGTTCGGTAAAGTTACAAAGGTATGGTAAAAAAGGCAATTATTCTGATATTAACATTTTTGGTGTTCTTAAGAGACTTCTCAAAACCTCTGCAAAATAGTAGTATAGTCTATAAGGTTGAGTCTCATCTTTCATAGGTTTAGATCGTTTCGTTTTACAAATTTACTTAATTTTAAACCGATACTCCGTCTGACGGACTACTTATTTCTTAATTTGTCTCTTTTCGTGTAAATCTATCTTAGTCAGGATGACCGACCGCACTAAAGGAGACCTCTTGAAAAAGTCTTCATAACTCTTTAGTGCGGAACGTCAAGTATTACCAGTATTAGTACAAAAAAAGTTAGACATGGTTTAAGCTGTTTGACAACGCCAAATCCAATGGAAAAATATTAAAACACTGGCTCATAGCTCGTCTAACTTTTTTATAATAACACCGCATAAGTCTAGCAAGTAGAGCTGTCACTTTTCTTCCTTCTATGACATTTAAATTAAATTTAAACAGATATACCGACATACTGTCTACTTATTTCTCAGTTTGTCTCTGCTAGTGTAAGTCTAGCTTGCTCAGGGTGGGCAAACCGCACTAAAGGAGATCTCAGGAAAAAGTCTCAATAACTCTATAGCGTTGAACGCCAAATGTTAGACTAGTCTAGCTTGTCTAGTGTAGTGTAACTCTGCGTGTTGCAAATAATTTTCTTTTTTTAGTATCAATCGCATCAGCTTACAAATTAAGAAAACTTAAGTAGATATTTCGCTAAAATGAATACATATTTTCTCAATTCGCTTCTTCCACTGACTTAAACCCTACAGTAGTCACTTCTAGTCGTAGTCTATCTTTGCTAGGGTGGGCGACCGCACTAAAGGAGATCTCTTGAAAAAGTCTCAATAACTCTATAGCGTGGAACGCCGAATGACATCGTTAGTCGAAGTGGAGGAAAGAAAAGGTGCACTATCTACGGCGGAGCTATCAGTTTTGTATGGGGTGTTCTGAATACGGCTTTGAAAGAACATGTTTTATGTAGGATTTTGAATAGCAGATTTTGCGATTGCTGTGTTAAGCTTGCTATGTTTGCTTGGATTAGTATCGATCTGTGGCTTTTGTAAAAGGCGATTGGATATGGATAAATCATGGGAATGGAACAGGGATAGAAAACACCCATTGCGCCCTAACCCGCTTGCCATGCGTCTGAAAAAGCCTCAAAATGACTCTTTACGACGGGCAGTGTTTTAAAACTTGGTATTTAATGACTCTTTACTTGTAAAATTCAAAGTAAAGGAATTCAAAAATATTTACGCCGTACCTATCGGTTTTAAATGGGGTGTCCTAAATTTCCTTCATCGTGTCAAAATTTCAAAACTGTTTGATTTTTCCCTGCCAGTACTTGGCGACGTAAATGGTATCCTGAGTAAAAAGAGATGTGCTTTGAATAGAAATAAATTTTTGCATGTATGGGTGTTGCTTTCATGAGTGCTGTGATTTAACTGAATTTTATAATCTGCTCTGCTCTCTTCTATATTTGTTTGTTTATGTGTATTTCTATGGCACCCCGATATAGTTTATCCTAGTGGGCGTATGTATGAGTGTGTGTGATTTTGTTTAATTTTTTTATTCAAGCATCTCAATTTAATCAACCTGTATACAAAATTATTGGCATTATCGACATCCTTCAGTCTTTTTTCATTTCTTCGGTTCTTCAACTGCCACGCGACTAAGCACCTTACCAATTTCAAATAAAACTTATTTTAACATAAACTTAGTTATGGGGTTGGATTTCCACTTGAAAAAGAGATGGGAGACTCGTGATCGCGCATCACTTGGTAACAAGTACTATATTTTAAATTTGGAATACGTTTTGAGTGATTTTGATAATTGGTAAGAATTGAGGTAGGCAGGGTAGGTGGAAGTGGTACAGACGGTTGTAGCACATAAGGTACCAGGGGTACTCCAAAAGAACTGAATTATTTTTATCTCCAGTTAAAACATAGTAATCATTTAAACTAATTCTCATAAAATTAGTCATTTTCTACTAATACATATTCATTAAAAAAAAAATTGCTGGAGACAAAAATAATTCTGTTCTTTTGAACTACCCCTGGTATCTTATGTGCTACAGCCGACTGTACATACGCGGGGTAGACAGAGCATTGACGGTCGTAAAATACGGTCGCTATGGCCATGTCTGACAAATATTTGAGGGCTCTTACAGAAAAAACGTGTATCACTACAGTCACAGAATTAATAATAGTACTAGCTATAGTGACTTGTTGTCAGCCGAGTCGAGTCCATAAGTCGCGTCTCACGGCACCCGCGAGAAAGAAATGGGGTAATGCTATTCAAAGCCGGCATTTCACGGCGGAGTGGTAAGTTCAGAAAAATATGTATTTTTTATTATTGAAAATGTATTGCAAACTAAAGATTCGTCATTGGTTGATTTATATAGCAACATCTACCGATTGAAGGAATCATTGAACTAGTTATTCTTATTAATTGTATGAAAAACGAAGTTCTAGTTGATTTTTATGAATAACTTACTGAAGGTATTCGTTAACGTCTGTACGGCGGATATTATATTACATACATCAATAGCCACAACAGTCCACGGTTGGACATAAACCTCCCCCTATTGGGAGGTAAGGAGGTATTTAGTGTTCAGTGCAAGCTGTTGGCAATTCCTTGAATGAACTTATCACTTAGTCGCTTATTACGATAGCCATGAGTAAAATTGGAGTGATGCTATTCTTAGCCAGCCTCACAAGGAAATTACACTGCGGATAGTAATTTAAATGAATGATCCGAGTATTATGGGTATTCGCAATGATATGCAAAAGTAAAACCTTGGCAGAAGCATACCTACTTTGACATAACTCTAAATGTTAGAATACTGGCCATAAAAATATTGAACTATAAAACTACTGAAACAGTAAAATGTTATGGCGAAATAAATTTAAATTTGGAACAAAGACTCGATCGGTTATCGGTTGATCGACATGCAATGTTACCTTGATAGTGCAGTAGAAACTATAATTTGTAAATAACTTCCAGACAGTAATTTTTGCCGTGTGATACCGGCTTAGAATAGCATCACCCCATTTCTTACCCATGGGTGTCGTAAGAGGCGACTAAGGGACTCGAGGGTTACATGTGTATTGCAATTTTAGGCGATGGGCTGACAACCTGTCACTATAGTGATACACAGTTATCTGATTGACCCTCAAACTTTTGTCAGATGTGGTGTTAATATCCGTTTTACGGCCGTTAACGTTCTGCCTACCCCGTAAGGGATATAGGCGTGATTTATGTATGTATGTATGCAGTATTTTTTTTTGTCGCCAAGAAATGTCCTTATTGTATACATTTTAACCACTTATTTTTTTACTACTTTTATATGGTTCAGCTTGCCGTGATGTCGGCTTTGAATAGCATCACCCTATTTCTTTTCATGGGTGTCGTAAGAGGCGACTAAGAGAGTCGAGGGATACATGTGTATCGAAATTATGGGCATAGAGCTGACAACCTGTCAGTATAGCGATACATACTTTTCTAAATTACTCTGTCTGTCTAGCAAGAGATATAGGAATATATGCATAAATGTATGATTTAGCTGAAATAGGTAATTAGTTTGACTCCCAAAAAAAATATGTACCCGTATGGTACAGATATGAGCGTATTTTTTTGCATGTGTCTTGCCAGTGTCCTACTGTACAAGTTTTTCTACTATGTCTATTTTCATAGTACGACTGTGTCGATAGTAAACCGTTGCACTGATATCAGAGGTCGCAGACAGAAGTTGATTTACAACCTTTTCCGATTTACCGCAGTCGACTTAGTATGGAAACGGACTAATTTATTAAAATATTTTGAAAAACATCAACGCTGATCACAGCGATCAAAACATATTAAATCTTATTCTTTCTTTTCTAGAGTTTTTCTTCTTCTGTTGTGATGGCACCAAGTCGACAAACGACCCGATGAACACTCGTATCAGAGTTTTACAACTGCCTACGTCTTCTCTCTGATATGGTTGTACAAGAGTCCGGTCCTAATCATGTTTTTCCACGTGACAATAGATTGGATGACAGCAATGCGCTTGCGGGTTTATTTTTCATTACGTGGAATCTATATTATATATCATATAATAATATGACGCCTATATCTCTTGCAGGATAGGCAGCGCAAACTAGGCCCTAGAAACGAACTTTTACCCCACGTCTGACAAACATTAGAGGGTCATTCAGAAAATTTGTTGTGTATCGCTATCGTGACAGGGTGTCAGTTCATCGCCTAAGATTGCAATACATGTGTAACCCTCGACTTCCTTAGTCGCCTCTTACGGTCCCATGGGAAAAAATGGGCTGATAGTATTGTAAGCTTACATCAAACGGCATCAAAAAGCGATTGGCAAGAAACCACACAAGACCTAGACAACTGGTGAAATCTCGTATCGGAGGCCAAGACTCACTTTGGGTCGTCGAGCCGGCGAAGTAAGTAAGTATTTAATAGTTAGTACGGCGAATGTAAGTACATCAAACGGCAAAGTTGACATCACACGACAAAATCAAAAGGCATCATCAAAAGCCGTCTCCACATTTACCCAACCCCGAACAATCCATGGAATGTCTTCGGCGGTAGACAGTTGCATTTGTCTTATCGTGTTCTATTGGTCGGGAAGTGTATATATTTTTACTGATACTGTCCTCGTTACCTTACTTACTTAGATTTATAGATGTAGTTATAGTTACAAGGCTTTGTGAATTTATTATGTCGACTAATAAGTGAAGCCTTGCTTGGTGAACCTTGGATTCTATCATGTTTCAGTTTTTATGCAAAGTATTAATAGGCAAGAATGTAGTAGAAATAATAGGACAAGTCCAAACAGCTGAACAAAGGAGCATTTTAACGGGACCGTGCCGTGTGATGCTGGCTTAGAACAGCATCACCCCTTAATAGGAATAGGCTCCCTCTAGATGAATCTATCCTTCAATCGCTTTTCGCTACGATACCCACAGGATGTATTAGAGTATAAAAACACCAAATTTATTCAACAAAACAAGGCACAACTAACTCCAAATATTTGCGAATGCGATGCAAGTTATGATAGATTGTATTCTTATGAGGTCTGTCACGAATATTTGCGATGCGATGCGATGCGAATTTGCAGTTATTTGTGGAAGCCCTATACCATAGGAAAGTGACACCGAAAAATTCCGACAAGTAGACAAACAAGGCAAAGCCATAACAGGACTAACAAACGCTCGGAAGGGTAGTTACAGTATTTATCTGCGACCCAAGTCCTTTATTGGGCGGCTGGTCACTTCGGAATTCGCGCTATTTATTTATTGTGCCGTGGCGTGGGCTGCCGTGACATATGGCGGACAGGTTGGTACACAAGTGAAAGTGAGTCTAATAAAAAAATAAAGTAATATAATAATTCCAAATATTCGGGATCATTGCAAAGCTTGTTGGTGGATGAGAGTGGATTTGTTGTGACAAGTAGATATTGTTGTTATATAAATTGCTGTTTTACTCTTTGCTTTGTATATTCATTAATGGCAATAGGTAATAATATTTACTTATAAGTATTGTCATAAGTCTATACCGTTTGCTCACATAAAAGAAATTGTTATTTTCTTCTATGGACCTCCAGGTCTTTTTTTTTTCAAATATGCGTTTGTATATTCTTCTTTTGTATACATGACTGTATGTGTCCTGAATAAATAAATAAATAATAAAATAAATAAATAATTGACAGGAACACACACTCAAAGATTTGTAATTGCGTGTTCAGAGAGGCCAAGAAATAAAACAGGAAACGACTTATTTTTGACAGTTTATTCACTTATTAATATTATATAGTTCTTACTAGTTGATTTTAACTTCACGTCAAGACTTTGTAACACTTCTTTAATATTTTATCAACACAACTTAGATACACCAAGATACTGAAATGTAACGTTGATGTACTAACAGGAATCGCTGCTGTACATTTTCTAAAGATGATTCCTAATTCGTTTACTACATTCAAGTGTAGAAATTGGGTGGCACTGTTTTTATCCGGCAATTTAATTACCGCAATAATATAATAATTCTAGCACAGAAACGTAGAATTGTTAAATCCTAAATAATTAATTTATACATACTTATATCAGGCCTCTAATAATCCCTTGCGGGGTACCAGAGCGTAAACGGACATAACGGTCACGGACAGGTTGTCAGCCAATCGCCTAAAATTTCAATACACATGTAACACCCACGGGAAAAAAATGGGGTGATGGTATGTTAAACCGACATCACATGATATTCTAAAAAACAATATATATTCTGCCTACCCTACAAGAGATATAGGCGTGATATATGTATGTATGTATGTAAACACAATTTTAATCCACTTCAAAAAGTTTTAATGTGATGAGTAATAGTTCTGCAAACTCAAAAAAATATTAAATACTAACACTTTTGCAGTTGCCATTACGTCCGAGTATATTAAACGGTGGAGCGGTGGTGTCTCGCCAACATTTGGTTTTTATACACCAATACTCAGTCGCATTCCTTCTTACTCTTGTATATTGAGCTTGTAGAGTTAGGAAGTGATAGAGCTGGCAATTTGTAAATAAATGGACGCGAATTATTCGTAGACGTTAAAAAAAAGATTTGTTTCTGTAACTTAAATTTACATTTTCTGTCAGTGGCTGGTGTCTCTTTTTAAGCTGATTTGCCTGTGATAGTCGTCATACTCTAATCATCAAATTTGCTTGTTACAAAACAACTAATTAATTCATATTTTTTGACGAAAATAACAATGTTTTTCTTAGGTAAACATCTTGTACAAACGCTCGCTTACGAACGGGAAGGAGGATGTCTCTTTTAGTTTAGTTTCGTCTAACTACCATGTTGGAAATAAAATAAATCCACTAGATAAAAAGTTGAAAAATCTGCGTTCTTTACTTGTTTATTGGGTCTACCCAAGACGCGCTCCCCAGCTTTGAAGTTTGATATTAGTAGTTTTTTGTGGTACATAAATTTACAGAAATGGTACTTCTACACTAATATTATAAAGAGGAAAGATTTGATTGTTTGTTTGTTTGTTTGTTTGTTTGTTTGCATCGAATAGGCTCCGAAACTACTAGCCCGATTTTAAAAATTCTTTCACCATTAGAATCCTACATTATTCCTGATGAACATAGGCTATATTATATACGAGAAAAAAATAGGGATCCGCGTGAAAATTTCGATAATGTAACCCAAGGTGTGAAAAATTTACCAAAAAAATATCTTATATCGCGAACGTTGTGGAAATTATTGACAATAGAGCAAAGTGATGTACTACAGTTTAATAGAGAACATCAATATCTATAATAATGTCCGCGATACCATATGTCTAACTATTACAGTTATGCCACAATAACTACTTTTTCATTTAAAAATGTACCAACTACGCCACATTATTCGTACCAGTGTAATGATTACATTTAATCATTACTGTATTAAAGGATGTCAGGGATAGCCCTCAGAATACTAATAGGGTACATGCAGACCATGGAACTGAACAACTTTCCCCTAGGAACCTATTTCAGGAAACGTAAAAAAACTGACTTCCCATAGTGAATGCAGTCAGCTGATTGTAATTTTGTATGGAAGGTAATTTTTTTGGCGTTTCCTGACATATGTTTCTAGGGGAAAGTTGTCCAGTTTTATGTTTCATGCACCCTATCAGTATTCGAAGGGCTGTCCCTTACTCGGTATAAAAAGACGACAAAAAAATTAAATAATGCATTAAAAAAATCTACACTAAAATAATACATATACATACACATATCACGCCTAATATCCCTTGCGGGGTAGCCAGAGCGTAAACGGCCGCAAAAACAGACATTTACGCCACGTCTGACATATGTTTGAGTGTCATTCGGAAAATTGTGTATCGCCATAGTGACAGGTTGTCAGCCCATCGCCTAAAATTGCAATACACACCCTCAAGTCCCTTAGTCGCCTCCTACGACTCCCACGGGAAAGAAATTGGGTGATGCTATTCTAAGCCGGCATCACAGTAAAATAATAATTATATACATACATACACATACACATATCTCGCCTATAATCCCTTGCGGAGTAGGCAGAGCGTAAACGGCTGCATAGAACGGACATTTACGCCACGTCTGACAAACATTTGAGGGTCATCCGGAAAATTGTGTATCGCCATAGTGACAGGTTGTCAGCCCATCGCCTTAAATTGCAATACACACCCTAGAGTCCCTTAGACACTTCTTACGACTCCCACGGGCAAGAAATGGGGTGATACTATTCAAGCCGGCATCACACGGCACATAATAATTTAATCTACACTAATATTAGAAACAGGATTTTATTTATTGTTTGTTTGAATTGAATAGGCTCCGAAACTATTGGACCGATTTAAAAAAATATTTTACCGTTAATTGAAATTGAAATTCTTTATTCAATGTAGGATAGTATTATCACTTATTGACGTCATGAACCGTCATTCTAAAAAAATAAATTTGTATCACACATTTTTTTTTTAACGCCTCCACCATCTGAAAACGATATTTGTTTCAAATTGAAGTCAAGATTTTTAGAATCCTACATTATCCCTGATAAACATAGGCTATATTAAACTGTCTTATTCCCGGGGGGAAATTGTTAGCAGCGGGTGAAACCGCTGGGCGGGCTGCTAGTAATTCATACTTCTTTAAAAAAAGTGTACCACTTTGGTTTACCGAGTACAAAACAAAATATTCTCTTTCCTGCTGGGATGCGTCAATCCTTCCTGTAGGAAACCTACATCGCTTGACACTGGCAGTATTGCCTTTACCGGTAAATGCCAGGTGATCTTAAAACTGAAGTTTTTTCCTCTTCTTGCCCATCAAGCGTATTATGTGAAATAGTGCAATAATAAATAAATACAGTCCACTAAGAAGCCTTTCCATTGTAGCTGGGCATTTAAGGATTCCTCCACTTCCTGTTTTATCTTTTCCTTCTCTATCCATTCATAGCTCTACATACCTAAGACAGTGGCCAGCTAATAAGCCTACTCTACGATAAATCTCATCTGATGTTGTCCTGTGGTTATTGATTCCTGCCCTTTAGTTCCGCGCGGAACCCTAATTCCAGAAATAATAGCTAGGGGACATGTTTATTGGGTAAATAAACATAAAAACAAACAGTTTTGTCGTGTGGTAAACATATAAGAAATAATCAGATATATAGGATGATATTTTACTAGTGACCACTAGCAAAAACTCAAGATGGGTTGGTGATAAGGAACAACTTTCCCCAAGGATCATATCAAGGATTTAAGTTTCTATGTGGACTCAAAATATGTATTTTTTGGAAACCCAACAGTGTTAGTCTTATTTTCAAACAATGTTCCTTCTTAAGGCTTCAAATCCGTCTTGAGATTTTGATATGGGTCACTGGTAAAATTTCCCCTTATTTAAGTATATGGGGAATTGGAATTAGCATTAGAATGTTCTCACACGTACTGCAGGTTTTTCCGGTGTTTGGCTGGATCTAGTTGTCAGACGCGGAAGTACGAAATCCCCAATCAAAACCACATTGCACTGTGCCATACGCCACGGCATCAAAATTGCGGCTGTCACTGTGTTTTTTTAACGCACCGTAACGCATGCGTGTGTCAGATGAAATTTCGATTTCCGATCTTATTCCCGGTTCGGTTTGTAACGGATGCGTCTGTCAAGTCGTTTAGCAGACGTATCTGTAACAGCAGCGTAGCCTTATTTGTTTAGGGGTAAAATCGAAAACGCATGCTTTACGGTAAGCTAAAATACGCAACGACAGATGACAATTGGGAGAACCGCTAACGTCTCATACGTTATATAATATTCTTTATTGTGCATGAACAATACAATAGTTTTTATTTCAAAAGTAGTTTACAAAGGTGGGCTTATCTCTATAAAGAGATCTCATCCAGCCAATCTGTAAAACTAAGTAAGAAATAAATACTTGCGGGGATAATATTGCACACAAAGTAAAAGTAAAATTAAACACATACATACATATATCACGCCTATAATCCCTTGCGGGGTAAACAGAGCCTAAACGGCCGAAAAAACGGTCACACATTTGTGTGAAACGCCACGTCTGAGAAACATTTGAGGGTCATTCAGATAATTGTGTATCACTATAGTGACAGGTTGTCAGCCCTATGCCTAAAATTGCAATACATACCCTCAAGTCCTTTAGTCGGCTCATACGACACTGAGAAAGAAAAAGAAACAAGAAATAGGGTGATCCTATTCTAAGCCGGCATCACACGGTACTTATTGCACGGCACTTTTATTTAAAATTATAAATAATTATTTGATAATAGTAAAATAAATACACAATGCGTTAGTGGATTAACTGATGCAAAAGTCATGCGCCATCTTTAATTACCTATTTTAATTTTTATGCAAAACGCAAGAAGGTTCATCGGGTCGTTTGTCGATTTAGTTTCCCACACAACAAGCAAAAGTAATCCATCCTACAAAGGCGAAAACAAAGCCAGTGTAGGAAATGACCGTGCCGGGAATTGAACCAATAACTTTGTTCCGAGTGATTGATCCGTGCACCGCTGATTTCAGTATGGCGTGCCTCACTGCAATATGGAGTGAAGATCGATGTTGCCAGCTCTAATCGATAATCGTGGTTTTCTTTCCGTATATATTCCTTTGGCTTTGCCGTGTGATGTCGGCTTAGAATATCATCACCCCATTTCTTTCCCGTGGGTGAAGAGGCGACTAAGGGACTTGAAGGTAACATGTGTTTTGCAATTGTACGTTGGATCTGTCATCACGGCGTTACACTATTTTCTGAATGAGAACCTGAAATTTTTGTCAAACTTTGCGCAAACGTTCGCTTTTTACGGCTGTTTACTTTCTGCGTACTTCATAAGAGATATAGGCGTGATATATGTATGTATCCTATTTTGTGTTGTGTCAAATTAGATAAGGACCACTTCATTCCTACTCGTGGGTATTTCAACAAACAGCTAATGGATGAATCCAGGGAATGGGGAGTAAAGCATTCCTTGTGAATGCGACCAAGCAACCCGAAATAATATAAAAAAGCTAGCTGGCAGCCAATTCAATACGCCGGATCATTTTCTTCATGGTTAGGGTAATTTTAAGAAACTCATTTCATAACTTCGAAATAATATTAATTTTCTTCGAAAGTTTTGAGGACGTGACGTAATTTTTTTTGGTAGGTAAAGTGTTAAAATGCCTTTGCCTGCACAAATAAAAAGTTAATCCAAGACAAATCAAAAATGTCAGTATCGAACATTTTGTTACTTTTTTAACAATGGCATTTTTGTTTTTTTTTCATATTTCAACCGATGTTTCTTGGGGAAAGTTTTTCAGTTTTATGGGCTGGTTCATTCCTTGAAAGGAACGCAGTACTTTTCCTTATACAGGATTGTATATGACCTGTGTCGACTAATGAACAATTGTTCAGTAGTCGACAATAGAAGCTGACTTATTGTGTAAAAGCACCTTAACATTTCCATTATACTAGTTAAACTTACCTATCGTTACGTACAAAAGTGAACAACAAAATATAGGGTGGGAATAAAATCATCATTAATTCGTGCTACCGACGTGGTAATGGCCTCTCGTTATTGGACGACCTATGCCAGCCTGTATCACATTAATGGAACTGAAACACTCTGTATAAATCGACAGTTCCAGCAGTTCAGTACATTTAATATGGAACTGATGGTGCTTATGTGTTTCAATATTCATTACGTTCATTATTTTATTTTACATCATACCTGACAAACATTTGAAGGTCTTACATATTTATTTTACTGCCATATCGACAGGTTGTCAGCCCATAGTCTAAAATTGCAATACACATGTAACCCTCGAGTCCCTTAGTAGCTTTTTACGAACGGGAAAGAAATGAGGTGATGCTATTCTAAGCCGGTAGGCAGAGAGTTAATATAAACATTATCAGCCACAACAGTTCTTTGCTGGACATGTGCCTCTGGAACCTCTCCCTACTGTAGGGTATTGCCTTACTCACCACGCTTGGCAAACGGATTGGCGAGCGCAATGCAAGATATTGCTTTCACTTGGAACGCTGCTGCCCTTCCCCTGAATAAATTGTTAGCTCAGTCGCTTTTTACGACACCCTGGGATGTATTGGGTCTTCTTCTTCTTTTCGAGCGGGCCACAGAGTCGTCCAACAATCCGATGAACTCTGGTGTCAGTATTCTAAGCTGGCATCACACGAAGGCAGAGCGACAGTACGGAACTCACCCAATGGCGTAGTGGATAGTACCCTTGTCTGCTACGCCGAGGGTCGTGGGTTTGGTACCACTCACCCGTATTTGTATGTTAGGTACTACAGGGTGTAAGAGACAGCCCTCCGAAAACTGATACGGTGCATTCAGACCATGAAATAGAAAAACATCCCATAAATAAACATTTCAGGAAACGCAAAAAAATGTTTGACTTCCCATAGTGCATGCAGTCAGCTGATTGCGATTTCGTATCGGTCGATTTTTTGTCGTTTCCTGACACATGTTTCTAGGGGAATGTTGTTTAGTTTCCCATACACCCCGTATAGCCAACTAATACCGGTGGCGATTGAGAACAGTGTCCAAGAAAATGCTGGTCATTCAATACAATGTAAGTTTTTCTATCACTCCTATTTCCCCTGAAAGTAATAGAAACCAACTGGTGTAGAAGGGGAATTAACACGATGTATTCTATACCTCGTAACAGATCGGCAATCGCCGACAACTGCTAATGGCGGTCATTTCTATTAGTTTTTATTGCTGTGGGCCGTTGGAAGGTTTTCCTGTCGTACATTGGCTCTTGTAGTTTTGGGTTTGGTTTGTGTTGATTACTGGTTTTTAGACCCTTAAACCAGTCAATGCTAAATATTTTTCCATTATACAGTATGAACGGGACGATGTAGGTACCGAAAATTTTGCAGGTATGACATACCGCGGAACTTAAAGACTTTAACTTTGGAGTCTTATGTTAGTAAACGTTTTTTTTTCGTGTTTCGGGAATTAAATATGTAATTCGGAGGTCGAAAAACAAATTTCGTTTACCAATATAGCCTTTATAGAAAAAGTTGTTCAGGTCCAATTTCCTCAAGAATTGAACCTATGATACAAAATTGCCGGTCAGCTGATTTGAAATATTTAATAATTTAATATTTTTGTCACATTTCAACCTTTATGTTCCTAGAGGAAAATTGTTCCTTCGTATTGAAATTTTGCTATGGGTCATCTCGTCAAAATTCACCATAATAATATATTATACGTAGTAACGACGTACAAGATGACGTTGTACAGGGTTATTTTTTATTCACCCCGGAAATTTTACAGGGCGATTGTATTCATGATTCTGAACAACTTTTGTTATAGGGTCACCTGCGAAATCGCAAAAAATATCCAGCTGTTCCATACATTTCGTTTGAGTAGGTATGATTTTTTCTATGGAGTAGCTGTTTTTTTTTCCTGATTTCGCAGGTGACCCCATACTAAAAGTTGTTCAAAATCATGAGTAGAATCACCCTGTAAAATTGCCGGGGTGAATAAAAAATAACCCTGTATAGGCACTGGGGCTTATTGCCATACTCACCACGCCTGGCTAGCTGATTGGCAAGCGCAGTGCTGGATATTGCTTTCACAGGGAACGCGGCCCTTGATGAATGAAATCCTTAGTCGCACATGCATGTGCCAGTCTCAAATTCCACCTTAATAATAAATAATAGTCAAATTCTTTATTGCACATATAAAAAAAAAAAGCTAATAACATTCTTAACATAGGAATTTGTGAAGTAGGTACGATAAGGCGGCCTTCTTGCTATGGCAGCGAGTTCTACCAGGCAACCTTTGGGTGATAGGAAAGCGCGTAAATGTGTGTTCTTTCTTTCTTTCTTCTTTCTAAAGGTAAGCGGGATAGTGCATATAATATAAACATACTTACACATACTACATACTATTGTAAACACTAATACTTAAATAACCTAATAATATTATAGACTAATACATATAAACTAACTATGATAGATAGGATAGATAGATATATATTCTACAACGAAAGAAATAAAAGAAACAGAAATAAATAGCAGTTTAATTTTAAAAGAGACTGAGTGATAGGACGTAGGTATTATACTAAACAACAATATTAGACAAAATATGTAGACACCTTCACTTGTAGAGCGTGCGGAAAATTATGCCGCTCCCGTATCGGCTTATACAGCCATGAAAAATCTTGCCTCAGACACTGATTAAATCGTCTGTCACAGACGTGTGAGGCCAATGATGATGATTTACGACATCCATGGGGAGAATTGGGGTGATGCTATTTTAAGCCAACCGAGGCTTACTAGTTACTAGGCGAGTTAGAAACATCATCGGGACGTTCATCAACTCTCCATGGTATTGAGGAAATTGAAGTTGACCGTGTGATGAAGAGTTAGAATAGCATCACCCCATTTCATGCCCGCGGGTGTCGTAAGAGGCAACTAAGGGACTCAAAGGTTTCATGTGTATTACAATTATAGGCGACAGGCTTACAACCTGGCACTATAGTGATAGGTGCATGGCTTTTCTGAAACGGCCCTAAAATATTTGTCAGACGTGGCGATAGCGACCGCATTATAACTCTGCCTACCCCGCAAGGGATAAAAGCGTGTTATGTATGTCTGTGTAAGTTACGATTGTATTTGATCTTGAAAAATTAAAGTATTATTACTTGGTCTAATCTAACAAATCCAACTAGACATGCTATAGCAAGTTATATAATAATTAAGCGTGCAGCCGCGCCACTCAAATCGCCCGTGACTCCCTTCGCTCAGCCATAGACCTATCATCCTTAGACTCTGCTTACATTTGTACCAACCAAAGCAACTAGCTATACCAAAGCAACTAGTTTGCACGAGATTTGTGTTCGAAATGACTTTCATAGTTATTGGTGTATTTGTAATCCTTTTATTCATACTAAAGAAACCGATAAGTCCATCTATTTGGGAGCCAAACTGACATGGAATATGACGTTTACCAATGATAATTTTTAAATAATGATGGTAGTAGGTATTTCAAATAGTGAGTATTGGACAGCATTGTTATTTTTTCAGGACCTGTCAAACAAAACTTTACTATTTAACAATCTCGTACCCACTATAAATCGCGTACTAGATGCGTACGAGCTCCACCTGTCTTGTAGGTACATTTACCATGAAATACCTAATAAATTAGATGGTGCTGGAAGCACAGTCTATTAGTAATAGTAGGTCTGTGGTCCAACCCCATGTTTTCGGATCGTAACTGCTAACTGTGTTTTGTATCGATTAGTTTAGTATTTGGTTGTAATTGGTACCTACCTTTTGTAGTATATTGTTTTGTTTAGACATATAGAGGTTTATGTTTAACCTAAAGATGGAAGAGCAGAGCCAACGAAAATTCAATTTTTGTTTGACATTTAAAATACGGGCTCGCGCAAGCTCTCGTGAAAGTATAGGTAAATGGTGTTTTATAAAAAGTGTGCAAAGACAAAAACCTTTATGGACATAAAAGACCATGAAGAATGAACTTCTTTTCTGTCTCTGTAGCACCTATGTTCACAAAATATACGATCAGCTGATTGACATTCAATGGGAAGTTGAAAAAATAACTTTATCCAACATCCTTGGGGGAAAGAGTGTTGTTCAGTTTTATGGACTGATTATAAAAGGAAAATTTTGGTACGCCTTACACCCAGTTTAAACAAACACGTTTTATTATGACAGTTAATTAATTCCCCAGAGGTCCTAAAACACGAACATTATGTTCACATATTTGCTTATGGTCACAATAACGCAACTGTCAATACTGTCAAGTGCCAAGGTTTGTGCCTTAAATACTCAACTATTTTTAACTGCTAAACTATTTTGCAAAGATGTAGAGACGTTCTAGATCGGCCCAACCAAAAACAATCTGTCAATACTGCGAACTACCAAGGTTTGTGTCTTAAATACTCAACTATTTTAACCACTATACAATGTTACAAAGATGTACAAAGGTAATAGAGTGGCCAAACCATAAATTAGTAGGTACTCTATTATGATATTCATTTAAACTTCGAACAAGATCAGCAACAAAGAAATCGGTTGAGTAGTCTTCATTTTATAGCTTAATAACAATAGCGCCATATTTCATTGAGTAATTTCTGTAGGCAGAGCAGAATGCTTAAATCAGGTCTTTATACAAGAGACAAGATAAAAATTATAATACTACTATTTCGCACATATTTTTTTCGTTTTTCGTATTCCTTTACCAGTTCAGCGTAAAAACTGAACTAAAATACATAGTTATAATACTCTATATCCATGTTATATTAACTAGTTCCCTTGACGATAGAGGCGGTCGTCCCCAAGTCAACTATTAAGAATTTTTAATAGCAACCACCCCGATCTACCCGCGATAGAAAACACGAAAGGACAGTGGGCAAAAGTGGTCCAAGAACCTCCACCATTGAGACTTATTGGAAATGGAAGAACACACTTATCAAATTATCCGAGACAAGTATTACCGAAATCTGCACCGGGATTCTTTTTTTATAGTCACTTGAAGTTACAACAAAAATATTCTTAAAAAATTATTTTAACAGGAGCGTGATATTTATTTTGACAGATTTTATTGATATTGCGTGTCTCTCGAATGTGCCACAATGTAAACTCCATGTAACGACATTCCACATAACGTCAAACTCCCCAAAACATTCAATTATCATGACTTTGGTTTGAAAAAAGTGGTCCAAGACCTTCCACTGTTGAGACTTATTTGAAATGGCAGTACATACTTGTCTGTGACACATTAATATTGATGTTGTGTGTCAGTCGAATGTAATACAGTGTAAACTCCATAAAACGATACTCCACATAATACAAAACTCACAAAAACATTCAAATAACATAACTTTGGTTTGAAAAAACTTACACTTAGAGTGACGATAAAAATATTATAAAGTATGTACTTCCACTTTCAATAAGTCTCAACAGTGGAAGGTCTTGGACCACTTTTTTCAAACCAAAGTCATGTTATTTGAATGTTTTGGGGAGTCTGACGTTATGTGGAGTGTCGTTACATGGAGTTTACATTGTGGCACATTGGAGAGATACGCAATATCAATAAAATCTGTCAAAATACACAGCATGCTCCAGTTAAAATCATTTTTGAACAATATTTTAAAGTAACTTCAAGTGACTATAAACAAAGAAACCCGGTGCAGATTTTGGTAATACTTGTCTTGAAAAATCTGATAAGTGTGTTCTCCCATTTCCAATTAGTCTCAACAGTGGAGGTTCTTGGACCACTTTTTTCAAACCAAAGTTATGTTATTTTAATATTTTGGGGAGTTTGACGTTATGTGGAGTGTCGTTACATGGAGTTTACATTGTTTTACATTCGATTGACTCGCAATCTCAATATTAATGTGTCACAGACAAGTATGTACTTCCATTTCCAATGTGTCTTAACAGTGGAGGTTCTTGGACCACTTTTTTCAAACCAAAGTGATGTTATTTGAATGTTTTGGGGAGTTTTATATTATGTGGAATGTCGTTTTATGGAGTTTAAACTGTATTACATTCGACTGACACGTAATATCAATATAAATGTGTCACAGACAAGTATGTACTTCCACTTTCAATAAGTCTCAACAGTGGAGGTTCTTGGACCACTTATTTTACACCAAAGTCATGTTATTTGAATGTGTTGGGGAGTTTGACGTTATGTGGAGTGTCGTTACATGGAGTTTACATTGTGGCACATTGGAAAGACACGCAATACCAATAAAATCTGTCAAAATAAATAGCACGCTCCAGTTAAAATCATTTTTAACAATATTTTTATAGTAACTTCAAGTGACTATAAACAAAGAAACCCGGTGCAGATTTTGGTAATACTTGTCTTGAAAAATCTGATAAGTGTGTTCTCCCATTTCCAATTAGTCTCAACAGTGGAGGTTCTTGGACCACTTTTTTCAAACCAAAGTTATGTTATTTTAATATTTTGGGGAGTTTGACGTTATGTGGAGTGTCGTTACATGGAGTTTACATTGTTTTACATTCGATTGACTCGCAATCTCAATATTAATGTGTCACAGTCAAGTATGTACTTCCATTTCCAATGTGTCTTAACAGTGGAGGTTCTTGGACCACTTTTTTCAAACCAAAGTCATGATAATTGAATGTTTTGGGGAGTTTGACGTTATGTGGAATGTCGTTACATGGAGTTTACATTGTGGCACATTCGAGAGACACGCAATATCAATAAAATCCGTCAAAATAAATATCACGCTCCTGTTAAAATATTTTTTTAAGAATATTTTTGTTGTAACTTCAAGTGACTATAAAAAAAGAATCCCGGTGCAGATTTCGGTAATACTTGTCTCGGATAATCTGATAAGTGTGTTCTTCCATTTCCAATAAGTCTCAATAGTGGAGGTTCTTGGACCAAGTTCCATACAATTTTGCCCACTGTCATTTAGTCAAATATTGGCGTTTATCGTGCCAGGAATTTGGGTCAGAAGTTGCTTTGAATTGGTAATATTTTGTCAATAAAATGAATTATAAAACATACACATGACCGTAAATATACGGTTGCTATCACCACGTCTGACAAATATTTGAGAGCCATTTCAGAAAAATCATGTGTCACTGTAGTGATAGGTTGCTAGCCTGTCGCCTAAAATTTAAGTAATACACTACACATACAACCGTCGAATCCCTCAGTTGCCTCTTATGACACCCGCTGGAAAGAAATGGTGTGATGCGATTCTAAGCCGGCATCACTCGGCGAAGTAAGTTTTCAATTTATACATACATACACATATCACGCCTATAATCCCTTGCGGGGTAGGCAGAGCGTAAACAGCCGCAAAAACGGCCATTTACACCACGTCTGACGAATGTTTGAGGGTTATTTGGAGTATTCAATTTATAAATAAGCAAATTTAAGCTACATACATACATCAATCACGCCTATATCCTTTACGGGGTAGGCAGAGCGTTAACGGCCGTAAAACGGTAAACCACGTCTGACAAAAGTTTGAGAGTCAATCAGATGACTGTGTATCACTATAGTGACAGGTTGTCAGCGCATCGCCTAAAATTGCAATACACATCTAACTCTCGAGTCCTTTAGTCGCCTCTCACGACACCAGGGTTCGTCGTGTCGTTGGACAACTCATTATCCCGCACGAAAAGAGAGAGAGATGCTATTTTAAGCCGGCATCACACGGCCAATTCTAAGCAGGCATCACACGGCAAATTGCATCTATTCTATATGATAAGGCTCAACGCAGGGCGAGATCTCAGCATGTAACTTTTCCGGAATTCTGCAAATGTGAGTACCATTTTTATTGTACTACCATTCTTTCATCTCCAAGTGGTTTTCCCGATATCTCCACTAAACCACAATAAATCTGGCCACATCGTCACTCCCTGGTGTATCGGATGCACATAAAAACAGGACTAAAAGCGTTGCGAGAATAAATCAAAAACCCCTCTAAAATCGAACACAGATCCCCACTCGTTGAGAGAGGTTTAGTGAGGGGCTGATGGAACAGTTCGTTACTGTTATTTTGAGAGCAGCTTTAAAATACTACGCTTCATAGTATATTTCTTCTTTTTGTGTGGGACACCGAGTCGACGAACGATCCGATTAACCTTGGTTCTAGTTTTTCAACCGCCATCTACTCATAGTAGGCCTCTGACATGATGTGTTACCACCGTCGTCTAAGTAATTGTAGACAGCAACCGGAACTCGAGCATGCTCCGGAGCATGTTTATACGGACAGTCAGGTGGTTGGCCTGTAATGTCTTAACCAGGCTGGAAACAAATTCACAAAGTAATAATATCTCCATTGTGAATGTCCCACCGTCAATCAACCTGGAACCTTTGCGCCGCAGGCAGTTACACTACCACTGCGCCGTATCGGCCGTAATATTATTGTTAAATAAATTGTTTATTATACTTCAAGGGCTGGCTGTCAAAAGCCCATGAAACTCGACAACTTTCTCCAAGGAACGAAGTCGAAATCTTTTGATATATAATACGAACAATTAAATACGATGTAATGAAGGTAAGCAGTGTAGCACTATTCTTATTTTACAATCATACTCGTACAGTTATGTTGACATTAATCTAACAAATAAAATAAAAACTGCCATTAAAAAATAATATAATTTTAATCATCAAAATAATAAAAACTACGCTTTCTTACTTTTCGCCTAAAAATACTTTTGATTACTAACTGTTATTTGTAACTATTACACCAGCATCACGACGGGTCACTAGCAGATCTTCTCTAGTAGAATTGATGTTGAAAATAAATCAGGCAACGGCATTCTTCGGTTCGGCTCCGAATGGCGACGCCCAAACACTTGACTAATAGGGATTTATGTCTCTTGTGTGTGTGTGCACATTTGGCGAAACTTTGGAAAATCATGAGCGTCTGATTGTGACCACACTTTTTTATAGAGACCACACTTTTTATTGTGACAATACTTTTGTATTGGGACCAGACTTATTTTATGACCGAGATCATTTAGACAACCGATGTGACGTAGTGCTAAAATGACTGCCTGCGACACAAAGGTTCCGAGCTCGATTATTGGTGGGACACTCACAAAGATGATGTTTGTCACTTTGTAATTTGTTCTCAGTCTGGTGAGGACATTGCAGGCTGAACCACCTGATTGACCATCAAAAAAGATGGCTCCGTGTTTCAGAGGGCACGCTAAGCCGTCGGTCCCGGTTGCTGTCTATGATTACTTAGACGGCGGTCGCTACACAACCATCTCAGACGCCTTTTACTGTCGGAGGCGTTTAAAAACTCTGACACCAGTGATCATCGGATCGTTGGGACGACTCGGTGTTCCACACGAAAAAGAAAAGGAATCGTGACCACACTTTTTATTGTGATCATACTTTGTTACTGTGACCACACTTTTTTTTATTATGACCTTACTCTTAGTCCGCTTGCTTTTTTAGTTTGCATCAGGTTAAGTTAAAATATATCGATAGATAGTTAGCATCAGACGCAGAAATCAACATTAAAATAAAAAAAACGTGGATTGTTTGAACATGACATCAACAATTTTCTGTACTGAGTAGAAAGTACTTAAAAAAAAAAACTCTTTTAGTCCTACAATGTATGTTTTGCTTTAACGTAACCCAGTGTGTACAAACACCAGAACTCAATGAAACATTAGAGGTCACATTTTTCCTATCACCGCGCTTTCCGAAGCCCGATCGCTAATGGTTCGTGCAGATAATATGGAAAACATGGAAACTGACTTTTTCAGACTTTGCAGTGAAAGATTTTTATTTCCAAAGTGTACATACATTTTCTTAGAAAATAAATATAAAAATAGATAGTAATAGTAATCAAAATAAGTTACTAAACTCGAATTAAAATTGAATAACTAATTTTGTCAACGTCCTCGGTTTTCCATGGCCTCACAGTATGTTTTCTACATAATATAACGTTTTCAAGCTACTTTATTTATTTAGCATTATATACGGCACAGCTTTTTTAGAAATTTGAACATATTTTACCCAAAAAATTAAATACCAAAATCGAAATTAAGTAAATTTTTCATTAGTCATTTTAAATTTATAGTGATGGGAAATAAGCATGTGTCGCCATGTTTGTTTTTATGATGAGTGATAAATTTTTAAATTCTATTTAGTTATTGCTAGCAGACGGTACATACATACAATTGCGCACCGATGACTTAAAAAAGGCGGCTGTTAGCGACTGGATGGCGAAAACGAGAGATCGTGGCCTATGGCGTACCCTAGGGGAGGCCTTCGTCCAGCAGTGGACTGTTGTGGCTGTTATAGTTATTACTATTTGCTTAATATTAATCGAGTCACCTGAAATGGCCTTTTATGATTAAAACCTGATGACTGTAATTTTTTAACGTAATTATTGTAACTCCAAAATACAGTTACCACGTTTTACTTACAACCAACCACATACGTTATGTTTGTTTTCCTCGATTTTTCCACATCACCTCCATTCGCAGATTTTGAAAAATGTGCCAATATATATCTCTCAATTAGAAAGTGAGAGGTGAACTGAAATTTATGACATTTTAGCGTTTCGTTTCAGCGTTCGCATTTCGACAGGCATTTTTTTTTGTGTTCCATTTTTGTTATTTTTCGGGATTTATTGGGATCGGGTAATGGATTCCTAAATATGAATGATTCTGTTTTCCCTCAAACACAGATAAATGGTTCATAGCAGAAAATAAGATTGAAAAATAAAAACGGCTTTTGGAAACCGACTGCAACTGTACTGGGACTATAGAATTATTCTAATTATCTTATCTATTTAATTAGTAGACAATTTTACTAGTTCTAATCCTATTTAATTAGTTAAACTGGTCTTTAATTAAATATTTTGGCCTTAATTCGGGATAACAATTCTCATCACTTACCATAAATTAGCGCTGTCACTTTCCGTCAAAAAGGTTAAGAAAAAGCTAGAAGATATCTTGTCACGTCTTGTCTTATAATATGACACAAAATTACCTGTCAAAATAAGGCGACGATTAAAACAAAGGCGATGGTGAAGAACCCATTAAGATATTTAAACATGACGTGACTTAGATATCTCCTATCCTCTTCTAAAATGACAGCGCTAATTTAAGGTAATTTTACAGAATTGTTATCCCGAATTGAGGCCATTATCCTTACAAAAGCCTTTGTTAAAAAAAGTTTAAAAAATATTTATTCCAATTCTTCCATATTTGACGGCACTATTAACCCTTCGAGCCGCGAGGGCACATCGCCGGTACGTAAGCAAACTACGCTGCGCATTAAATAATAAAATAGCGCGTATGACAGTGGACGCCCCTAGGGTTGCATATTTCAACGCCGCTGGTCAAACTATTGTAGGACGGAGTTGGTGTCGGTGGATGTGGTAAATGTGCAGATCAGACTAATAATCCGGTATTTCTTGTGTTTACAATATATCGCGCTTCAAAGGGCACGTTAAGCCTTCGGTCTTCTTCTTTTCGAGTGGGACACGGAGTCGTCCAACGACTCCATGAACCCTGGGGTCAGAGTTTTTCAACCACCTCGGTCTCGGTCTATGATTACATACAATCATGTCAGAGGCCTACTACTAGTAATAGACGGTTGAAAAACTCTGACACCAGGGTTCCTCGGGTCGTTAGACGACTCAGTGTGCCACGCAAAATGAAGAATATCTCGCCATTTCTTTCACACATTTTGTATGGTATAACTATGAAAAGTTGTTCAGTTTCATGAGCTGAAAATAAATACAGTATTTTTTTTTCATCTTATATAGCTATTACTATTACAGTCACACATAGGTCTATCACGATAGATTTTAGATAAATATTATCCATTTACTAGGATAAAAAAAAAAGGGCCATTAAAAAAATGTATTTATCTACTATAGTCACTATAGAAACAGGTTGTCAGCCCATCGCCTACAACTGCAACACACATGTAATCCTTAATTCCCTTAGTCGCTTTTGATGACACCCGCGGGAAAGAAATGGGGTGATGCTATTCTAAGCTAGCATACCACCGCATTTTTGGAAATCATGTTGCTATAATCGACATAACAAAAGTGTGCTTACTTTACACTTTACATAGAGACTGCGCAGAAAGAGAATAGGCGTGGAAATTAAGGGCACATCTGTGCCTCAGTACGAGAAATTTCGTAGCAACCTATGAAAATTATTAGTTCACCTTTTGCCTGACCCTAGTAATAAATGGGCGGTGCACACCGCCTGCGTATGCGTATACACGCGCGTGATCACATGCGCACCGTGTCGTTGCACTACGCAACGCAACGCATACGTAATTTGCCATATCTCATACAGTCCCAAACATAACATCGTCACGGTACGCGCGTTGTCACGCGCGTGTACACTCATACGGACGCAGTATGCTCCACCCTTAAATGTTTTCACAAGTACCATATCCGTTTAGCTGTTACCTACATTAATGTTCTGACCCAATAGTGGACACTTTCGGACCTTCTAATAAATATTTATTCCCTCATATTGTTTGTAGGCCGCCCTCCAAATTATAGTGTTACCATACTAATTCCCTTTTAATTACGAAATTTATGCCTTTGCTTAGGATAAGGTTATGAAAAATTGAATTGACGACCCTTGGGGATGAAAGGGTAATTTTAGGCTGACTTTGTTTCTGTCTCTATTATATAAGGGATTTTGTAAACAAAATTATAATAATAAAAATAATTAGATTATTACATTAAAGGTAAAACGAAAGTGTGTTATACAAGCAATACCTAAATTAACCCCTCATCTACCCTTGGTACAACTTGTGTACCAGTGATTTTGACCTTAACTACATTACTACATTCACTTAATTTAAAAACTATGAAAAATAGTGGTACACTGTGGTAAATCTAGAAATATGCTTTACTAAATTACAAATAAAAATGTGTGGCAAGGGGTAAAAATAAGTGATGTTAATGACAAAAACGCGCTGCTACATAGCGACAAAAATAGCGTAAAATACTGATTGTTTTTATCACGATTATTTGAAGATATTCGTACTA
Source organism: Tuta absoluta (assembly GCA_027580185.1). Taxonomy (NCBI): domain Eukaryota; kingdom Metazoa; phylum Arthropoda; class Insecta; order Lepidoptera; family Gelechiidae; genus Tuta; species Tuta absoluta. The sequence goes on from JAQAHW010000026.1 coordinate 6,616,112, forward strand.
AATACATACATATATCACGTTTATTCCCTCTGCAGTGTAGGTAGAGCGAAACGGCTATAAAAACGAAAATTTACGTTACGTCTCACAAACGTTTCAAGATCATTCAAAAAATCATGTATTTCCATAGTGACAAGTGGTCAGCCCATTGCCTAAAATTGCAATACACGTGTACACCTCGAGTCCCTTAGTTGCCTTTTACGGTGATGCTATTTCCAAGCCGACATCACACGTCACAGAGTATCTGTACTATAGTAGTATTTATCATCAAAACAAAATACATTTGAAACCACGAGGCCTGCAAGTATAACATAAACTCATGAAACAGAAACTACAAGCAGCTTGGAAAACACAAAGTGTATTTTCTTCAGACGCTAATAGTGCATCAACAGCCATTAAGAGAACCATTAAAGAGTTGAATCAAAGTGATTTCAAATCGCGTGCGTAACTATCCCGTCGTTTACTTCCGCCAGTGGTACTCAAATTGTGAAAATTGAAAAACTAGTTTTAACTAGAATGTACTGTTCGCGTCACTAGAGAGGTCCCGAAGATGCAGTTCTGTCATTTAAAGAGAATATCGAACATGTAACCCTTGCCACGTATCACGCTTTTGTCCCATGCAGAGTAGGCAAAACGTTAACAGCCGTAAAAATTCGATCGCCACCGCCAAGTCTCGCAAATATTTGAGAGCCGTTTCAGACAAATCGTGTATCACTTCAGTGACAGGCTTATAGGCCTGTCACCTAAAACTGGAATACAAATAAAACCATACAGTCCTTTAGTTGCCTAATTTAACACCCGCGGGAAAAAAATGGGGTGATGCTATACTAAGACAGCATCACACGGCCTATGCTGGTAATCAAATTGATATATATGTTCAAAAAACAATATTGTAACGCTTCCTTTGCAGTACGTATTTGATAACATAATGTATGTGCGTAAGAATTCTTATTCATATTTAAGAAACACTGATATTCATTGTCAAAACACAAGAATAAAACTGTACAGCCACAAACCAGATTAAGTAAGGTCAGAAAATCATGTATGGGGAACTATATTCGTTACTATAATAAAATACCAGACGAAGTTTTATAGTTAAATGATAATCAATTCAAAACAAAATCAAGAATATTTTATGTTCAAAGGCATATTTCAAGCCAGAAAATTATCTTACAGATAAAGACGTCTGGTCAGTAGCAACTGTAGCTCAAAAACAATGTATGAGGTAGATAGACATATCTTAATTAAACATGAATTTGACATAGATTTAATAACATTGACATAGGTTTAACTTTGACATGTATTTGTTTTTTACATTTCTGTAAGTTTACTATTCTTTTTTTATGTATTATGTTAAGTACCTAGATTTGACTTTCTAAAAGAGAATCTTGTAAATTCCTACTTAGAAATAAATAATTTTATTTGGATATTTTGATTTTGAATATTGCCCAGAAATCAATCCTTACCTTTTCATTAAAAAAAATGAACTGGAGTTCCACAATTTTGAGAACCACAGGCCTGTCGCATTACGTGTAATGACCTCCAATAGATAATTGCTTCATCGGAAGGGTTAAACTGATAATTTGGTGCGATTGGGCGCGCCGTATTAAGGAAATTGGTTCCTTGTTACCCCCTTTTTAGACCCCCTTTTTGTGAAATGGGGTAAAGTAATCATGACTATTAGTGTTGTTTAGGAAAATCATTAAGTAAACAGTGACTGATAATTTTTTTGATAGATTCTCGTACCATTTTTTCGTTATCACATATCGTGATAAAAATATAGTCCATACGAGGAAAGGTCATATAATTATCACTAATGGGTTCAGAAAGTTTTATGGTGGTGACTGGTCGTATTGCGCATTGTGGGACAGTTTTTTTACTGGTCTCTGCGACTTTAGCCCCGGGATTTTGACACCTACAACTGATTAGTAGCTAGGGTTTACTCGAAGAAGGTTGTATGGTTGTCCAAACAACCAGCCCAATCACGCCGTCAGGAAACGGAGTTGTTCTGGGAAAAACGGATCGGACTGAATTTGTGAGACAGCTTTACTAAGTGGATCCAGAAATCATAAAGTGATACCGTTTACGATGGTAAAGTGGGCCTTTTTCTACCTCTATAAGATTATTCATTTGAAACAGCCTCAAATTGGAATTAATCACACATCGTTCAAATAATTAACTCACATTATTATATTTCGATCTAAATAATCCGTGCCTTGTGATGTCTGCTTCGAATAGCATCACCCCATTTCTTTCCCGTGTGTGTCGAAGCGAGCGTGTTTGAAACGTGTATTGTAATTTTTGGGGATGGGCTGACAACCTGGCACTATAGCGACACACAATTTAAATCACCCTAAAATATTTGTAAGAATTGGCGTGAATGTTCGTTTTTACTACCGTATACCCTCTGTCTACCCCGCTAGAGATATAGGCGTGATATGTGTATTATCGGTTATTAAAATTGACACGGCGCGGCGGCCGGAAGTAGGGCACACCTGCGTTGAAGGGTTAATGCGTGAATTGATACGTTTAGTTTGCAGTCAAAGGGTTAAACCGTGAATTGATGATTGGGGAGTGAATGGTTAATGAGTTTTGATTGACAGTGGTATAACTCATTTTTAATCGACTTCGAATCATCTTCGAATAGAGAGTTTGAAAATTGTATGTATTTGACATTTTTAGAACTATAGTAGGTACGCAGGTATATTGATTTTGATACTTTGTACCACAGAGTAACTTATTGCTTTGTACTGAGGGAGTGTGCAAGCTAAAAAAGTATGTATTAAATTGAAATAAACACAATTATTATTGGTTTAATAAGATCTAATAATAGTTTTAGCCTTAAAATTTCTTGCCCGGTATGAAACAATATTGCAAGTTTTCTAATAGAAAAAGAAAAATTGTATGCCTAACACGGGAAATGTCACTATACCACAATAGTCACTATTGAATAGTGTGACTATATAAGTTTGTACAACTTTTGAATACCAAGTCAGATTTTAATGATATTGTGGCTTAGAACAATCGTGATCATTAAATACCATTTTTTATTTTATTAAAACACTTCACGTGTTGGGTATACAATTTTTGTAATTACTAGTGACGAAAGTCGCAGGTTTAATCCTGCCAGCGCTTGAAAATATTGCAAGTTTTCAAAAATTCAAAAATCCTGATCATATAAGCTTTCTGATTAAAAAACACCACTGAAATGGTCCATCTATTCAGGAACTACGGTTCCTTAACGATTTGCCGAATAATATGGAATAGTTTATTAAAAATGTATTTACGTATAGTACCTACCTACCTATATAACTGTGTAAGAACTAATTTTATTAATTTTACCAGTATCACTTTTTATTAAAGTAATAAAAGTATTTAAAACTTAATAAATTGTATAAAAATAGTATTTAAAATTTAAAAACTTAACGGACCTGTAATGACATTTGTCAATCCAATCCCTGATCATGAGTGAATACTTGTTCGTTTCGTTTGTCTTGAGTTTTCGCTATCGGCCACTAGTAAAACTTCACCCTATATTTAATAATATTCTCAAACGTTACCGTCTCAGGGCCACAGTTTGATTATTTTTATAGATATAATATAACTTGGAATAACACAAGCTAGTTTTTACAGCGGGAAAACATGCTATTCATACATACATACATACATACATACATATATCACGCCTTTATCCCTTGCGGGGTAGGCAGAACATAAACGGCCGAAAAAACGGACATTAACGCCACGTCTGACAAACGTTTGAGGGTCATTCGGAAAATTGTGTATCGCCATAGTGACAGGTTGTCAGCCCATCGCCTAGAATTGCTATACACACCCTCGAGTCCCTTCGTCGCCTCTTACGACTCCCACGGGTGGGAAATGGAGTGATGCTATTCTAAGCCGGCATCACACGGCAAACATGCTATTCCATCGGGGAAATTGAAAACAGCTGCGGGTGAAACCGCAAGGAGGAAATCTAGTAGTGAAAATATTTAGACAAGAAGTAACAAAAAGCGGTCAAGGTGCTCTAAAACTAAACAACTTTCCTCATAAAACGTAGGTCGAATTTTAAAGCTAAAATAACCAGCTGATCAGCAATTTTGTATAGGAGGTACTTTTATATTTTGACCCAAGTTTTTTTGAAAAAGTTGTTTAGTTTCATGAGTACCTTGACATTCTTTCGGCTTTTTATAACCTTTTTGTAACAAGAAAACTATATCACTAACTATCAACAAATAACGAAACATTATCGACTTAATGAGCCAAGCGACAATAAATAAAATTATCGACCAAACATCTTCCCAACTTTACTAAAACATAAGTTCCTAATATCTTAGCGAAAGTTTGGCATAAAAGTCGTATTAAGTAAAATATGGAGGCACTTATAACGGAAAACAATAAGAAAGTATCGTCTATAAATAATAATACAGTTATCTTTGGGAATGAAATGAGTCTGCTACCACTGAAACTCGAAAGGAATAAAATAATTCAGTGTTTTTTTTTTAAACTTGCAAAATTTGAATACGCGACTTTCGCATTACTAGTGGCGACGCCTCTTCTATCTGGGATCTTCTAGCTCGTTCCTTGCCCGCGAATTTTGCAAGTGTATTTTAATGCCAGATACGCGTGGCACGGCTCCATCTACCGTGTTAGTTTTGCAACTAATACCCGGCGATTAATTCTATGTTTACAGATTGAATGTAGTCTAAGCGATGAAAACCCGCGATAAATTGAATACCAAATTTTAAAACACTTCCCGTGTTAAGTATAAAAATCTTGGAAACTTGCCAAATTTTCAAGCGTGGGCAGGACCTGAACTTGAATTGAACTAATTACTATTAGTTCAATTCAAGTATTCAATTCAATGAACATTCGCTGGTCAAGGTGCGGAAAAATGAAAAAAGTTTAAATAAGTACGATTTTAAAATTTGGGAAATGAATTCTCTTATTTTACCATATTTAAAACTTTATCTTTAGAGATATTAGCTCTGACTTATAGTGTCGCTTGCTATAAATGATGACTTACCTAAGTAAGGGCAAATACACACATCACTTAGAGATGTGCTGCGTCGATTAAGACGCGGCCACACTGGCTCTCGATAATGATGTAAGTTTACGTGTAATGGAACGCACCCTTATTATTGCTTTACAATGTAGAGACAGCATAAAAATTATATGTTTTTTTTTTACGGAACGGGGATCTTTGTTGTTTCTTTTTTTTTAGGTAGGCATGTTATTTAAATATTTCTTTATGTTTATGAAAACTAGTAAAAACTAGTTTTATTTAGTTGGTAAATATTAATGGTGTAATAGTTATATGAAAAAGCGACCAAAATTCCTTACATCCTGGGGTATCCTACTAACGTTATAAATGTGAAAAGTTTTATGTATGTTTGTTACTTCTTCACGCAAAAACCGATACTATTGGAATTTGGCACACATATAGAAGGTAACATGGATTAACACATAGGATAGTTTTTATTTTATGCGGGCAACGTCACAGGCAACAACTAGTTTAAAAATAAAACACGTGTGTTACGCGTTTTTTTTTGTTTTTGAGTATAATTCTATTTTCAAAGTTTAATTGGTCAAATTCGACTATTTTCATATTTTTGCTTCAGGAATAGGGTTTTTCAAAAAGTTGTATGGTAGCATTATCTTCATGATTGCTTCTTAATTATAGCAAACAAAAAAATTAAATATCTGCCCATAGATTTTTTCCCATACAACTTCAGAATTCAAATATTTGGAAACTACTTCAAATCACGGAACATATTTACATGTTATAATTTTTAATGTAGTTTTCTAAAATGATTTAGATTTTGCAAAACGTTCGACACGGGAAAAAATTATTAGTTTTTCTTGCTGACGCTACCCACTCTATCGAACTACACATACCGATGTACAGCCAGCAGCCCCGACTGGCAATGACAAACGATTGTTCTCCAACTTGCGTCATTATATCAGTTGTCACTTTTCTTTTATTCTATCTCTACTTTGACAGTCTTTTATTTCCTTTAAGAATTTCGCTGAAATAAAAAGTTGTCGGTAGTACAGTCGAGCTCACGTCCACTTAGACACTCGAACTGCCAATTTCAGTCTTATGCGCGTGGCATAAGGCCCAAAGTACAAATTGTTTAACTACGAAAACTCTAAATATTTGTTGTCATATTTCAACCTGTGTTTCTTAGGGAAAGTTGTTCCTTATGACTTATATCTTGATATTACGCTATCGGTCACTAGTAAAATTTCACTCAATGTAGGTTAAGCAAAAAAATATGCTACTTTTTCCAATATATTCCTTAATAATACAATATACAGCCACAACAACACCCTTATCACCAAACCATTCGCAAATCTCCCTATTACTCGAAAAGAGAAATATCGTGCGCGAATCATAAATTCTTTTGCTCGGAAAAAAGCGTCAGGCGTTGATGGCACTAATTTTTTTCTACTGATATTAAGTCATGTTTAAGACGGGCTATCATTATGCTTAATAGTAATAGATATTTTATTTTGTCGCTTCGTTTTGGGGATGTTTACACAACATTTTCCTTTGGGGCCGATTCTGGTGGCATCCATGCAAGATGAAATTTGGCGATAAAAATTGTTTTGTCTTTCGTAGACTGAAAAATGAATCTTTATTTCCGAAGTAGTTTGAACGGTCAAGATGTAATTCTTGGCTTTCTCTACGTGGAAAGTAATTAATGTAAAGGAATGTCATTCTTTTTATTGGCGATCGCACTTACATAAGTAAGTTATTATGCCGCCGCACCTCTTTAACTCAGTTTTTTTTTCTTTATAAGGATTATCAAACAGTTCTACAATAAATTCTTACTTTACATGTTCATGAACTTAAAAATAAAAGTATAACCCGCACCGGTAACCACAGATTAAAGATTGACATAATAGAAAAAAACTTCACAAAAAAAATATCTTGTGTTCCTTGGCAACGCAACAGTAGTATAAGTATGAATATTCTGCAATAGTGAGGTACTTTTTCTTATGATGAGTAATTGCACGGTAGTATCTACACGGTTGTGCAAGTAAAATGCCACAAATAAAGAATTATCGTTTCTTCAAAGTACTCAAAGAGGTAGACAGGTACCTAGTCCTTCAAGTGTTTATGTATCACCTTTGTACAACCTTAGACGGAATAATGTTGTGAGAAATTTATGTTTTTTGGTGATTTGAATTTGGAACGAGCGTGGGAATTTTCGCATTTGAATGGAAGTGATTTTTTGTTACTATTACTTAATCTGTGTAAAGATCTAGCAGGTGTTATAATTGATATTCCGCCTGGTTGTACTTTATATTTTTCTATATTTAAAATGTTCTTTGTTTTTTTTTTAAGTGCAATAAAGAATTTTATTATTATCATACCCGAGTACACGAAATCATTCACTAGCACTATGTTAGAAAATGTTTTTTTTTTACTCTGTGTGGCTTCCTTTCGCCAAAATCGCCACCCTGATACATTTTCTGTTCGTTAATAGGTTTTGCCTTCATAAAGTGAATGCTAACCTATTTATTATACGGGGTGATATTAAAAACGCGGAGACGGAACGTTATCCCGGCCTATTATAGACTAGGGGGTCGCCGCGGTTTCGCATGGATCATTAGATTTTTTAATAATAAGTAATGAATTATTATTCGTGTTTATCATCACAATATCATGCTTATAAAGGAAAAGGTAATGTTTTTTGTGATATCGTACATTTCAGATGGGTATTCTTTTTATCTAGCGATCCACCACCACCAACTAGATCCGTCGCCACCAATTTTTTTGTAGGAGTTAGGCGTTTTCCAGCAGTAAAAATAGCTAATGTTATTATTATTACAGTGATACTTGAAAAAAAAATACCTTGTTATTATAACAAAAGGGTTAGACATGGTTCAAACTGTTTGACAACGTCAATCTGTATTGAAAAAATATTTTAACAATGTCTAAACATAAGTCGTAACTTTTTTGTTGTGTTTTGTTTTTAAAATGGTTGAAGTCTTTTTAATGGCCAAATATTTTATTGTTAGTCTAGTTGATTATAGAGTTTATCTACAAGCAAAAAAAACAAAAGAGATTTACATGCTTTTACTCAAATTACCGAACATATGTACAGTTTTCTTGTTGTTTTTCTTATATATTAATATTTCCATATCCTTGCCATTACAAATATTTAGACATTGACTGAGGATGGTTTCTTTGAAGGCCCAGTTTTTATGGCGTCACGGTTTGTTTATTATGATGGCGGTCGAAAATATTACTTTAAAAAATTTAAACCACATTTTTTTTCTCATTTCAATGGCGGCTTTTAGGGACCTCAAGCGTGATGGGATAAATTGCTTAACGGGTGTAAAATTGATGTAGGTTTACGCAACTTACATACATACATCAGCCTATTGCAGTCCACTGCTGGACGTAGGCCTCCCCCAGGGTACGCCATAGGGCACGATCTCTCGTTTTCGCCATCCAGTCGCTACCAGCCGCCTTTTTTAAGTCATCGGTCCATCTGGCCGGAGGTCATCCAACGCTACGCTTACCGAGGCGTGGCTTCCACTCGAGAACCTGCTTACTCCACCTTCCATCAGTTCTACGACGCGATCAAATTGTTAATTATTTGGTAGAAAGTTTAGCCCTCTACGTTTTGGCTGGTGAAGACAGCCTTCTTCACGGAGGTCGACACTCACAGAAAAGAAATGAGGCGATGCTATTTTGCGCCGACATCACACGGCATTCAAAGATAGTGTATCACAAATTCTTTCTTTGTGTACTTTTTCCCCCATTCTTCACGCAGCACCGCGAATATTCGCCACAGTGGTATCAAGTTCTCAAGCCAGTGGATTTATCACCGGCTCAATGTTGCCAGAACCGATATTTTATGTGTCCGCGTCTCAATAAGTACTGCTGGGGTGTATATCATCTGTGGGTTTAGGATGTGTGAATAAAATGATGCGGTGTCAGATTTTAATACCGGCCGTGTGGTGCTGGCTTGGAATGGCATCACCCTATTTCTACCAGTGGAATGGAGGGGATGAACCCAGGAAATGGGCAGCGTTATCTGTGAACATTTATGACACCTTGCACTGCGCTCGCTAATCCACCTGCCAAGCGTAGTAAGCATGGAAAATACCCCCCAATAAGGGGAGGCTTAAGTCCAGCAGTGGACTGTTGTGGTTGTAAGGTGATAGTAAAATGAAGTGTGCAGTGTAGTAAGTAATGATAAAATCGATAACCTACTATTTTTTATGATTATTAAAAGGCTATATGCATTGGTTAGTCAAATGAAAGGTTTAAAAAAACTACTGTAAATATTTTAATGTGTGAACCACCTAATTAATCTGAACTACTTTCTTCGAAGAATATAGGTCGAAATATGACAAAAAAGATCACCCATACAAAATGTTCCAGCAGAACGGGTCAATTTATTTTTATTTTTTATTAAGTATGGGTTTTCTCTTGACTCTAGTCTAGACCTAGACTAGGGTCATTGTATGGAAAGTCCAAATTTTTTAGCACCTATGTTTCTTGGGGCTGGTCCACTCCTTAATATTTTTGGAGCGAATATTTACAATTTACAAAAAAATACATACATACACCAAACTAATGCCCCACACATTTGACGTGGGATTGACCAAGGTGTTTGACAGACGCATACGTCAGTCCGTCATATTTTGGAATTTTACCGCATCCAACAATAAGCTTGTCATCAAGTGATTCCGATCACATCCGAAACACATAGCGAAGAGGGAGTTAAGACTTCGATACCGGAAGGGAGAAAGTTGATTGGTATAAGTAATGTACTTTTGAGGCTAAACATAATATTTAGTCTTGTTGTCACTGCTGGGTTGTCACTTGTTTAAAAATGGTTTGAAATTCTTCAACGTTCAAATTTCTTTATAAAAGGCAATAGCAAATACATAAAAACATTGCATTTTTCTAGCTGACAGGCGTTTCGTTTTCGATTCGAAATTTTTCGATTCAGCGTTACATCGGACAAAAAAGCCTTAGATTCAATGAATCTTCGCTGTAAGTATATTCGGTCCATAATGTTCGCTCCATCGATATTCGCTAAAAGGTTATTAGAAATAAAGTAGGGTAAAAATTTAGTTTTTGAGAACTCGCAAAATTACACGAGAAGCGAAGGCGTCTAGTACTGATACCGAAATGTAGGAACCGCATGTTAAAATCCTGCTCGCGGTAGAATTTTGCAATTACTCAAAAATAATATTATTTTTTTCTTTCAAGTTCTAGCGCCAAAGTAAAAGCATCGTCTGAAGTCTAAATCGTTTGTAGAATCGCTTTTACACTTTACGTACGTAAGTACAACCCGTTAGAAATCAATTCGGCATAAGTCACACTTTCATGCCGATTGTTTCTACCAAATAACTTGCCAATATAAATTATAAAAAGTGTAATATGCAAAAATAATGAAGTAGTGTCTATCTATCCCACCAGGAAGAGGCGTGAATTATGTAACAAAAAGGGTATTTATTTAATTGGATAGCATAATTACATAGGATACATATAAAATAAAAATAAATTATAGCTAACTTAAATAAAGTTACTAAAATAAATCAATCCATATCTTCTAATAATATAAAATATAAAGTGACTCCGTCTATCGGCAACGCTTTCACGCCTAACCACTAAATCCTTTTTAATGGAATTTGGTGTAAACATGCGTAACAGCGTCAACAGCCGTAAAGATACGGTCGCCAAATATTTCAAGGCCGTGTCAGAAAAATCTTGTACGACTAGAGACAACTTGATGCAATCCGCTTGCGTATATTCCGCTTTTATCCTTTGCCTTATCCCACCTAGAATTAAGGCGACAATAAAACAATGTCAATGCACGCGAGTGTAAAATTCGTCACGCCACATTTGAGCCATCGAGCCGCGGCTGTCAGCGATGCGTGCTTAAAAAAGATTTATATTGACAGCGCTGCTCTATTTAGTGAAAGGTTTTATAGGACAAAGATGTATCAATTTGTATTTCACTAGTTATACGATTTCATGTTAATAGAAAGTAAGTATAACATTTTAATGTAACCAAAAAAACAGAAATAATCCTTGCTAATATGCAAAAAGGCCACCTTATCGCTAAACTAAACTTTATTCCGCTGAAAAACTACTTTAATACCTTTCGCTTGAATCACTCTATTTGAAAAAACGCACATCAATATCCATGCAGTAGTTTTAAATATCTAAGCGAAGAACAAAGATAAAGGCTTCACCGGTATACGGAAACCGACATTATTTAATACAACCACAGAATATATAATAGTACTAACATGTACTAACATACTACGGAGTGACTACGGGAAAATTCTACTACGGTCGTAGCAAGTGTAGCCGTGCTACGACGTAGCTAAACAATAAATTTGATGAGTGTATTCTTTTGAATTGAAACTAATTTTATCTAAGTAATCATAGAAAGCAACCGGGACTGGTAACTTTACGGCTTTTTGAATAACGAAACCAATAACCACCGACCAATAACCTTTGAAATAGCATCACCCTATTTCTGTCCATTGGTGTCGTAAGATGCTACTGAGGGATGACTCTAGTGAATGGGCAGCAGCGTTTTCTGCGTCTACAACACCTTGCGCGCTCGGCAATCCGCCTGCCAAGCGTGGTAAGCATGGCAAATACCCGCATGACTAACAGTGGATTGGTTGTGGCTGTTAAAGAAGTAGAAAATATTCTATTTCGAAAACCAACAGCTGTTGAAACAATATACATAAAAATAATAAAAACAGAAAGCCAATAATAGGTTTTTACCAGTCGACAATAGAGTAACCTGAAATATGCATTTACAATGAAACACGACGCCATTTTGTTGTAGCACACAACACACATTAAGCTTAAAGCTTAAATAACTTATAGTTTAGAAAATACAAAACCTAAGCAAGTAGAGCAAAGAATGCTTAGTTAATTACAAAATAAAACAATAATCCTCATAAAAACATATTAGTTGTGTCTATCAACGTCAAAGATATTACTTGTAAACTGGATGACAAAAACCGAAATTCTAGAAAATTCTAGAAAAAGCCTGTGCCCACAAGCAAATGACAATAGGTTGAAGTAATGTGATGATGACATGTAAAATGTATCGCTCTCTAGTGACGGATTCACAATTGGATTCGTATCCATCACCAATAGAACATTAGCCGCATATTATCTGTCAATTAGCCTGCTGCGTAGTGACGTAAACATGTTGCACTGTTTTAGAACTACACCGACTAACTGACTTGGTTGTCTTTAAATTTCTAGCAACCTGATAAGATAGTAAAAATTCCCTTTAAACCTTTCTTTTGTATCAATCAATACATTGGAAAAAACCGCATCAAAAGTCGATGCGTAGTTTTAAGGTAAGCATACAATGGGACTCCAGAACAACTCGTAAGCCCAATCGCGCCCCAAGGGCGCGATTGAGCTGGTTGTTTGAACAACCACAAGCTTTTCCGGGTGAGCTCCTGCTCCCCACCATACAGTCAGGTGTAGATTGAAAGCCCCGGGGCTAAAAATCGTAGGGTCCACAAAACAAAAAAAAAAAAAAAAAACAATGGGACTCCATTTACCGGGAAGCGACTTTATTTTAAACTATACAGTGATTGATGTTTTATAATGTTTTACCTACACTCATCTTATACTGTTCGGATTATGAACTCGAAAACAGTTGTATACTAAAGATTTGCTTTATGCATTCTACCTATAGATATTACAGATTCTTTTCAAACGCTGAAACATTACGTGTAATGAGAAGGTACGCCTTTCGATAAAATGGAGACATGAAACGAAGTGTTTTTTGCAAATGTTCAAATTTGCCTCCAACTTCCGCTGCACTTGTCAAATATTGTTGTATGGTTATTCAGTCGTTTGTCGCTGTTTTACTGTCTCGGTTCAAGAGAAACAGCCACCGTTTTTTACCGTTGGAAGTCTCGGTGTCCCACACGAAAAGAGAGAGAGACCGTTTTATAATCGATAAAAACGTGAAAAAACGTCCATTTTTGTATGAGACCCTAGGTAAGTACTAATTTTATTCTATTTTTCAATTTGTTGTTGTAGCGGCAACAAAAGTTGCATCATTTGTGATAATTTCAATTATCTTAATATCACTGTTTATGCAATACAGCCAGGTGACAGACAGACAGGCATATATGGTCCCCTTTTGACCCTTTGAAAACATAATATTAAAAAATAATGACGATGACTGAATCATCCCGTCTGCCCACCCCTTAGTGCGTAGAGTAATGAAGTTTGTCGGTCTGTCCATCACAGCCGCTCGGTGACAGCCTGCCGGTCGATTAATTAGATATCAATGAATAGGACGTACTATCGGCTAAGTATAAATAGGGTGAATGTTAGGTATATTAAATACTAAAATTAATTTTATTTAAACACGCTACTTGCTGCGAAGGTGGGATCTAGGTCATGACAAGCTTGAAACAAGCATGATAAATTAAAAAACATATACCTATCTGTTACAAAATTTTACTAACTTTAATCGATAGAAAAAATCCAAGGTAATCTCTATTTGAAACATATCTTCAATATGATGTCTACAGTTTAAAGTTATTACAAAAATATGTTATAATTTAGATACATACTTTTCTAGGGCGTATCGTGTCATTCTCACGGTATTTCTCTAGTTTTTATATCGGAAAAACCGTTAAATCTCGCGCAAATTCAACCGACCACAAAATCAGTCTCTGGCACATCTCAAATGAAAAGGACATACTTTTCAGGTAAATCAGGGCCTACTAGTCTTCAAGCGGTTTCATTCGCTGCAAACCGTTTTCCTGGCATGTATTATACCTAAAAACTGTAATATTAAAACACTTCATCAATTTTGGGGATTAAGGGATAAAGGCGTGAAATATGTATGTATTCATCAATTTTTATGAATTGCTTGACAGACACATATGTTACCTACCGTAAACGCACCGTAGCCGTATTTGTAAAGGATCGACATTCACAATTTCCTTTCGTCTGACATACGCATACGGTACGGTACATTAAAAATACGCAACAACGAACGACAAGTGGGTGAACCGCCAATCAAATTTTGTTCTTTCACAATTTGTAGCTATATCAATCCATCTTCCGTACATTATACCAAAACATCTCACAAAAACAATATCCATATTCAAATCTATCCGAAAACCTTTGAAGCAGCGAAATAAGAGCACTTAACATGTTTTTTATGGGATAATATCCCTTTTTTGTTCGTAGGAAAAAGCAATTGGCAGAAATTGAGCCAATTCCGTATAAGCCATTGGGAGATGGCAATTTTTTACTCGATACATATCTATATGAGTTCGATCGGGGGTGCGAATGCGTGTGGAGAGAAACATGTGTTATTTTCAAGAAAACGCTTTGGTAAGCGCGATCAGAACAGTTCTGATTCAATTCAGAAATGTAAATAATATGTGTATACTAATATATAATAAACTTACTACTGAATTAAAATTGCATCATGGAAACACTTTTAAAAATAATTTGACAAAATGGGTATTGCAACATTGCTTCTATAGTATAAGGGAATATTTGAATTTTAAATTGTGAATATAATTGTGTTTCAAATGAACTGCCAATTTTATAAATGATATAATCAATATTTAATTGTAATTAGAATGTAATTAGAATTATAAGTTATAATTTTGTAAAATTTTATAGAGACTAATTTGCACGCCTGCATGCAGGCTGAATACACTGTACAATAACAAATTTTTAGACCTCTAATAACTGTATTCTTGCAAATAAACATTTATCTTATCTTATCTTATCTTATCAAAAGCAACATAGCACTTGCTGTTTTAAGTAATTACGAGTTAAGTCATGTTACGTAACGTAAGTAATTATGTATCTAGCAAAGTGTTGGTAAAATTGGAGCCTTTATTGTCTCGAAAAACGGGTTCGATTCTCGGTAGGTACATTTTTCTCATCATTTGCAGGCTGAACCCATCTGATTTTCCAAAAAAGGATGGTTCCATGCTTTGGATCGGAGGGAAATCGGTTGCTGTCTATGATTACTTCAACAACGGCGCTCGTTTGACAACCATGTCAGAGGCCTACTACTAGTAGTAGGCGGTCGAAAAACTCTAAGACCAAGGTTCATCTGGTCGTTAGACGACTCGGTGTCGCATACAAAAAAAATTGTCTCAAATGATCTTTGGACTTGCAATCACACAAAAGTACAAAAAAAAAACATGTGCGTCATAAAAGAATCTCCCGCACTTGCCATGTTTGAAAGCCCGTAGAAAAAAAAGGGAATCGTAATTGAAGGTTTATGACGTCATCGATGGCACACGACTCACCAGTTTTACGATTGAACGAGACAATAGGATGTTGTAATGGCGACTTTCACTTAGGTTATTTTATGTGTCTATCAATCCGGTGTCTTTAACGTCTACAAGATTAGGAGGTGTTTACATTTGGTATGTTTAAATATGATTTTAGAAATACGCGCATTCAAATAAAGAACTCAAGAAATAACTGTATATTGTAAACGCAATTTGTTTCAATTGTTTTAAATAATCACTGTAAGATTTATTACACATATCACGCCTATAATCCCTTGCGGGGTAGGCAGAGCGTAAACGGCCTAAAAACGGACATTTACGCAATGTCTGACAAATATTTGAGAGTTATTCGGCAAATTGTGTATCGCCATTGTGACAGGTTGTCAGCCTATCGCCTAAAATTGCAATACACACCCTCGAGTCCCTTGGTCGCCTGTTACGACTCCCACGGGCAAGGAAGGGGGGTAATGCTATTCTAAGCCGGCTGTGATGCCTTACACGGCAGTTTTTACTGACTTAGTTCAATTTACAACAATAGAAAGGTACTCACTAAGGTACTCAATTACACAACCTTAAGACTTTTTTCGTTTCTGACTGGCACTCATTTTCACTCAGTGTGCACTCCCCAGAATGTTTACAGTTATGTCAATCGGGCTGTTTTACTGCCGACACCCGCTGATGTGTACCTGCACTACCCTCAATTTCTGTCACTGGATACTTACTTACCTTCTTACGTATTGGTACTTCGAAAGCGTTAAAAAATCTTACTGTTACAGTCAAGCTCACGTACGGTTAGACACTCAAACTGCCAATGTAAGTCTTATGCGCGCGGCATAAGAACGGTTCAAAGTCCAAATTGTATAACCCAGCCTGATCTTGACCGCACCTATGTTGTCAAATTAGTCAAGCCCACGCAATTTTTTGCATTAGCAAAGAAAGTAGGCCATATTCCGATATCTCGTAGCAGAAACATTCGAAAATTTGGCCTGACCCGAAACCTACATAAAAATCAAAACTGGTCTAATATTCGAATTGGTTTTATGACTAAAAACACGATAGTTGTCATATCCATATACATATATACTCGAAGGGTGTGTATTGCAATTTTAGGCAATGGGCTGACAACCTGTCACTATGGCGACACACAATTTTCCAAATGACCCTCAAATATTTGTCAGACGCGGCGTAAATGTCCCTTTTGCGGCCGTTTACGCTCTACCCACCCGTAAGGGATTATAGGCGTGATATGTGTATGTTGTCATATTAATATCTGATTACATTACTGCTACTTCAATTTGAGCTCTAGCAATTGTTCAAAAGAAAATCTGAAAATAGGTCAATTTTTTCAAGATCAAAAGCCACCAAAGTCCACTGCTGGACATGGGCCTCCCCTAGATATTGGGGTTGCCACACTCACCACGCTTGGCAAGCGCAGTGCTAGATATTGCTTTTAAAGGGAACACTGCTGGCCATTCTCTGAGAGAATTAATGCTTCAGTCACTTTTTACGACAAGTATCGGGGTGATGCCATTCTAAGCCTGCATCACACGGCAAAACCAAAAACAGAACAATCAATAGAAATACCCACCTACACTACTTATTTTTTACATTGTATCATACTACAGACGAAATATTAAAATTCACAAACCGTAATGCTAAGGAATCGATTACGTGAAAGTAATGATACAATACAACCCCCACAAGTTTCTAATAAAATTGAAATATCTATGGCAGTGGGGTGGCGGATAACTTTCAATACATGAGTAAAAATACGCGAAACTCAAAAATAGTTTTTAAAAAAACTTTATTTTAAAATAAAGATTTACAATTTTATACTTAAACTAAGACGAGTTGTCGGTGACGAAAGATGGAACGAAATAATCCAGTTTCTTGTGTGTTTACTGGTTTTTATACTTGTGCTGCCTCTAATGATCCTTTGTCCTCAGGCTGGTGTCATTCCTTAGTTAATGGGTCTTTCGTTCGAAGACATTATACCTTCCTGTAAATATTTTCTTTCATACTTGGTGGTCCAGGGTGCGATAGCAAGGTGATCTGTCTGACCGAATGGAATTCGATTGTTCATTGTTTTCAAATGAACCTCACATTCCTCGGGATCGTATGTTGTTATTATATTTTTTATATCTTGTGGGTTAGGTCTTAGTTGACTGTCCCCCCTTAGTTTTGGAGTCCATGGTTTCGAACGAACCTTGGATCGTAAAAATTTATAGATGATTATAACCATGATGCTTATGGTGATAAGTGTTATTAAACCATACTGGATATAGTTGTGTTTTTCTTGTGTTTGAAGGTCTTCTATTTGTTTCAGTTGTTTCAATGTTGAAGTTATCTTTTCAGGATCATAGGTAAGATCTATTTCAGCAATTTCTTTCGTCTGGTTAATTTCAAGGCTTGTTATAATAATTTTCTCCTTAGATTCTTGAGTTTGAAAGCGTTTTATTCCTGCTATGGTGAGTTCGCAGTTATCTCCATTGAGTACATAAAGTCCTTTGATCCACGAAGTTTCTTCTCGTTTGCCGCATTTTATCTTAACCTCTGTAGTCTTGTTAAGGTACATATAGATAGCTTTTGATG
Organism: Tuta absoluta; assembly: GCA_027580185.1. NCBI lineage: Eukaryota > Metazoa > Arthropoda > Insecta > Lepidoptera > Gelechiidae > Tuta > Tuta absoluta. Next base: position 6,634,004 of record JAQAHW010000026.1, read on the forward strand.
ATATTTCTTGAATTTCCTCTTCTGGGCATTTGATAGGAACGGTTTGACATTGTTCAGTGGTTTTCTTGGACAAAAAGTTGGTCTCGCAGGTATTTCTTTGTAGAAAGGTTCCTTTGCATATCAGCTCCTTTAGTTCAAAGCAGTCGGCTAATTCGTACGTTTCTTCATCGTCATATGCTATAGTAACTTTGCGCATTACAGGATAGGAACAGGTAGGAGTATTTTGGATTATGGGAACAACTTTTCTCGTCTTATAATATTTAGCTTTAACTAATGGTATCTCTATTATGAAGTATACAATATTATCAATTATCCTACTGTTAACATTAATAAGAGGTTCAATATCATTAACATTATATGATATAGTGACGTCTTTTGAAATATAATTAAGATTCTCTTGTAACAAATTGCTTTTTATTATGCTATAATGATACATGTGGTGCTCAGCAAAGGTTATAGCTGTGGATAACCTTTCGGCTATATCCTGAAGGGATTGAGCTTGTAACAAGATACCCATAGCTGTTTTAGTTTGCTCGAATTTATTCGCAGTTTTTACATTTTGTCTATCAAGAATATTTTGAACATTAGTTATTTTCTTAATTTGAGCATTGTATTCTTCTAAGGACTCATCAGTTACAGAAATCTGTTTATTATAAGCGACTTTCAATGTTTCTAAGTCCTTTTGAATATTGTTTAGGTCATCTTGATCTAAATTACCTGTGATAGCTTTGATTACAGAACCAAGACCATTAATTAAACCTCTCTTAAATCTAGTTTGAGTATTAAGGTGATTACATATTTCGCTTACATGATCTAATATAATGTTTATCCTATGATAAATATGTTTAGCTTCTCCTATATATGGATTGGACACAGACATAACACGATTAACAGTATCCTTCAACTTTTCCTTATGTTCAAAAATAGGCTTTATATCTAACTGATGTATGATGCTCCACTTTCCTTCCATTATCCTAGAGGATTTCATTTCAACTAGAATTACATGTTCGTTAGGATTCAACTGTCTGAACTTGTAACTGAGGACACTGAGGACTCTGTAACAAAAAGTTCTTCCATGTGATAAGTCCGTCCATTATTTAATTTATATTTGTTGTTAGGTTCACATGACTCAACTCTATAAGGACCCAAGAACCTAGCGTTGGTTTTATGTCTTTCTGCCTTACTGTTCTTTAAATAGACTTTATCGCCGATTTTATAAGGTTCACGCGGGTGAATGGCTCTATTATATCTCTCATTACGTTTTCGCTTCTGATTACGTAACAAATTATGCACGTCATTATTTAACTGCGTTACGAATTGTTTTTGTTGAATCGTATAGTTTTGAATAGCTACTCTTAAATCATCAAAGTTACGTAGTCTGGGTTTTCTACCAAAATGTACTTCAAAGGGTGTTTTGTTAATTGAACTGTGTGTAGTGTTATTATAAGCGTGTGTTATAAAGTGTATCTTTTGGTTTTGGTCTAGATCTGAGTCTCTCTGTAATCTAAATAATTCTTGAAGAGTACTGTGAAGCCTTTCAACATCCGAATTTGATTTGTGGTGTTGAGGTGATGTAGTATGATTAACTATCTCATACGTTTGGAATAGCTCTGAAACTACTTCACTGCAGAATGATTGTTCTCCATCGTGTACAATTTTTCTAGGAGATCCTATCATTGCAAAGATTTCAGATAGAGTGTCATAAACTTTACTTTTCTCTGTGGGTTTAACTATTGCGTACTTAGAGAACTTGTCAATTATGGTGAGATACCATTGTCTTTCTAGTGACATAAAGTCTATGTGCCATATTTGCATTGGCTCGTGTGGAGTTTCTGTTTCAGATGCTAGTGTTACATTAGGGTGTCTGTTAAACTTTTCTACTTGACATGGTTCACATTTGTTGACATACTTTTTTATTTGTTTTCTCATTTTTTCCCAGTAGTATTTTTCTCTAAGTTGTTTGTACATGCTTTCAATTCCAGGGTGTCTATTATCTTTCAGATGGTATTCTTTTATTAAGCGTAATTGGTCTTCCTTTTCATAAATCTCTATGAGGTTTTTAGTGTACCTTTTCGGTTTAAGTTTAGAATGATCAAAATACTTTCTGTAGACTTCTGATACTTTGTAATAAAGATCGTCATTAGGTATTATGAAAGCATAATTTTCGTGATTAAGATATTCCAACATAAACATCTTTATAGTGTCTTCTTCTTCTCCTGGTGGTATGTAGAAATATAAGATTCCGTTTTCTCGCTTCACATCTTTGTAAGGTGCCATTTCAAAAACTACACGTCTTAGACGTCTTGGTGGATATTCATTAATAATAGGTATGCCTTCGTCGCTATCTTCTTGATTAGAATGTACTGTGCCTTGGAGACTAACATTGTCATGTTCCATTGGGGCAGGGGCTCTAGCTGGAAGGGGTCCCATTATATCTTCATCCTCTGATTCAGTCAGGGCTAAATCTTCTTCTAAGTTAACGTTCAGAGAATCACTTTCAGTGTTGTGGATTTCGATTCGGCTTAGAGCGTCTGCTACATAATTTTCTTTCCCTTTTATATGTTCAATATTGTAGTCATAGTCCTGGAGTTTAAGTTTCCATCGACAAAGTCTCTGGTTTGGTTCCTTTAACTTTGTAAGCCAAGTCAAAGCCTTGTGATCTGTTCTAAGAGTAAATTTTCTTCCGTATATATAGGGTCTAAATTGTGTTACAGCCCATAGTATTCCAAGTAGTTCTTTCTCAGTTGTGTTGTATTTCTGTTCAGTACTGCTTAAGACTCGCGATGCATAGGCGATAGGGTGGTTATCTTGACTAAGAACAGCACCCAATGCGATATCAGACGCGTCAGTTGTAAGTACAAAAGTTTTATTAAAATCAGGAAAGGTTAAAATTGGTGCGTTTGTTAATAAGTGTTTACAAGTTTTAACGGCCTCAATATATTTTGGATTATTGATATCTATAACTGCATCTTTCTTTGTAGCATCGGTTAGAGGTTTAACTATTTTGCTGAGATTTGGAACAAATTTTCTATAATATCCAATAAGTCCGAGGAATGCTCTAACTTCCCGTAAAGTCTTTGGTATCGGGAACTTCTGAATGGCTTCTATCTTTTTCTGATTAGGCTTAAGTCCGTCTTTGTTTAAAACATGTCCAAGGAATTCTATCTCCTCTTCCATAAAGACGCATTTATTTCTATTGACCTTTAAGTTGGCTTTTCGTAATGCCTCAAAGACTTGTTGTAGTCTGTTTATGTGTTCCTGCTTTGTTTTCGAATAAATAATTATGTCATCTAGGTAGACAAGGCATATGTTTCTTGTTATTTCTTGCCTGAGCACATTATTCATCATTCTTTGGAAAGTTGCTGGGGCGTTTTTTAATCCAAATGGCATTCTTAAAAACTCAAAATGTCCGTCAGGGGTGCTAAAGGCGGTTTTCTCGATAGAATCGTTGTCCATTTTAATTTGATGATAGCCAGATGTTAAGTCCAGTGTAGTAAAGTATTTGTTGCCTTGAAGTTTTGAAAATAGTTCCTCGATGTTAGGTAATGGAAATTTGTCTGATTTAGTTTTCTCGTTTAGTTTTCTATAATCAATCACCATTCTCCATTTTGGCTTTCCAGACTGGTCAATCTTTTTAGGCACTAAGTGAACAGGTGATGCCCACGGTGATTCGGAGGGTCTTATTATATTTTCACTTAAGAGCTTATCTATTTGTCTCCTAACTTCTTCTTGTTGAACTTGGGGTAATCTAAACGGTCTCTGATAAGTAGGATCTTCACTAGTTAGATTAATACGATGTTGAATGCTGGTCGTAGCACTGTGTGTAACGTCCTCTGTAAATAAGTCGGCATAAGTATTGCAGAGCTCTTGAATGTTTTCATTGTCGTACTCGGTCATGTGAAAGATAAGAATTTCTCGTTCTGGCATTGATAATTTTCTCTCCTTCAAATCTATTTTTGCGCTTATCTGTTCTATCATGTCAGTACCCATTAATACGTCGTATTTGTCACTGAAGTTATATACATGGAATTTCATTGGCCCATTATCTTCGCCAAAGTACCTACACCAATATGGGGTTACAATGACTCCATTATGTTTCGTGACACCGTGCGATGTTTTTACAGTGAAATTTTCTGGTTTCCAGTACTTTGCGAAATGGTTTTTTGTTACCTTCTCTGTGATAAAAGATCTTTGACTGCCTGTATCAATTAGAATTTTTAATTTAGGGTTTTCAGTTTCAAAGTATGGAAGAAAAGATTTTACGTGATTAAATTCGATTATTTTTCCTCGTCTGGAGGCTCGGTTTCTTGAAAATTTTCCGGTTGATAATTTTCTTCATACGTATCGTACTCGTAGTTTTGGAAATTTTCAGGATCCTGGTCGTATTGCTCTTCTTCAACTTCAGGGTGGTAAAACACTTCTTCAGCTACATAACCTCTACCTATATTAATTTGTCCGGGTCTTAATCTCGGTGCGGTGCGCATGGAAACATCTCCATTGTCCAACTTAGGAGGATTATTAGGAGTGTTCTGAGGTGGATTGCGATTACCGTTCTGAGGTTGTTGCCCTCTATTTTGCTGGAAGTACGGGTGTACTGGTCTAGTGAACACATTATTCGGATTCGGCGTCCAAGGGTTCCTATTATGGTAAGGCACGTTCGGTCGCGGAAACTGTTGCGCATTCATACGTTGCTGCATTGACCTTGGTGTCATTGGGTAAGTGTGTCGTTGTTCTTGTGGTGGATAATATGGTTTTTGTTGGGGTAGGTTCTGTATCGGATATGACTGGTTTATAATACGAGGTGCTGGTAAAATATTAGAGAATTTTTGTTTGATATTATCGAAGCGTCCTTCAGCTTCGAGCTGTAAAACTTTCGATACTGTGTCATTAAAATGACAATTGCTTACATAGATTTGATCGTGATATGGTAAGCTATGTCTCAAGGTGTTCTGAGCCGTATTGATGTAGGGCTCCATGACTTCGTCAACAACACCTTGGTTGTTTAATCCGTACTTATCAAATAATTTACTTTTAATGAAAAAGAGTTTTTGTTTCAACTCGAATATAAATTCTTTATAAGTAGTTTTTTTCTTAACATTAGCTAACTCTATTAAAAGTGTATTAAAATCTCGGTTATCACCGCATTCAGCCTTTAAGATAGCTTGAACGTTATCAAAATTGAATTGATGATCTATCATTGAAATTACTGTTGCTGCTCTACCTTGCAGTTTCGTAAGTAGAAGCATAACATTTTGGGGAATATTTCCTCCAACTATATTAAGCCATTGACGGGCGTTATTTAAATAATTATAGATGGTGTATGGATCGCCATCATAAGCAGGCACAAAACCAATGAGTGTTTTTGGGTCGACCACAGGGACAGGTACTTGTTGTACTACAGAGGGATTTACTGGAGCATTTGGAACCTGTTGTGGTGGTACCACGTTATTACAAGGCGGTATATTCGCGTTGTTCGATGTCCCGTCCATATTAATAGGAGGAGACTGGATTATTTCGCTGTCGTCCGACTTAGGTCTAAATATAAACTTAGGAGGTCTTAAAATTGGGAGTGGAATTTTGGATGGGTAAAGGAAAGCGCTTGTTACTTACAATAGCCAGCCGATCACTGCCTGGATTAACTGCATCTCTCGTTACCACTTGCCACTGAATTTATTATAACGCGTACTATACAAATTTATTTCTTAGGTTGCCCACGTAGAATTACAACTTAAAAGTCGGAGTAAAATGCGATGAGCGAGGTTGGAGATACTCGAACTTCCGGAACCCAAAACTTTTTACTTTCTACCGGGCCCCACGTTGGGCGCCAGTAAAAATACGCGAAACTCAAAAATAGTTTTTAAAAAAACTTTATTTTAAAATAAAGATTTACAATTTTATACTTAAACTAAGACGAGTTGTCGGTGACGAAAGATGGAACGAAATAATCCAGTTTCTTGTGTGTTTACTGGTTTTTATACTTGTGCTGCCTCTAATGATCCTTTGTCCTCAGGCTGGTGTCATTCCTTAGTTAATGGGTCTTTCGTTCGAAGACATTATACCTTCCTGTAAATATTTTCTTTCATACTTGGTGGTCCAGGGTGCGATAGCAAGGTGATCTGTCTGACCGAATGGAATTCGATTGTTCATTGTTTTCAAATGAACCTCACATTCCTCGGGATCGTATGTTGTTATTATATTTTTTATATCTTGTGGGTTAGGTCTTAGTTGACTCATGCAACATTTAATAATAAATTTTTAGGGAGAGGTTTCTGCCTCCGTGGTCTACTGGTCTTAGTTTGGTCTGGAGATACCTAGTTCGATTCTTCGAAATTGACAATTTACCACTTTGTGACATGAGATTGTTCCCAGGCTGAACCACCTGATAACGCGTAAGATAGATGGTTGAAAAATTCAGATGGCGCGTTATGCTGTTGATCTCGGTCGTTATCTATTATTGTGACAACAGGTGCTTACCGTCATTCAACAGATGGCGCCAGTAGTGTTTTTAAACGCGCTATCGGAATGTTAACGGCGATTGCAAAAGTAAATTGTCTTATGTCATAGCCTTAAAAGTAGACGGTACCCGGCTCTCTAGTGGTTACACTACTGTAAAAAGACGCTACGCATACAGGTGCTAAGCATCGGTTTCCCGAGCCTCTCGTAGCCTGCGTCGTAGCTCTTCCGCACGTATTTAATTTAATATTTTCGGTTATCGATTATCGACATAGAATACTTCGTTTTATTTTCCCAGTTTATGAAAAGGCTCGCCTTGTCTTTAAGACGTTATGTTACAGTGTTTGAGAAAAATCTGTAATTTTTACAGAATACATGAAACTGGTCTTTATACAGCTGTTTTAGAATTTGTAATCCAAACATTATGACCTTGACTGTTGATGCTGGTTCCTTATTTCGTCCCCTGCGCCTATTCTGCTTACATTATTACTTTCATGGCACTTTTCTGAACATACCTAACTCATTAACATCATCATCAGTGTCAGTTACAACAGTCCACCGCTGGACATCACGTTACAACAATTTAGCATCACCTTTTTAGGAGAAATTTGCTTCCAGGAGTATTTTTGTGACCACATTTGTGACCCCTAAACCGTATTTCATCACACCGACAATAAAATTCTTCCCTCTAATACATCTTTATATCACTCTGCCAGGATGCAACCATAAAACAATAGATGTGTACAATTTGTGAGCAATATGTGTTTCACGGTACAACCTGGCTAGCATTATGTCCTTCATAAAGGACCACCGAGATTGACCAACGGTTTTACTGCAAGAAAATAGGCATAGTAAAATTTTTATACCCCCAAGACTCCCTTTTAGTAGATTTGGTAACAGTTTAATGAATAGGAAAAATTGGTTCTATGAATAATTCAATGGTTTAAAATGATATTGACTTTTTGTTTCATGTAGATAATTTTGTGTTTTTAAAAGAAGTACGACCAATAAACAAAATTGAAGAGACAAATTAAAAAAAAGGAAAAACCTAAATTTTAGTTTTAGGAGTATAAAAAAACCGAAAGGCTGAAAGCTCATGAAACTGAACAAGTTTTCTCATGGAACATGGGCCAAAATATAAAAAAATATTGGACCTCATATACAAAATTGCCGTTTAGCTGGTTAATTTACGATAGGAGATCTAGTTTTTTCATTTTGCGACCTATGTTCCATTGAAGACTGAACAACTCAGTTCCATGAGTACCTTGACGTTCTTTCGTTTTGTCATATTCTTTTTGTTACTCCTTGTATGCCTTTACACGATTAATTCATACAATGAGCATAGCATGCCGTATGATGCCGGCTTAGAATAGCATCACCCCATTGCTTTCCCCTGGGAGTCGTAAGAGGCGACTAAGGGACTTGAGGGTGTGTATTGCAATTTTAGGCGATGGGCTGACAACCTGTCACAATGGCGATACAGAATTTTCCGAATGACCCTCGAATATATGTCAGACGTGGCGTAAATGTCCGCTATTGCGGCTGTTTGCGCTCTGCCTACCCCGCAAGGGATGATAAGCGTGATATGTGTATGTATGTATGTATGTATGAGCATAGCTCCTAAATTTAATGTATGAAATTTCTGTACATTTCCCGTATTTCAGTCATTATATTGTATTATTCCAAATTAGACACTTTGTCTACGACAACTAAATTACCTTCAGACGTAGACCGACTAATAAATAACAAATCAGGTAAGACACATACCTCATCTCTAATCTAGCTTCAGTCTACAAAATCGACTGGATTACTCTATTTGACTATTCGACCCACGTCTTCAGTCCGACTGCCGAGGAATACGGCGGAATATTTCAGCCATGTATGGCCATCATATCATCTATGTAGGTGTATGTGGCGGACATCTCTATATCCTTCAAACCGCCCGGACGACATTCGTCACTTTTATACCTCTATATTTACCTAGGCACGCGTAAAAGCCGATAGACCGAGTTAGGAAGTTGTAGAGCTGCCAAAAAAAAAACGCTGCTAAAACGTTACTTTCTATGTCTAGAGTAGCTATTTACCTAGCACAACATCTTTTTTGTTACCTTAATCTTGTAGGTACCACACACAGTGCAGTAGTATTTGTAACAGACAGAAACACTTTATCGCTCACATTAATAATTAAACAAGAAAAAAAAACAAACAACACAATATAAGCAAAGGCGGCCGATCTCATCCAGGCAACCCTGCACACTAAGAGAAACATCCTGACTTGGTTTTCTTTTCGGTTATCTGTCAGTAAATACTTAGGTGACTTATACTGTGACTCATTGATGTGCAGATGTGCCTCATCATCAAGCCTATATAAATCCACTGTTGGTCTATCCCAATATATCAATCCCTGGCTATCCTCATCTGGTGTACTAGTATTTCCAGCCAGCCTGCGAAGATCAACCTTCCACCTATAGAGGGCGTACTTAGCTCAGCTGTACGGTGAGAACCAAATTCTGTCAATTCTAAATCTTCATAGTCGCACAATAAGTAAGACGAAACGGTATCACGTATAAGGCATTCAGCGCAAGGGTACGGATATATGCTTTATTGTGAGGAATCGTGACGGGTTTTACGGGAGAAGTCGCGGCATAACGTTATAGCCAGAAGGTTGATGGCAGATGAATCCTCTTTTTTCTGGCAGAGATTCTCTTAAATTATTTTCGGTTGTAAAGTGAACGGTTGTTTTGGTTTAATATCCAGAACGGATGAGTTGTTGGGATGGGCCCATGTGTAGGACAGTACCTAGCTGTTTTCATATAATTTAGAGACGGACTGATCGTATAAAATGATATAAAATAAATTAATAAAAATATACCTGTGTATTAATTGCATTATATTGATTAATAGCGTATATTGTTGATTGTATGAATATGACATCCAAGATAATGCTCGTAAGTTCCGACTGTACATTTCCCAAGTTTATATGTTTTTACCTTTAATTATTGGTGTAATCTAGAATGAATCTTACGAACAACCAAATAAAATCATAAAAAATCGACTCAAGCAGATTTCACGCATTCTGAAACGTAAAAAATAAAACCTATATCCAGGGTGTGAGAGACGATGTACCAAAAACTTTACATGCATGATCAGACCTTGAAACTAAACAACCTTTTCAATGAAAGCTGTGTTGGCAAACGAGAAAAAAATCGGTTTCTTATACACGATTCCAAATCAGCTGACTGAATTTCTATGGAAAATATTTTGTCATAGCCCAATATAGGTTCCATAGTAAAAGTTATTCAGTTTCGTGGTCTGATCATTCCTGCAAAGTTTTCGGTACACCGTCCCTTACACCCTATCACCTGTATATATATTTCTATATCTACCTAGGTGTATGTATTTCTTTTGACTGTGCAATCCAATTTACATACAAGTATCAGATATCGCTTCAAGCAAACGCCAGTCGGTTGCTAAACAAATTGAGAGCAGATTCCACAAATTACATTTGATTTTATTTCACAATTCCTTTTTCGATTGGCACGTATCAAGAAAAATACATGTTCGGTGTTGTTAAGCTGTTTGAAGATTCATTTTGTGGGGAAGAAGGCGGATTTTTCGATGGAATGGAATTTGTTCGTCTCTTTTTGTGTTTTTGGAAACATACGAGTGAGTTTCGTGCCAAGCCGATATTTTCTAGTCACTACGCAAGTCCATCGCAATATAACCTAACATCATGCCCTCTTTTGCCAGTCTCTTGCAGCAAAGACGATCTGAACTTGGCGACTGAGAATGCCATTGCGGTCGCCAAATACTGGCAGTCAAAAATATGACTGAAGGATCTATTGACATGATGATGAAGAAGAAGTTACTACGGGATGTAAGAGACGCAGCCGCAGATCCAGCCGCAAAGCGCGTCCATTATGCAGCCAGCGCCCCGAATGGCGCGAAATGGTAACAAGGCGAATCCGCGAGTTCGAAGAACAGCAGTAGACCTCGATACTAAGCGTGATAAGCTGCCGGCCCTTTCACCCGCAGTCGTTAAAGTGGAAATGGGCTTAGAAATCAATCGCGCAAGCTTGGATAGTGTTCGGAATGTTGAATCCAATTTCTTGAAATCTTCAAATTATGAGACGATATTTTTTCAAGTAATACTTCAAGATATTTTTTACAAAGGTATGGGGCTCAAAACACGATTTATTAAAAATGCCTCGATAGAAAAAGATACAAAAGTTTATGGTCTGTTTTTACATAAAAATCTGAACGAACTTTGAATGTTATCTATCATTTAATATTTTATTTTGTGTCTTCTTCTTCCTCATGAAAAGAAAATGAATCTATAGGCTTACTTTTCGAAATACTTGTTAAAATATTTCAAAAATTAAATAAATGTTCAGTTTTTCGGATCTAAGCCTTCAATCATCTTATTCTCTGTACCGCAGCAACAAGAAAACTTATTCATTGGGATTGATGCCGCCTTATCTACATTTATGTGACTGGAAAGCTCACCTTCCCAAATTGCGCACGAGAGTTTGCAGCAAAAATTGGCTATAGAAGCTATCTCCGAGCGCATCAGCGACGCTCTGACTAGGAGTTTTCTAAAAATTTTAAATGGTCGCCATCATGGCCGAAATCACTCTGAAGAATCATGATCATTAACGTAAAGAATACTCACTTCGCTTGGCAGGCGGATTGGCAAATATATTTTATACAAAATTTCCGCCTAGCGGTTTCACCCGCTGCCACTCATTTTCCCGTGGTTATACTTGTTTTCCCGCGGTAAAAAGTGGCCTATCTGTTATTCCGGATTATACGCTACCTGTGTTTCAAATTTAATCCAAATCGGTCAAGTCGTTCGAGCGTGAATAGGTAACAAACATACATACACACACACACAAACTCTCAGATTTATAATATTAGTACGGATTGTTTGTGAAATAGCTACCCGTACTCACCCATCTTCACATCGGGCTAATGTTCGATTCTTGATGTATATCAAATGTGATCTTTTCGTGTGAGGGGGACGGCTAAACGACGTGCGTTATTGATGTCTTTCTCTGAGATAAACATGTCAGATCTTGCGGTGATGTAAGGGTACGTGTTAGAGATGCACCGACGGTTTTGGCCGAATAGCCGACTACCGATACCGACTAATCGGCTTAAAATCTGCTGACTATGAATGAATGAATTCATTTATTAATCAAAAAACAGTATAACTTTTTAAGCACTCGCGATCACTTTCACTCATTTTAAGTATTAGACCGGGTTTATCGCGATAGTATTTAGGTAAATATTAGTAATTTACCTGTGTCCCGACGTTTCAATACAGTTTCATGTATTGTGGTCGCGGGTACTATCGCGATAGACACGGTCTAATACTTAAAATGAGCAAAAAACAGTATTCTAAAAAACCAATACACAGCCACTTTTCGAGGTTTATCTGTGAGATCGTTGAGTCTCTATAAAATTAATAAGTATATAGATATACCTAGCGTACGTTAACGTTTATAATATAAGTGCACATTACATACATGCACACAATACGCCTATAATCCTTTGCGGGGTTGGCAGAGCGTAAACGGCCGCAAAAAACGGACAATTACACATATTTGAGGGTCATTAGGAAAATTGTGTATCGCCATAGTGACAGGTTATCAGCCCATCGCCAAAAATTGCAATACACACCCTCGAATCCCTTAGTCGCCTCTTACGACTCCCACGGGAAAGAAATAGGGTGATGCTATTCTAAGCCGGCATCACACGGCAATAGATGAGTGTAGATTGAATGTCGTTATTACGGCAGACTAGTCGCCGATTACTTGCCAAATTTAAAAATGGCCGACTAATTGGGGCATCTCTAGTGCGTATGTAAATGGGGTGACAGATTGAAGTGCTCGCATTGTATTGGCAAAGTTAAGTATGGTAATGGTGATTTCGTTTGTAGTAGGGACGTATTTGAAACGTTTTTAAACTAATTCGGGGACCGTCAATCGTTTTGTGCCACATTCATTTAGCCATCAGAGCATTTTTATGTGCAATATAGCTATAGGTATGCCATCGGATGCTGGCTTAGAATAGCATCACCCCAATTCTAAAAAAAAGTCTTTTATGGTGGTTCTCCCACTTGTCGTCGGACGCTGCGTATATTTAACGCACCGTAACGCATGAATCTGTCAAAACTAAATGAAAGAAAATTGCGAATCCTGATCTTATTTTCATACAAATACGGCTACAGTGCGTTAGGGATGCGTTTGTCAAGTCGTTTGACAGATGAATAAGTTGTCGTATTTGTATGGAGAATTCGCAATATTTTCTTTTGTTTTACAGATGTATGCGTTATGGTGCGAGAAGTGTAATCCTCTTCTAAATTCTTTACCTCAACTAAACCGTTTCTTCCTAACCAAACCTCTCCTTAGGTGACCTCGTACTATGCAGCTTCACCACCACTTTAGTGAGCCCATCAAATCCTCGTTTTCCCAAAGAATAAAATATCATACAAAACCACAATATACCAAGGAGCAGTTGTATAACTTCATACTAACGCCCGGTTTACGCACTCACATATACACACGTTCGATCGACCTATACGTACACGACTACTACATAGAATCTCGTGCCGTGTCACAGCGAACCGTACTGCCGCCGCGCGATTTGTTTGAGTATCAGCAAAACAGGAAAATTAATACCTAGAAACCCAACAATTCATGTAATAATAATGTAATTCACTGTTTTCTTCCTGTTACCTAGCATTACGGTACCTTAGTGTGACAAACTCAAATTCAGGTTCGCAAAACCAATTTGTTGACATCCCTGCTAATGTAGGTAGTTTCAGGAGGGAAGGTGCTTGAGTTGGTGAGCCCATCAAAACATCGTTTCCCCAAAGAATACAATATCACACAAAACACTACAATATCATCTACGTATGATATATCGCGTAAAGAATGACGTACGTAGCCGAAACGTCTCCAGCATGCATCATATGTGACATTGATTTGCTTCTTTTAAATTGTGGACGGTACATGCTAGAGGGTAGCAACATATTTTATTAAGGGACGGCTGGCATTAGTTGAGGGCATTTGGAGCAACAACAGTACTCCGTTGGTGATGGACCTCTCTTTATCAGCAGGGGATAACTTAAATAATTCTAGTCACTTATTTTTTGTACGATTGCGTTATGTGTGTGTAAAACACATATTAAATTTAGTGTAATTTTTACGCTTGCGTAAATTTCTGATTTAATGTATGGTAGCTCGTTTATTTTATTAAATTTTTAGTTTCTTTAAGTAAATTGATATTATAGAATATAGCAGTATTCTCAATGTGACAGTTTAAACATTGTTATATTTTTTATCCACTGCCAACGAAAGTATGATAACGGTGAAGGCTGTCCTAAACAGTCGCAACGTAGGGCTCTTTACTAAATACATAACAAGTTTAGTAAGTATTGAAAACCTATATTCAAGGTGCTGGCGAGAATTTTTATTTTGGCTGAAGCAGTGGAACTCACTACCTGCGTCTGTGTTTCCAAACGCATACAACCCTAATCTCTTCAAAGTAAGAGTGAACAGGCTTCTTCTGGGTGAGCTCGCCACATCTTAGACTCTGTCTCTGTCCTATGACCTAGACTAGATTCAAGAGCAAAACCATCATTAATAAAAAAAAAATAGCATTCGTGCTGTACAACCAATTTCCCAAACTTCACATTGGCAGAATTTTCTCACTGGTAGAGGAAAAAGTAGTATGTACCTACGACATAAAATTAAATCCATTCACAACTCGACCTTTGAATCCGTCACTGAGGTCAGGATACTACTTTTGTAATTGGCTGGTGTGGCGCAGTAGTAGTGCAAGTGCCTGCGGCGCAAAGGTTCTGGTTTCGATTCCCGGTGGAGCACTCATAAAGTTGATATTACCACTTTATGAATTTGTTGATGATCCACCTGATAGTCCGTAAGAAAGATGGTTCCGGGCTGCGGAGGACCAACCATGTCAGAGGCCTACTAGTAGTAGTAGGCGGTTGAAAAACTCTAATCTTCTTAACTTCTGAACCATCGGGTCGTTCGTTGACTTGGTATCCCACACAAAAAAGTAGAAGATTGAATAATTTTAGTATCCTACGCTACCTCGGGATAAAAATTAGCACTCGAAGCAAAAATAAACTTTCCTCTCCTGTTGTACAAATAACTATTCTTTATCCTTTTTCGAATGAAACCATCCAACCCTAATACAGATAAATGTAGTAGCTGGAGGGATATCCAAGCCCCTCGGGGCACAACTATTTATATTGAATTTGTTATGTTTGTGGAATTTATTATTTTGCGTTTGCCACTCGATTTCGGGCATTCGTCTCTTGGAATGAAGATATTTCGGTGAATATTGTGATTTTTACCTGTTCTTAAGGTATTGTTAGTTTTTTTTAATCTATATTGGTGAATTTGGGGAAAAAGTTATGAGGGATCCAATTCTGCGAATGGATATAAAGCATGTATGATGAAAGTAATGCCGTGTGTCGGCTTTGAATAGCATCAACCCATTTTTTCCCCGTTGGTTTCGTAAGAAGCGACTAAGGGACTCGAGGTTCACACGTGTACTACAATTTCAGGCTGAAAACCTGTCACTATGTTTATACATAATTTTCTGAATGACCCTCAACTGTTTGTCAGACGTGGCGTAAATGTCCGTTTTTCACGGTTGTTTACACTCTGCCTACCCCGCAAGGGATATGCGTGATATATGTATGTATGCCCTGCGTGCACTTGTCAGGGCACGAAGGATACTATTAAAGGTGGTATATTGTCTCAAATGCGCAAAACCTACAGCTAAAAAGTAATTGAAATACAAAAATTTTGGCAAATAAAAACTACAATATGAAATTTTTCAAACACGTCCCTGTTAGGTATACAATTTTAGAAAACTTTGCAAAGTTTTTTTCGCGGGCTGGATTTGAACCTGCGACTTTCGCCAATGGCAATGCGTGAGCCGCGTTAGCCCAGATGGAAGACGCGTCGCCACTAGTGATAACGAAATTCGCAGGTTCAAATCCTGCCCGCGGTAGAAATTTTGTAAGTTTTCTAAAATATGAACTTCATGAAGAATCTGCATCTACATTTATCTGAAAGCTGAAATAATTCAACGTAGCTACAAAGTGCGAGTAACTATCGTATAAATCTGAGCTTCCGTTTAAAACTTCCATCTCGTAAAGCTCAAGTTTCCGCCGGAAGTAGCCGGAGTTCGGAATTCAAATTCGAAAAATACGCTCCTTTCCGGTTCCGGCGTTTGATTTCTCCCGTGATACGACGTTTCCTACACTGCGATATTTGAATGTGGAACTCTCGGTAAAGTTGTTTGATTTGAGATTTGACGTCGCAAAAAAAGTCGTTGTTGTAACATAAAGCCAAAAATAGAAAGAAAATTAAATAGTAAGAAAGGTTATCGTTTCAAATGCTAATTACTAGTAATTTTTACAGTACTAAGACTACTTAGCTAGCACCATACGGCAACATTGGTGAAAAATAACAGAATTTAGAGTCAAGAACTAGGGTTCATTGGGTCGTTCAACAGTTCAAAACTTTATTCTTTCTTTTTTGAGTCGTCAAAAGACCCGATAAACCATGGTATCAGAGTTTTTCAACAGCTTACTTCTTCTAATACATCTCCGACATGGTTTGTAACTTGGTTTGTACTCGTATACAGCATCCGAAACCGAAGGTTTAACGTGCTCTCCAAAGAACAGAACAATTTTTCTTTTCGGACAATCGGGTGGTTCAGCCTGCAATGTCCTAACTAGACCGGGAACAAATTTACAAAGTGATGAATATCAACTTTGTGAGTGCCCCACCAAAAATCAAACCCGAACCTTTACGTCGCAGCTAGTCACACTACCGTCGATAAGAAGTATCAAATGCAACTACTGTAATGGGAAAGCTAAATATGAAACGGCTGACGTCGTTTGTACGCGCACGCCCTCTGCAACGAAACATTGCATCTGAAAATTGGAAAATTATGTCATTCATAAATCTGTGTTGGAACAATACATGGAAGGGAAGATTGACTATTTGAGCGCTGTATCCAATCGTGGCTTCAATATGAACTTTATGGTTGACAAGCGAGCCGGGACACAAGTCTTTTAATTTGCTCTACATAAAAATTGGGATTAGCATAATATTTAATAATAAATTTAAATACACACGACCGCTTCTTGAGAAAAGCCTAGCCTATGACACCCGGGATAATGTAAGGATTCTTCCAAGGCAACTCCCATTCAAATATGTTCAGTGGTTAACGAATATCAGTCCATATCGCACATACATACACTTCTTACATATAGTATATACATACAATCCTTTTTTGGTCGGGTAGTGTATAGTCATAGTATAAACAAGGAAGTACGTTATCTTCATACAAACGCACCGCGCGCGGCTTGTTTGTGTGCGCGATAGTATCTATGCGTCGTCGCACGCACACACGGAGACATCTCGGGTGGTTTCGCACTGCGCTTCGTCGGGGCCGCTAGTCGACACCGCACGATGAGTCACGCGTCACGCTTACCAGTACCGACCGTGAAACCACAATTTGTAAAATGGTTGATTGTAGCAAAAGAAAGTATTGCTGTGTATAAATTATTTATCAATTCCTGATTTGTGTCTTCAAATTACCTACTGACTAGGATAGGTACCTAAGTAATTAGGTAACTTGTTTTATTATTATAAATAAATTTCACAATGTTAAACTCGATGATGAGATTTATTAGTTGTATTTTGTTGTCTATATGGTGTAATTATTGGTGTTCTTCCTAGTAGGTATAGGTGCTTTTAATCTGCAAGTTGAGTCTGCCGGTTGCTCACATTAGGTATTATAAATCCTTTCTTGTCGTGTGAAGGGGCACCGAGCCGTAAACGACCCCATGTACTCTGTTGTCAGAGTTTTAAGCCGTTTACGTAAATTAACTTGGTAAAGTCCGTTCGCTCAGATGCGATCGCGCGTTCCGGCATTTGTCAAAGGATGCCGCCTCCCAAACAAAGGATACCGCGTGCAAAAGCAAAGAGCGATCATTGATCAATGAATGATCAATCATCATTGAATTAGTTATATTTTACAGAGATGACATGCTCAACCAACTCCGCCCCGCACGTCTGCTGGTCGTGCAACCAGATGCCACTCATTGTCTCATGTTTCCCAAACAAGATTCTTTCTTTCATTAAATAGGTTTCATCATCGTGTGGTTAGGTAAAACTGACCTCAGACACCTTGGTTGGATCAAAACAACAACTTCTCCACGCTTGCCAAATCCTAGACACTGAATTGAAATTTTGTTGAAAGTGACAACCCTGAGAGAGTAGGTAATTATAGCGCGGATTGGGCCGGAGTTGGCCTACTTCCCCCCTTCTTTATACTATGGTATAGTTAACACAACTTTTTGAAAACTTGCAAAATTTTCAAGCGCAGGATCAGGATTTTGCAAGTTTTCAAAAACTGTATACCTAACACGGAAAGTGTTTTAAAATTTGGTACTCAAGTTAACACAACCCCTACAAAAAAAATCCTGAGATGGTCGCCGAATCAATAAAAACTTTTAAAACATTCCCTGGCTGAATTTGGAAGGATCACTTCATTAGGGAACCGGATGAGGAAGTGTGTAAAATATGGAAATTGGTCCGAAGTCCAATCGTTGGGCAAATTGCTTGGAACCGAACCGAACGCCAAGTTTGGTAACTTTTTTAAAGGTTTTTATGACTTTTCTGGGAGTTATAAAAATAAATTTAACATAAGTTTTGAGGTGAATCAAAGATGCGGGTAGAGTAATTAGAGTGAGTTGCACTTTTCTGTGACCATGACGTCTAATTCTATATTTTCTGCCTATGTAAGTCTACCCCTAAAATATGTTCAGTTTTTGCCATCGTAGGCACGATCCTACTCGTAATGTGTGTAATTATTAAAACGAACAATTGCCTATCAATCAATCAATTCTTCTTTTTTACTTGCAAAATTTTCAAGCGCGGGCAGGAATTGAACCTGCGACTTTCGTCATTACTAGTGACGACGCCTCATCAATCTGGGCTACCGCAGCTCGTTCCTTGCCCGCCAATTTTGCAAGTGTTATTTAATGCCAGTAACGCGTGGCACGGCTCCATCCTGTTTATTTACAAATAAAAGTATATATGTATTAATATCAGCTGATAGTTCCCATAGTACAAGCTTTGCTTGGTTTGGAACTAGATGGCGCTGTATGAATCGTTCAGGATATTTATTTATTTCTACAGCTAATAATGCATATAATAATGTAGTGCCGTGTATTGCCGGCTTAGAATAGCATCACCCCATTTCTTACCCATGGGTTTCGTAAGAGGCGACTATGGGACTCGAGGGTGTGTATTGCTATTCTAGGCGATGGGCTGACAACCTGTCACTATAGTGATACATAGTTATCTGATTGACCCTCAATCTTTTGTCAGACGTGGTGTTAATATCCGTTGAACGGCCGTTAACGCTCTGCCTACCCCGTAAGGGATATAGGCGTGATTTATGTATGTAAGTAAGTAAGTAAGTAAGTAAAAACTCTTTATTACACACAAATACAGGATAATTAAAAACAGAAAATTTTAATCTAAAGTGCGCAAAGGCGGTCTTATCGCTGAAAGCGATCTCTTCCAGACAACCTTTGGGTAGAGGAAACTGGTAAAGAAAACAGAGCAGTGCATTAATAACTATTTAACAGCAGCAACTATTGAATTATAGAATTAAAAATTAAAGCTATACATAAATAATATAAATATAATAATTCTTACATACATATTAAATATAAATATAAATAAATACATGCACATATAAATACATATATTCATACACTTTATGGACACATAGACAAATTAGAGGATATCATTTAATTATTTATATACACTCGTCTCATAATGTTCGAATTATGAATTCGAAAACAGATGCATAATGACCTACTTTATGCATTCTGCCTTTAAAAACTAGGGTTTACTATAAATTACAGAAGCGTAATGACTTAATGACAAAACTCTTAATACGATAAAGTTGAGAAATGAAACGAAGTTTTTTTTTCCAATACTCAAATCGCTATCTTCCGCCGCACCTGACAGTTGTTGTTGTACGGTAATTTTTCGGATGTTGTTCAGTTGTTTTAATAGGTTTTTGTTCTGTTGTTGTTCAGATGTTGATTAGTTGTGGTTCAGATGTTATTCCGATGTTGTTCAGTTGTTGTTCAGTTGTTGTACAGTTGTTGTTCAGTTGTTGTACAGATGTTGTTTAGTTGTTGTTCAGATGTTGTTCAGTTGTTGTTCAGATGTTGTTCAGTTGTTGTACAGATGTTGTTCAGTTGTTGTTTCGATGTTGTTCAGATGTTGTTCAGTTGTTGTTCAGATGTTGTTCAGTTGTTGTTCAGATGTTGTTCAGATGTTGTTCAGATGTTGTTCAGATGTTGTTCAGTTGTTTAGTTACGTTATTGTTAAGACTCCACATCTAAACAACTGCTAAAGTATAGATTTTTAAAAATTCATATCAAGCCATATTACGTTCTCGTATTGAATTTGTCCTTGTATCGGGCCTTGCAATGGCCGGTGCGTACGTTTAGAAGTGTTTCTGAGTTTTTTTGGAGAGTGTAGATAAAATAGTGTATGCAACTGCTATAATTAGGCATTAGAATGCTCGTGACAAACTATTATCACACTCGGCTGCGCCTCGTGTGATAAACAGACACTCGCATTCTAATGACCCCCATTATACGACAGTTGCATAAACTACTATTATACAATAAAGCATTAGTTTTATAAAACAAGTAATAAGTACCTATACGATAATTAATATAAATTATTTGACAAACGACCTTGGCATTGAAAGGTAATGTTGATGAATCTTTGCTTTAAAGGAATCTAATGTTTTGCAGTGTCGGATCTCTCAAGGTAGCTCATTCCAGATGTAGATGGACTTAATAAGGAAAGATTCCTTGTAGTAACCCGAATTTAAGATGTTGTCGGACTTTGATCTTACCACTCTATCGTGATCAAGAAGAATGTTACTTAATTTTGATTGTTAGCACTCCATATTCTCTGTCAAAAATAAAAAATACTAGTGAAAGAATTACTTCGATACGTCAATTAGTTTCCGATTTAGAAGTAAAACAAGGTGCAACCGCACGACGCGGCTGCCGGTGACGCTGTGACGTCATCGTACAACACGCTCAGTCTGGCTCGCTCAGTCTGCTTGAGGTCGCGCGCCCGTGCCGTCGAAATTTTACTTAAATAATTTTGAAAATGTCCAATCCAAATACTAGGAAATCATGCGTTGTGCCTAAATGTAAAAATACAACTATCAATAGACCGAAAAAGTTGTTTTTTATAGTTCCAAAGGTCGTTAAAATGCGAAAAAATACCTTTTCATTGCATTCTAAACTGCAATGGTAAGGTGTGGTACGTACGCGGTGTTCTGGCGTAATTCTACATTAAACCGTTATTTATCTCTCTCTCTTTTCGTGTGGGACACCGAGTCGTCCAACGACCCGATGAACCCTGGTGTCAGAATTTTTCAACCGCCTACTAACCGTTATGTATCACCTATTCTCTTAACTTGAACATAACCAATAGCATCATCGCCATAGCTGTCTTTTGCCGATCTGAAATACCTTAGTTTAGAAAAAATAAATAACTGGCCTTTACTTTTTTGTGAGAAAAAAAAATACAGATAAATTTAAAAGGTTTAGTAAATCTGTTCAAACATTTGCAATAAAAATTAAATAAAATAAAATGGCCCTGCGTATTTTGTTAGTAAAGAAAAAAAACATGTAGAAAAGGTTAAGTACTTACATCTGTCACGTTCAACCCACTACATCTACATCCTAGGTACTTATCCCACTTCCTACTATTCCATTCTAACATATAAAGTATTAAGAATAAGTAGTAGTTTGCCGTGTGATGCCGGCTTAGAATTGCCATGTGATGCCGGCTTAGAATATCATTAGGTATCCCATTTCTTTCCCGTGGGAGTCGTAAGAGGCGACCAAGGGACTCGAGGGTGTGTATTGCAATTTTAGGCGATTGGCTGACAACTTGTCACAATGGCGATACACAATTTTCCGAATTACCCTCAAATATTTGTCAGACGTGGTGAAAATGGTCGTTTTTCGCGGCCGTTTACGCTCTGTCTACCCCGCAAGGGATAATAGGCGTGACATGTGTATGTATGTGTAGTAGCAAATAAAGCTTAGGTACTTACCTTTGCATTTTTACTCCTCGCATTTCGGCGGCAACAAAATCATTATTTGTTGATATAATAGGTAATGCGCAATCATTAACGCATCTATTTTAGGTAGATTATCCGATTGCCCTTTTTCGAATCCTTCATCCATTTTATGAATCGAATAATATTTACTAATAAAAGACTATTAACGTAATACCTACACGGGTGCAAACACAAACAAAATACTGTGCAAGCTATTTACACCTACTATAACCGCTGCTGGTGACTTGATACCTACTAAGCGGAGCGCGGCGCGCGCGCGCGTTGTGATATGACGTCACAAGCGGGCACGTGGCAGTTTGCGGGACTCGATATTTTTGAAACTTTGAATGCCTATAAAATCAAAACTACTAGGTATTTTTGACTACAACAAAAACTAGTGTATTTGTATACATACAGGCTTTACCGAGACAAAATTTCAAGCGATTTAGAATACCTAGTAACATTCTTCAACTGCTCGGACAACTAGGTAAGTATGTAATAATGCAATCTGCTGTACCAAATATCATACAAACTCTTGGACATACCTACGACACTAAAGGCAACTATAGGCGTGGCATGGTCGGTGTACACTATTGAATTTGGAACACAAAGGCGTAAACGGGAAGTTTCCTAACTTAAGGCGATGCGCGCGCGCCGTCCGAGCGGAAACGACGGCCAGTTGAGAACTTCGCCTTAACTTCGGACAATATGTGGAGTTTGTTGTTTGTGAAATATTGTATAACGGACTGTTCGAATGTTTAACACCATAATATGCAGACACTTGGTATACTAGACTATAGAGTACAAACATATACAGGGTGTAACGGACAGCCCTCCGAATACTGATAGGGCGCATGCAGACCATAGAACTAAACAACTTT
This sequence comes from Tuta absoluta, assembly GCA_027580185.1. Classification (NCBI taxonomy): domain Eukaryota; kingdom Metazoa; phylum Arthropoda; class Insecta; order Lepidoptera; family Gelechiidae; genus Tuta; species Tuta absoluta. The sequence continues at coordinate 6,656,572 of JAQAHW010000026.1, forward strand.
CCCAAAAAACATAAGTCAAAAACTACAAAAAAATTCTCCCCAAATCAGCCGAATGCAATTACTATGGAAATTCGTTTTTTTTGCCGTTTCCTGAAATACATTTTTTCATGGGAAATTGTTGAGTTTCATTGTCTGAATGCACCCTATAAGTATTCGGAGGGTAGTCCCTTACACCCTGTATACATCACGCCTATATCCCTTGCAGGCAGAGCATGCACGGCCGTAAAAAACGGACATTTACGCCACGTTTGACAAGCATTTAAGGGTCATTAATTTGTGTCACCATAGACATTGCAGACATTTCTGATAGATTGTTTGATTTAAGAGAAATTAATTTATTTTTTTGTGAAGTGGCGCCAATGTCGAGGTCGTTCAGGACTACACTCGCCTTAAATTTGTCCCAAATTATGAATGATATGACATTAATTGGGACTTAGTGCAAACATACGCCTCCATCCCTTGCGGGGTAGGCAGACCGTAAACAGCCGTAATAGCAGACATTTAGACCACGTCTGACAAATATTTGAGGGATGTCAGACCATCGCCTAAAGTGGCAATACACAGGTAACCCTCGAGTTTTGTAGTCATCTCTTACGACACCCAGGGGATAGAAATGAGGTGATGCTAAGCCGAAATCACACATCGGGACGTAGTAGGATATAAAGTTAGACACTCGAACAGCCAATGTAAGTCTTATGCGCGCGGCATAAGAACGGTCCCAAGTCCAAACTGTCTAACCTAGCCTGATCTCGACTGTCCAGACATATAAACACATTTGAGTGACCAAAAAAGGTATGTGGTCATCATAATCAGTATTGGTTGATGATTAATCAAAGTTATCAAAAGTGATGCCGGCTTAGAATAGCATCACGCTTATTCTACTCGTGGGTGTCGTAAAAAGCGACTAAGGGATAATTATTCAGGGAATGGGCAGCAGCGTTCCTTGTGAATGCAACATCTTCAACCCGCCTGCCAAGCGTGGTAAGCATGGCAAAACCCCCTAAAAGGGGGAGGCCCGTGTCTAGCAGTGGACTGTTGTGGCTGTTAATGTTAATGTATGTTATGTCAAAGTTATAGAAGAAAACCATCAAAATACCTAAGCAAAGGAATGATTGTAGATCTACGCGCGTTTTTCTCATTTCATACCAAATTTATCAAAGGGTTGCCATCCCCGCCATGCCAAAATGTCACGTAGTCGAGCAATTTAACACCCAATTTGTACAATACTGTTCAGAAGGGTGAAAAAAGAAGAAGTAGGTACCTCTTGTTAAGGGCATCTTTAGAATTGTTTAAAAATTATTGTCTTTTTCGACTTAATATTAGGCGTTGTTGCCTCTAAATTTACGTATGAAAAGTACTAGTCTGATATTGAAAACCAAAACCATGAACAACTTTTCACGTGAAACTTAGAATTCAAGGCAGTTTCCCTCACTTGTCGCCAGTCACTGCGTTTTTGTAACGCACCGTACTGCATGCGTCTGTCAGACGAAATAAATGGCGATTTCCGATCTTATTCCCATACGAATATGGCTACGGTGCGAAACGAATGCGTCTGTCAAGTCGTTTAACAAACGTATTTATACGGGAATAAGATCTGAAATCGTAATTTATTTTCGTCTGACAGACGCATGCGTTACGGTGCGTTAAACGTTAGGAAAACAGCCTGAAAAATATTCTAACATTAGCAAAGCGCGTCATAATTTACTACGTAACATTACTTTGCTTACTGCAATTTAGCAGGCACTTTTTGCACCCATTTACAAACAGAATTGAACAACTTTAAAAGCAAAGGTCTAAATTTTTCATAAAATTACAATTTAATACGAAAATTTGTCAATTGAGTTAATATTGCATTTTGTCCTGTGCAATAATAGGCGGTTAATGGATGCATGTTTGACAGACGTATCCTTAAACGCACCGTAGCCGTATTTGTATGGGAATAAGATCGGGATACCCAAATTTTCTTTCGTCTGACAGACGCATGCGTTATGGTGCGTTATAAATACGCAGCGGCGGACGACAAGTGGGTGAACCGCCTTAACTGTCAGGGGTTGTACCTTATCACACGTTTGCATTATCAATCATTAATAAAATTCATAAATAACATACGAATCACTTTTTCAACTCCAAATATTGAACGCATTTATTTTGATGATGAATCGGTCACTCATGACATATAGGTACCTACTTATTTACTTACCTACTTGTTGTATATGTGGGTATATCAGCCTGCGGCTGAGAATATAGATGTAGGTACATGAATAAAACCAGTGTGTTAATAGCTATCTTGTGGTTTGGTTGTGTCCTAATTTCCTCGTACATCATACTTAACAACTGGCGACTTATTTCGAACCCAAATTTGTGTAAAAATGTCGAGTGGCGCGATTTTCGGTATTCTTACGACGTTTGATCATAAAACGCAAGAATGGGCCGGTTACAAAGCGCGACTCAATCAGTGGTTTATTGCGAACGATATTGGGACCACGGAGGCGGACAAAGCAAAGGTCAAACGTAGGGCGATCTTGCTTAGTGCCTTAAGCGGGCCAACCTATAAAATAGCGAGCAATCTGGCGTTGCCGAAAACTTTAGAAGAAACCGAATTTGAAGACATTCTGAAATTATTAGATGGTTACTTTACGCCGAAGCGAAGTGGTTTTGCAGACAGATTTCACTTTTATTCGGCCGTGCAGCAGCCAGGTGAAGGACACGCTCAGTGGGCAGCAAGGATCAGGGGACTGGCAGAACATTGCGAGTTCCAAAGCTTGGAAGAAACACTGGTGGACCAGTTCCTGATGGGTATGGTCGCGGGTCACGAGCGCGACAAGTTGTACGCGCTGAACCCCCGTGATTTGACGCTGGCGAAGGCGGTGGAGCAAGCTGAGAGTACGCGGTGCGCGCGCGAGGCCGCTAAGGCTACGCAGGCTCCCGCGCGGTTCGCGCCGGGGTCGGTACACTTGCAGGAGGGCAGTGTTTTTAAAATTTCCAAGGGTGAAAAGTGCAGTGTATGCGGGTATGCCAGTCATAAAGCCGATCAATGCCGTTTTAAGGCTTATAAGTGTAAAAAGTGCGGCCTTAAAGGCCATCTGCGTCGTATGTGCTCAACAGCTGGTAGGGTACATTATATTGAGGACGTGGATGAGGGAGATGACGGTGAGTTTTGTTACAATATTAGATGTGAAAACAATAAACCGATGTTAGAACGCGTTGACGTTGGTGGTCTGGGTTTTGAGTTCCAAATAGACAGCGGGTCGGATGCGAGCGTCATTTCTGAAAATACTTATAATTCACATTTTAAACACCTACCATTATCACCCACAAAAAGAAGGTTAACAACTTATACGGGCGATAACATCGTTATTGTAGGGTGCGTGCGGTTGGAAATTACCTACAATGATATTACGCATTACATTGACGCGTGTGTCGTGCGTGGAGGCGGCCCTCCATTGCTGGGTCGCGATTTCATAAGAATTTTTAAATTAGAGCTAGCACCGATTGTCAACTATATTGGAGACGATGGTTTTAATGTAAGTGAATTATTCGCAAAATTTCCCAAGTTATTTTCAAGTGATCTTGGTTGTTTCAATAAATACAAAGTACAGTTGCATTTAAAAGAAGGCTCGAAACCTATATTTTTTAGGCCCAGACCAGTGGCTTTTTCGTTAAAGGATAAAATCAATAATGAAATCGACCGATTAGTAGGGTTAGGTATTCTGGAACCGGTCGAGTACGCTGACTACGCTTCTCCAATAGTGCCCGTTTTGAAAAAAGACGGCTCGGTACGGTTGTGCGCTGACTACTCAGTTACAATTAACAAACAGCTTTTAGTGGAAAAATATCCATTACCGACCATCGAGGAAATTTTTTCCAAGTTACACGGGGGGGAGCAGTTTAGTAAACTCGACTTGTCCATGGCGTATAACCAATTCGTGTTATCAGATGAGTCACAAAAGCTTACTTGCATCAATACACACCGGGGTATTTTTAAGTATACACGGATGGTTTTCGGGTTGTCGAGCGCGCCCGCGATTTTCCAACGCGCAATGGAATGTGTGCTGGCTGGGCTAGAAGGAGTTACAATTTTCTTGGACGACATTTTAGTAACAGGGTCCGGCAAGGAAATTCATAAACAACGTTTAATTACGGTGCTTAAACGCTTAGAGGATGCCGGTCTGACCGTGCAGAAAAATAAATGTGATTTTTTCAAAGACGAGATTTGTTACCTAGGTCATATAATTAACAAAAATGGTATACAGAAATCACCGGAAAAAGTGAAAGCAATTTTGAACGCTAAACGACCAACAAACGTTGGTCAGTTACAGTCTTTCCTTGGGTTAACAAATTATTATAGAAACTTTTTGCCCGATGCATCGTCAATTTTGAGTCCTCTATATAATTTGCTACATAAAAAGACAAAATGGGAGTGGACAATTTTGCATGACACGGCGTTCAATAAAATCAAGTCGCTTATCAGCTCGGAACAGGTTTTAGCACACTATGACGCTAATGCTCAGTTAATACTTACGGTAGATGCAGGGCCGGACGGGTTAGGTTCGATTTTATCACAAATTGGGAAGGATGGTCTGGAGAGGCCTATTTCTTTTGCGTCTAGAACGCTAACTCAGGCGGAAAAAAAATATTCGCAGATACAAAAGGAGGCGACGGCCATAATTTTTGGTGTAAGACGTTTTCATCAATATTTATATGGCCGAGCGGTTCCTTTTGTTCTGCGTACGGATCACAAGCCATTAATTTCCATTTTTGGCCCGTATCGCGGTATCCCCGAAGTTTCAGCGAATAGGTTACAAAGATACGCTATGTTTCTATCAGCATACAACTATAAAATAGAATACATACGCAGCAGTGACAACAGTGCGGATTATTTATCTCGTTCCTCGTATGAGTCATGGGACGAGCGAGATGCGCGGGCGCGGGAAGGGGCGCAGGGCGACCTCCGCGACTGTGAGGAACGCGCTGCCTACGTCAATTTCATGGTACAGGGGTGTTTACCAGTTACGATGCAAGAGTTGCGCAGTGCTACTGATAATGACGTTTCCTTGTGTAGGGTTAAAAAGTTTATTATAAACGGCTGGCCCAGGAAAGTAAGTGACGACAGTTTAAAGCCCTTTCATATTTGTAGGACAGAGTTGTCTGTTGAGAATGGTGTTGTTATGCGCGGCCATAAGGCAGTTATACCAAAGTCATTGCAATCTAGAATTTGTGACGAGCTCCATAGTTCACATTTTGGGATAGTAAAGATGAAAGCCGAGGCTCGGGCGCGGTTATGGTTCCCTGGTGTTGACGCAGCGTTGGAGCGGTTGGCGGCGGCTTGCGAGGTGTGCGCGCAGTTAAGACCCTCCCCGCCCCGCGCCCCTCTGGCATCCTGGCCAATAGCACCTCATGCATTCCATAGATGCCATTTGGATTTCTTAGGTCCATTCAATAACATGATGTTTTTGATTGTAGTTGACGCGTATTCGAAGTGGGTAGAATGTTATGAGATGCCCTCGTCGTATGGTTCAAAAGCAGTTATTGAAAAGTTGTGTGATATGATGTCACGTGTCGGGATACCTAACATTATTGTGAGTGATAATGGTACTTCTTTTACTTCGCAAGAATTTAGAAATTTCTGCACGTTAAATGGTATTCGACAATATTTTTCTCCAGCTTATCACCCAGCTAGTAATGGCCAGGCAGAGAGCTTTGTAAAAATAATTAAAAGGGGTTTAAAAGCAATTATTTTGGAGAGCACAAATAAAAAAAATCTAAAGGAGGAAATTTCAAAATTCTTGTTTAATTACAGGAACTCAAAAAACGGTACCACGGGTAAGTCACCCGCCGAGTTAGTCTACGGTCACGCGTTAAGATCGCGGTTGGATTTAATTAAACCAACCACGGTCGCTTCCGCATCCACGGACCTCACTCAATACGTGGAACAAAAACAGTGTTCACAGGCTAAGTACTTTAAATCCAAAACGCGGCCTAACTTAGAGTTGGATGATAAAGTATGGGTGAAGAAGTTCAGTTCAAATCAGCGATTTAGTTGGATGAAGGGAGTAATCACTGGAAAAGTTGGTAAAATGCTGTATTTGGTATTTTTGACCGAATTAAACACTACAGTGACAAGGCACATCGACCAGATTTGGACAAAAATTGAAAGGGGAAATGATTTGATACAGCAGAAGTCTGATAGTCAAGCGAATCATAGCCAGGCTTTACAAGAAGATTACGCTTGGGACCCGGATATTGTTACTGATGTTTTGCCACTAGCAGAGGTTCCTAATCTAGATAATTCACAAACTACAGGAACCGAGGTGAACTTGTCTACGGGAGAGGAAGAGGCATCGGTATTAGAATCTGAGCCTTCAGCATCAGCAGCTGAGCTTTCCACTCCAGGAGATGGTGAGGCACTGTTGGAGTCCCAAGCCGATGTTGAAATATCCACTCCAACAAGCACCAGTGGAGATGAACTGGAGCCTGGGTTCTCTACACCAGAGAATGCCGCAATTGTCGTAACTGGACCTGATCCAATCCAACTAAATCCTAGGCCTAAGCGTAACCGGAACGTTGTAGATTATAAGACCTTCTTCTAATTGTACTCATTAAATATAGGGGAAGGGATTGTTGTATATGTGGGTATATCAGCCTGCGGCTGAGAATATAGATGTAGGTACATGAATAAAACCAGTGTGTTAATAGCTATCTTGTGGTTTGGTTGTGTCCTAATTTCCTCGTACATCATACTTAACACTACTTTAGTAGGGGAATAACCAGTATAGTTTTCCTTGAAAATTATGCTATAAAATGGTTTATCAGCTTACTTTTCTTTCAGTCAAGAGTGAACCGTCAAACGAAATTGTTGTTATTTACTATTTAGGTTATTTTAATTTATTAGTAGCTATTTCTAGTGTTATTTGGGTTATTTTAAGTAAACTGTCAGTTTATGATTATTAAAATGAACCAACAAAGCGGTGGACTTCAAAGAAAAACATTAAAAAGTAAGCATACATACATACATATATCACGCCGGCCATATAAACAGCCGCAAAAAACGGACATTTACGCCACGTCTGACAAACATTTGAGGGTCATTCGGAAAATTGTGTATCGCCATAGTGACAGGTTGTCAATACACACCCTCGAGTCCCTTCGTTGCCTTTTACGACACCCACGGGAAAGAAATGGGGTGATGCTATTCTAAGCCGGCATCACACGGCAAAATTAAAAAGTAAGTGCGATGACATATAGGGTGAACTTTCCTATGTTTCTTGGGGAAAGTTGTTCCTTATCACCAGCCCGTCCTCTGTTTTCAGTAATCGGTCACTAGTAAAATTTCATCCTATATAACAGATTTTTAAGAACGCGCTTTTTTCAAAAACTTCTAGTAGGCTGCGTGTCAGCCCAGCCGCCATCTTTGTCACTAGAGAGAAACTGTGATCTACAACCGTGAAAATATGTTAATTTATTTTTTTATTGAGTTTTTTAATTTTATAACACTTCGACATGTTGGGTATACAATTTTGGTGAACTTGCAAAGGGTTCGAACCGGCGACTTTCGCTAGCGACGCCTATACCGACTGCGCTACCGCCGCTCAGGTACCGTTGGCAAAATTATGCAAGTGTAGCAAACCTCCTCTTTCTACCGGGATAGCTTTGTAGAAGCGTCGCTACTCGTGATAGCGAAAGTCGCAGGTTCAAATCCTGCCAGCGTGTAAGTTTTCAGGTTCTCTATAGTAATTTTTTTTTTCAGCCCCAACGCACAACGCAACAGTGTTCCAACCGGCATCGAACCTGCTACCCGCCGATCCACCGCACACGCCACCCGTTCATTCACCAACTACAACCACTGAAGCTGAACGACTACGGCTTGTAGCTGTCAAGAAGAATATTGGGAAAAATGACAAAGACGATAAAGTCAGATATGCTTAGAGTTTATGTAGTAATAACACATTATATTACAGAGGTATAATAATCTCTTCAAAGTAAGAGTGAACAGGCTTCTTCTGGGTGAGCTCGCTCCATCTAAGACTCTGTCTCTGTCCTATTACCTAGACTAGAGTCAAGAGCAAATCCATTCTTAATATATATTTTTTTTCATTAAATTAATTAATTATTATAGTTTTTAAGGTAAGATTGTTACAAACAACCTATACCTAAGTACTAAGTTGTCTGAAAATAAATAATGTAAATCTTTTTATTCTATTTATTTTTGAGCTTCAAAAACAATTTAATTAAAATGATAGTTAAATTAGTGTAATAAAAAGGATTTTATTAACTAGAATACCAGGGAGTTCCATCAAGAAATCATAATCATTTGAACTTTGAACTAAATAAATCATTATTATTGATACTACATAATATAAAAACTTACAAGTTAAAGGAATACACATAACTAAAACAAACCAAACAAAGATATCCTGTAACTCATAGCTTAGCGATAAGAACAGCTGATAATCAACAATAATTGAAACAATTTGATACTGACCAACGACAATACAACACTTGGTGACAGTCCAAAATCATCCGTCTTATTCATGCATTCAGAAATCGCAATTAACCCTCTCACTTCCGCAAAATCTGTTCATTAATATTTTAACTGGACAAAAAAGACGTCGATGACCTGGATACCGTTATCGCGGTTTCAAAACGCACTTATTTCATCGATTAATCACACGTGACTTTCGACTCTGTACTCGTTTGGGTAGAGTTGAAAATTGGTTGAGTGACTCATGGCCACACTATCACACTACTGACTGCAAAATGGCCAGTCCTTTTCTTCATTCAGTTGCGAACCGATCGCTGGCTGTATCGGCGACGTGTTCGATTTTTAAATTATGCATTAAGTGTTTTTAAAAAGAATTAAGTGTGGTTTTTATCGAATCTGTTCATTATTTTGGATTACTTGGACACTGCCAGTAATATTTTTTATGTAAGTTTATTTTTTGTTTTGTTTTATTTTTGGACACATACCAGGGAGTATTTTTTATTACGTTGTCAAAACATTGATGCCACATGTTTCCTTTTATTATATTGTTTTGATTTTTTATGTATTGATAAAGTTTAGTTTAGTCACAGAATAATAACTAGTAACTAGCGTTTAGTAGAGAAGGGAGGAAGGATAAGTTAAAGGAAAAATTGAGCAATATTGATAAACAAGTAAATTAAGTATGTACAATAATTACCATTGTACTAAATGTAAAACAGTTACAAAATTAATAAATGCTTCACGAATTGAAAATTTTGTTACCATTATGATGACCTATATCAATGAGAGTAGAAAAAGCAACCCAAATCCAAAATCTAACTAGTGTGGCGATAAGATAGTGCAGATTAAAATTAATAACTAAATAATGAGAAAATACATACATACATACATAAATCACGCCTATATCCCTTACGGGGTAGGCAGAGCGTTAACGGCCGTAAAACGGATATTAACACCACGTCTGACAAAAGTTTGAGGGTCAATCAGATAGCTGTGCATCACTATAGTGACAGGTTGTCAGCCCATCGCCTAAAATTGCAATACACACCCTCGAGTCCCTTAGTCGCCTCTTACGACACCCATGAGTAAGAAATGGGGTGGTGCTATTCTAGGCCGGCATCACGCGGCACAATGAGAAAATAGGTCTATAATAATAATGTTTTGATATACACATTATCATTAAGGCCATGCCTTAATAAATTATGATTGTATCGCTACCTAATTGAAAATTCATTCAAACTTGAAATCGTCCTAAAAAGTAATCACTGCCACGTGGTGTAGTAGCACGAGCGAGGTTTCAGAATTCGAACGTCCCTGGTTTGATTTTCAAAAGGGACGGTTGTTCCTTGTGAAATTGTTATAAGTTTGGTTAAGACATTGCTGGCTGTAACACCGGATTGTCCAATGGTTTCCTGATTGTCTATAAAGAAGGTGGTTCCGTGATATGAAGGGCACGTTTTACCATCTGTATGGGTTGGCTATTATTACCCAACTTATGGCACAAGACTACAAAGAAATAGTTTTAAAATTCTATCACCAGTGTTCATCGGATCGCTTGTCGTCTCTTTGTACCTCACTACAAAATGAAAAATAATACATACAATCACATATCACACCTTTATCCCTTGCAGGGTAGGTAGAGCGTTAACAGCCGTAAAATAGCGGGAATCTTCACCTGCGGGAAAGAAATGGGGTTTATGCTATTCTAAGGCATTACATGTCGTGAAATAATAATACATTATTATCAATGTCATAAGAAATCACCATTCTCTGAATGCTACTGCAAATTCATCACAATATGATATCATATCACACTACAAAATAAGCACGCATACATTCTTGTCTAAGAAATTCTGTCACGTTGGAAACATGGTATCACTTGCCCCTTGCATTTATAGATGAGCGCGCAACAGTGTTCCGTGATTCGGAAGTCACGTTTAGGCATATTTGGCACGTAGAAGATTTTAGTTGTTTGAATTGTTACTTCTTCTTAAACATACATACATATGCCACGCCTTTAATCTCTTGCGGGGTAAGCAAAGCGTAAACGGCCTTAAAAGACATTTACGAAACTATCAAACAATTGTATCGCTATAGTGACATGTTGCCAGCCCATGGCTTAAAATTGCAATACACATGTAACCCTGGAGTCCCCTAGTCACTACCACTCACGGTAACGAAATGGGATGATGCTATTCTAAGCATAGCACATGGAAAGTGGATGAATAACCTCATAAATGAAGCCTGGGGGAGTCCTACGTCCAGCAGTGGACTGCAATAGGCTGATGTATGTATGAATGATATAATTTGCCAGCTGAAAGTGGTGAGTATGGCACACACCCCTCCGTTAGGGGAGGCCCATGTCCAGCAGTGGACTGTTGTGGCTGTTGATGATGAAGATATAATTAATAACTAAACTATGTGTTAGTATAATTTTTATTTATTTATGATGGGTTGGCTCTTGACTCTAGTCTAGGTCATAGGACAGAGACAGAGTCTAAGATGGAGCGAGTCCACCCAGAAGAAGCCTGTTCACTCTTACTTTGAAGAGATTAGGGTTGTATGCAGGGGCGTGCAGTCCATATAGGCACAAAAGCACTGCCTACCCTGATATTTTGATCCACACAAAATTATAAATATTTAATAAAATTATTATTTGAAGAATTATACCCATTCGTAAAAAGGAACGTCATTTTCAAAACTTTCGGGCCCCTAGTGAACTCGAACATTACCATTGTCAATCGAGCCTAGGCGCCTCGACCGCTGCCTGCTTTTATGAATGAAATGGACTACTACTACGTGTTCAAACCGGTTCAAACTAGTAGCGCTAACAGAGCCAAACAGACCTCCAAAGGTGCTGCTTATTAAAAAAAAAACGACTGCATACACACGGCGAGTTCCTATACTGCATAACAGTGTTTTGCACAGCAAAATCATGGCCGACACAGCTACGCATGTCCCAAGCCTGCACGACAGTGGCAATTGCGGCTTGATCGCTCGCTTTATTCGCTCCAGGGGGTCACAACTCTAACCTAACCTACTGTATTGAATCTGTGTCAAAAATGTTTAGTTTTAATGGGCTTCGCCCCCTAAAGCCCCTTGAAGACGATCCTATGACTGTGTCGTACACAGTCATGTCACACCTCGGACACTAGCGCTCAAATGTATGAATCAAACGCGTTGCTAAGCACACAGTCTAAGCTCGCGTAGATGAACGCGGACCATGCTTGTGTGTGTGAGACAACACGTCAGGGTTGCCGCCATTTTGCGTTCGCGAACCGGGAATGCAATGTGCGGCAGTATGAAATGACCTTCGTCGTCGCGTCCTTTGCTAGCCGGTGTCTGAGCGTCCTCCGAGCGCGGGTGGGCGGCGCTTGTAGGGGGAGGCAGGGAGTGACCATACTGTACGCTAGTACTATTAATTATACTGTGGTCATGTTGTACAAAACGTTGTCCGGCGCAATCGTGGTGTGCATAATCAACGTCGTGCAGTGATGGTTGGTCAAAAATCTAGTAACAAAACGCAAAAACTGTAGAAAAAAGCGCGCGGGTTGAGGTGTGAGGGAGGGGCGGTGCGTATAATCCGACCAATTTGTGACACCTTTCTTTTGAACTATTTGCATAATAATGAGGTGCAATTTTGCTTGATAGTATTTTACTTTAGAAGACATTGCAAATTCCTCCATTGTTGTTTACCCATGTTGTTTATTTTAGGTTAGGTTTTTCAAGTAAAGCTTTAAAGTTTAATAGTGAAAATGTTGTTCGGTTGGTGTTCTATGATAGAAAAGAATGAAAAATTACAGAACTTCTGTCATACTTTCTAATGTGCGCGATAAACAAGTGTAATAAGATTTGTGTTGTGTGTTTACAAAAGTTAAAGTACTGTTTTCAATACCTAAGTTGATATTATGTGTGATAAAATGCAGATCAACAATTGGAAATTACGCAAATAAAAGGTAACAATAGGTCCTACTTGAAAATTTAATTTTGTCAGATTGTTGTGTGCAAACATTGAAAGAGATGAACAATCATCTTCGTGAATCGCACGCATTGGACCACCACCGGACAATACTGCGGTTCTTTACATCTTTGGTGACAGCCCCCGCACACATGGCATCTTGTGACAGCCGCAATTTGATGCGGTAACATGTACTAATGATACCTATCCAAATTTTGTATGGGATCTCGTAAACTATTTTCCCCTAAAAACCGGATACGACAAAACACTGAAAAAGATGAGGTTCGTGTGAGAACCGCCTTTGTTTGTACTGCCTACCCAGTCGTGAAACCCTGTGCACGCCACTGGTTGTATGCGATTGGAAACACAGACGCAGGTAGTGAGTTCCACTCTTTAGCAGTGCGCATTATAAATTAAGACTGGTAGCGGTAAGTCCGAATTGTCCTAAGTATTGATAGATACTGACCGGGACTTCGTGAGATTGCTCCTAGTTTGGTTAGCTAGGCCACCTAAAAGTTTTGTGCTTCGGAGGATAAATATCTCGTCATTCATAATCTGACGATTTATTTTACTTTCTCTTGTTAATCTTTTTGCAAAATCGTTAACTTTCTCTTTCTTGGCTGTCATTGTAAAGAGTCATTATTAATTAATTAGTGCTGTTAACCTTGAATTTTGTAACCTACTTTTGAAACAAACATCCATAAATCATGCTTATATCCCTCGCGGGGTAGGTAGAGCATTAACGTCTGTAAAACGCCCCTTTACGACAGGTTTTCAAGCTACTCGTAGATCCTTTGTAAGTAAAAGTTTAATGATAAGTTTTGATTAGACTTAGAATTAGATTTATTAATGCCAGCAAAATTGTACTGCATACAGGATTTGAACCTGTGACTTTTGCTATTACTGGTAGCGATGGCTCTACCATCTAGGCTGCCAATTTTGCAATTTTCTCCAAATTTGATACCATCACTTGGAAGTATTTTCAAATTGTGTATACAACTTGAGGCGTTCCCCGCATAAGTGGTGATAAAAACTATCCTATATGTGTGCCAAATTTCATTACAATCGGTTCAGTAGTCTTTGCCTGAATAAGTATCAACCAAACAAACATACAAACTTTCGCATTTATAACATACATATATCACGCCTTTATCCCTTGCGGGGTAGGCAGAGCGTAAACGGCCGCAGAAAACGGACATTTACGCCACGTCTGACAAAAATTTGAGGGACATTCGGAAAATTGTATATCGCCATAGTGACAGGTTGCCAGCCCATCGCCTAAAATTGCAATACACACCCTCGAGTCCCTTCGTCGCCTTTTACAACACCCACGGGCAAGAAATGGGGTGATGCTATTCTAAGCCGGCATCACACGGCAATTTATAATATTAGTAGGAATACCAAATACTATGTGAGATCGTTCTCAGTTTGTTCATTTGTCACAAGCAACGTGACCTAGTTAACCATTGATGATGTGTAACATCCTATGGTTTAAATGTAAAATTGTGTTCAGAATCCGGTAGCTGACTCACCACTATAATTGGGCCCCGCTTTCTACCTGACTAGTGACTCATCTAGGGTTCTTTGTCTCCGTCCATGAGAAACGTCTAAGCATAAAGATACCGCTTATTGGTTTCTTTTTAAGTGAAAATGCAAAGAATGCGTTTTAGTGTAATTAGGTATTTCCCAGGTTTTTGAGACATTTTGTAGCAATATCAAGCTTTGGTTAAAGTACTTACTCGTATATTTTAAAACACTTCCATATGATAACCGTGTGATGCCGGCTTAGAACAGCATCACCCCATTTCTTTGCCGTGGTTGTCGTAAAAGGCGACGAAGAGACTCGAGGGTGTGTATTGCAATTTTAGGCGATGGGCTGACAACCGGTCACAATGGCTCTACACAATTATACCGACCCTCAAATGTCTGTCAGACGTGGCGTAAATGTCCGTTTTTTGCGGCCCTTTACGCTCTGTCTACCCCGCAAGGGACAAAGGCGTGATATATGTATGTATGTATGTACTTCCATATGATGGGTTAACAATTTTTGAGAACTTACTTAATCGCAAGGTGCAATTTATAACAAATATATTTTTAAATATATAATTAATTTTTACTAGTGACCGATAGCGAAATCTGATACGGGCTGGTGATAAGGAACTACTTTCTTTATGGAACATAGCTTGAAATAAAAATATGACCAAAATATTTTGGAACCGATAGCAAAATCTTGAAACGGGCTTGTGATAAGGAACTACTTTCTTTAAGGAACATAGCTTGAAATAAAAATATGACCAAAATATTTTGGAACCGATAGCAAAATCTTGAAACGGGCTTGTGATAAGGAACTACTTTCTTTAAGGAACATAGCTTGAAATAAAAATATGACCAAAATATTTTGGAACCGATAGCAAAATCTTGAAACGGGCTTGTGATAAGGAACTACTTTCTTTAAGGAACATAGCTTGAAATAAAAATATGACCAAAATATTTTGGAACCGATAGCAAAATCTTGAAACGGGCTTGTGATAAGGAACTACTTTCTTTAAGGAACATAGCTTGAAATAAAAATATGACCAAAATATTTTGGAACCGATAGCAAAATCTTGAAACGGGCTTGTGATAAGGAACTACTTTCTTTATGGAACATAGCTTGAAATAAAAATATGACCAAAATATTTTGGAACCGATAGCAAAATCTTGAAACGGGCTTGTGATAAGGAACTACTTTCTTTAAGGAACATAGCTTGAAATAAAAATATGACCAAAATATTTTGGAACCGATAGCAAAATCTTGAAACGGGCTTGTGATAAGGAACTACTTTCTTTATGGAACATAGCTTGAAATAAAAATATGACCAAAATATTTTGGAACCGATAGCAAAATCTTGAAACGGGCTTGTGATAAGGAACTACTTTCTTTATGGAACATAGCTTGAAATAAAAATATGACCAAAATATTTTAGGCTTCCATAGTCATTCGGAACAGATGATCGGCAATTTTGTACGGGAGTACCAATTTTTTTTCAATATATATGAAACCCTCGAGTCCCTTAGTCACCTCTTACGACACCCACGGGAAAAGAATGGGGTGATGCTATTTAAAACCGGCATCACACGGCAACAAACAAAGTATGAAGGTGTGATTAAACATTATTTGAACACCAAATTTTTAAACATTTCCCGTGTTAGGTATACAATTACTATTAGGTACATAATTATTATTTTTTATTTTTCCTTCAATGATTACAAAAAAAATTATTAAAAGATTACAACACGTGTGTAGTAAAGTAAAACAGAACAAAGTCAATGAACCCATAATATTATAAGTCATATTGTCAACAAGCAAATTAGGTGTTGGCATCGATTCAGTTTGGTCATTGTTTTTGCATTTTTTAACGTTTTGTTATTCGTGAAGATCCTCGTGAAATAATGGAACGAAGGTATAGGCGGTTCTCCCACTATGACGGACTGACGGACGTTTTTCTAACGCATCCGTCTGTCAGTCAAGAAGACACTTCAAATTCCCATTAAAAAACGGAACCCATTGCACACTATAACGCATGCGATTTGATGAAGTCATAATGTGGGATTCGCCTTAAAGACTGTTACATATTATAATACAGGAACTTATTTCAACTAACCTAATTCTATAGGGAGAACTAGAAGTAACTCCACCGAGAAGAGTATGACTCTTTTTAAAGAAGATCCCTATAGGAGAGGTATTTGTATGGGAATAATATCGGAATTCACATATGCGTTATGGATGCGCTAAAAATAAGCAGCAACGGACGTCAAGTGTGATCCACACAATATATACGTGTGTTATTGATCTGCTTATGATAGATTCATAATCAGACTAACAAATAAAATCAAAGAGAACGGACGTCAAGTTTCCCACTTCTCCTTCTTCTTTTCGTGTGGGACACCGAGTCGTCCAACGACCCGATGAACCCTGGTGTCAGAGTTTTTCAACCGCCTACTACCACTAGTAGGCCTCTGACATGGTTGTGATACGACTGCCGTCTAAGTAATCATAGACAGCAACCGGGACCGACGGCTTAACGTGCCCTCCGAAGCACGGAACCATTTCTTTTCGGACAAACAGTTGGTTCACCCTGTAATGTCCTAACCAGACCGGGAACAAATTCACAAAGAGATAAATATCAACTTTTGTGAGTGTCCCACTGAGAATCGAACCCGGAACCTTTGCGTCGCAGGCAGTCGCACTACCACTGCGCCACATCGGTCCGAATAATATTGGAGTTGGCAAAAGTGTACGTTAGAATCGCCATCATTCACTGTTATTCTTGAAAGGCTCCTACTATGTCAGTGTGCTAGTTATTCATAAGTTTTTGTTGATTTAAACAATCTCATGACCGATTCAGTACTACCGTTGTTTTTACTTTGAGAGTGAATGGTATAGGCACCTCGGATTTGTCATAAAAGAAGTCTCATCATTTATATTGCTTTTTCCGCGTTCTCGCTTGCACTTTCGACCTAGGCGGAGCGTTGCGTTGAGTTATGCTTTTTCGTGAGTGCAGCCATACATAAATACATACATAAATCACGTCTACCTATATCCCTTACGGGGTAGGCAGAGCGTTAACGGCCGTAAAACGGATATTAACACCACGTCTGATCAAAGTTTGAGGGTCAATCAGATAGCTGTGTATCACAATAGTGACAGGTTGTCAGCCCATCGCCTAAAATTGCAATACACATCTAACCCTCGAGTTCCTTAGTCGCCTCTTACGACACCCATGAGTAAGAAATGGGGTGATGCTATTCTAGGCCGGCATCACACGTGCAGCCATCATTCATCTATTTCTAAGACGTGAACACCTCAAATACTACTTCCGATAGTCTCACTTTTATCAACAGATTTGACTCTACATTTTAAGAATTTTACACAAAATTAATCAAGTTGACCACATACATACATACATGTATCACGTCTATATCAATTGCGGAGTAGGTAGAGCGTAAACAGTCGTAATAAAACGAACATTTACGCCAAGTCTGACAAACATTAGAGGCTCAATCAGATAATTTTGTATCGCTATAGTGTCAGATTGTCAGGCCTGCCTAAGAATGCAATACACACGCAACCCTCGACTCCCTTAGTCGCCTCTTACGACACCCACTCGAAAGAAATGGGGTGATACTATTCTAAGTCGACATCACACAGCAATCATAAAAAATCAGCATAAATTTATCAGAATTATCTATGATGTGAAAAATGTGTATGTATGTATGTATTAACTTTATTGTACCACACAAAACAAATTTACATGATCAGTAAAGGATGGAATAAAACAAGAGGCACAAAGGCGGACTTATCCCACAAAGGGATCTCTTCCAGTCAACCTTTGAGAGACTCAGAGGATATGTAATTTGCAGGTAAACTACGGTACTTTAGAAAGGTGATAAAATAAATGATAATAAGAATGCTTACTCTTTAACTAATATACATAAATAATATTAAATAATGTGTTACCAGAATCGACAGCAATTAATTTATTTTTGCCAATGTGTAGACTAAAAAAACATCGTATTGTTATACTTATCTTATCATTCATTTCGTAAATATTTAGTGCAATTTCCTACAATCAAATCAACCAAATGAGTAATCAAGTAATTATTTATCGGAAAAACATTATTTTTCGTAAAAGGTGTCAAGGTTGCTAATGATTGCATTGTTAATTACGCATCACTATTGGCCCTTTTCAAGGTTGCGGTCAATGAATATAAACTTGTAAGGTTGAATAGTTTTTCTAATTGTATCTTATAGAGTGAAGCTGCCAAAGAACTTGACAGACGCATCCGTTACGCACCGTGAAGACATAGTTCCGTATTTTGTACGGGAATAAGTTGTTGAGTTTCTGTTTCTAATGTCATATATATATTCAGTATATTGTAAGCTGAGGTTTTTCCAAAAACATATCAATAAATAAAAAATAAGATAAAAAATTGGAATTTCTTTTCTGGTGCGTTAAAAATACGCATTGACGGATGGTTAATTTTTATCAATTGATAAAATTACGACATAAAAAGATAAAAATATGAATAAGTTTTGTTCGAACTGATTTGTTACTGGTACGTCGACCCTTGGTATATAACATTACATACACATACACATATCACGCCAATTATCCCTTGCGGGGTAGGCGTATAAACCAACAATTACCGTACAACAACAATGGCAATTTGAGTAGTGGCAAAAAAAAAAACTTAGTTTCATTACATACATACATATATCACGCCTTTATCCCTTGCGGGGTAGGCAAAGCGGAAAAGACCGAAAAAACGGTCACTCACGCCACGTCTGACAAACATTTGAGGGTCATTCAGATAATTGTGTATCACTATAGTGACAGGTTGTCAGCCCATCGCCTAAAATTGCAATACACACCCTCGAGTCCCTTAGTCGCCTCGTACGACTCCCACGAGCAAGATATGGGGTGATGCTATTCTAAGCCGGCATCACACGGCCATTTTGTTTAGTTTAGTTTACTTTACTTAGTTTCATTTCTCGACTTTATCGAAGCAAGAGCTTTCTCATTAAGACATTACGCTTCTGTAATTTCTATTAAACTGTTATTTCTATAGGCAGATAGGCAGAATGCATAAAACGGTCTTTATACAACTGTTTTCGAGTTCATAATTCGAACATTATGCGACGAGTGTAAATAAAATATTAGTTATAAATGAAAGTGCCAAAAACGGCCACGTTACTTATTGTATTAAAACTTAAATGGCCGCGAATATTGCATCGAGTTTGTAGGGTCTATTTGAACTAAAAGCTTAAACATGTATGAAGGAAGATAATACATAACAATGTGCTTAATTTACTTTTTAAACAGAATTACTAGCAAAAGCAACTGATTTTGTTGAGATTATCTGATACAGACATTCTTAGAAACCTGACCCTTTGTTTTAAATTTGATGATTCATCTGATCGTGATGTAAAGTTCAATGACTTTATTTGAATTTGATCAGTTCGGCCTTCCAAGCAGTTTAGGTTTTCCTCATTGGTGCAAAAAATGAAAAAATGGTGTCAATAAACCATGTTGTAATATTGGTTAAGTTTAGTTTTTATTGCGAAAGGTATACTGACCTACGGAATGATCAATGAATTTTAACTGTCTGTTTTTCTTAGCATTCAAAATAATAATGTAGGTTTGTACTCAAAAAGTTACTTATCTATATATGGTGAAATTTTACTAATGACCGATACTGATAACAGAAAACGGGCTGGTGATAAGGAACAACTTTCCCCAAGGAACATAGGTCGAAATATGAAATAAATATTTTTACTTGAAAAAAACAACGATCTCAAAACAGTTTTTAAAACAAATTGGCAGTGTGATGCCGGCTTATAATATCATCATTCATCACCCCATTTCTTACCCATGGGTGTCGTAAGATGCGACTAAGGGACTCGAGGGTTAGAAGAGTATTGAAATTTTAGGCGATAGGCTGACAACCTGCCACTATAGTGATACACAGTTATCTGATAAACCCCTCAAACTTTTGTCAGCTGTGGTGTTAATATCCGTTTTACGGCCGTTAACGCTTTGCCTACCCGGTAAGGAGTATAGGCGTGATTTGTGTGTGTAAAACAGTTTGTGTTATTTATTTTTAATGGCATTTATATAATTCGATTCAAAATGCATAATGCGTGTATAATGTGCTGTGTGATGCTGGCTTAGAATAACATCACCCCATTTCATTTCCGCGGGTGTCATAAGAGGGGACTAAAGCACTAGAAGGTTTCATGTGTATAACAATTTTAGGCGACAGGCTGACGGCCTGTCACTACAGACTAGAAGTTAAGTAGGTTAGCGGATAGTACCCGTGCCTCCTACACCGAGGGTCGTGGGTTCGATCCCCACAAGACACAAATATAAAGTGAAACTTTCAGATATTTGTGTTTAGTCTGGGTGTTTTTTATGTATAATACTCATGTATTTATTTAAAAAATAAAGGTAGATAAGTAATAATATCAGCTATTTAGTAGGTACCCATAGTTCAAGCTATGCTTAGTTTGGGGATAGGTGGCGCTGTGTGAAATGTCCAGGATATTTATTATTATTTATACATACATATATCACGCCTATAATCCCTTGCGGGGTAGGCAGAGCGTAATCAGCCGCAAAATGGTAAATTACGCCACGTCTGACAAATATTTGAGGGTCATTCGGAAAATTGTGTATCGCTATAGTGACAGGTTGTCAGCCCATCGCCTAAAATTGCAATACAGACCCTCGAGTCCCTCCAACTCCCACGGAAAAGAAATGGGGTGATGCTATTCTAAGCCGGCATCACACGGCAATTATTTATTCAGGTAAATAAAACCAAGTACACCTACTGATGAAGTGAAGACTGATGAATGATTAATCTGAGTTTTTCAAAACGAGGCACATTTGTCCCTTCCTAATTCAATCTACTCCTAAATATATCTTCGAGATTAGTCGCTTCAAAAAAATCCCGCTAAAATTTACCGTTACAGAAAAAAAATACGTTCGACGAAACGGTGGACCTGTGAAAAATCTTTATTAAATCCTGCTTTAGCTAAATAATTTCATTTAGCTAGCGAGTATTTTTTTTTTCGCCTTTTTTTGTAAATTAGAAAACATTCTTGCCGATTTGTATGGCTTACTGAGGGGGGGTAATTAGTGATTGTCTTTTTTTTCGGTGCGAGGGGGGACGGGTCACGAATTGGCGAATTAAATTTTCTCTCTCGCTAATGAAGGGAATTAGAACGAAAAAATCGTCAGGCTTAAGAGTTGGATTAGAGATCTATACTTTACGTTGACATCGTTGATGGAAAATTTCAGTATCATTTCATTTCTTGCAATTTTAGGCGACGGGCTGACTACCTGTCACTATGGTGATAGACACTTTTCTAAATTATCTTCAAATATTTGTCAGACGTGGCATAATTTGTCCGATGTTATAATGTATGTTTCATTTCTTGTAGGCAGGTACTAGCAGAAGTACTTAAAGTTACAAATTTTAGGGATTTAGGTATCACTGAATGATAAATAGCAGTAAAGATTTATCCCTGAGGAGAAGAAAGAAGAGAAGACAGCCAAGAAGGAGGAATCTGAGTCTATAGTCAAGGGCATTGGCTTCGCTGTCTTTGATTTAAAGCATTTCTAAGAATTTGGCGGCGTACGCGGTCGAATTCAATAACTGGTGTAAAAATGAACCTCCCATACAAAATGTTCCATCCGACCGGTTCAATTTGTATGGAAGGTCCAACATTTATATTTTGACCAATGTTTTTTGGGAAAAGTTGTTCAGTTTCATGGGCTGGTTCAACCCTTAAAATATCTGCAGCTAATATCTTTACATTCTGTATATCAACCTAAATATAGGTAGTTCTATTATTGATCCCATATGATGTCGACTTTGAATAGCATTACCCCATGTCTTTCCCATGGATGTCGTTAGAGGCGACTAAGGTACTCGAGGTTTACATGTGTATAGCAATTTTAGGCGAATGGTCGACAACCTGTCACTTTAGCGTTACACATTTTTTTCTAAATGGCCCTCAAATATTTCTCAGACGTGGAGTAAATTTTCGTTTTTACTCTACACTTATGCTCTGCATACCCCGCAAAGGATATGGGCATGATATATGAATGTATAATACCATTTTTTCAAGTCAATCGTTTAAAATAAAAATGTGTTAGCATAACTACAAAAATTTAAAAACCCTTTAACTCTTATCAGTACAGCCATACCAAAAAAGACCCCTAACAAACTCAAAGAAAAAAAATCTCATTAAATTTTAACAATACTTAATCGCCATCGGGAAAGTAACGCATTTAGGAGACACAGTTAAGAAAACTCGTAGCACCTTCGGACCCCAACCAATGAACCTAAATTAACGTGAAGGAGTTGAATGGAGGTGGTATAATAGGGTTGAGAGATAACCGGTTCAAAAACCGGTATAAATGATCTTTAATTTTTTTTTAAATTGAAATTCTTTATTCAATGTAGGATAGTATTATCATATCACTTATTGACGTCATGAACCGTCATTGTAAAAAAAAGAAATCACACAATTTTCTTTTTTTCATAACAGTTTTGTAATGTCCTAATAGAAAACCGGCTCGGGCGGGATAAAAAATAAAAATCAAGGCACTGCCACGGGGCTGGCCAGCTTAATCACACGGCATGTAACTTTATGCCACCACCATCTGAAAACGATATTTGTTTCAAATTGAATTCATTCATGCGTGTTTCTTGTGCTGCGCTGGAATTTCAGAGCTCCATGTCTCTTTGTCATTGATGTACTCATCTTACTTATAGTAAGCTTTATAACATAATGTTTTTTTGATAACAGACTTAAATTTACTTGTATTTTTTTTTTTTTTTTTTTATTAATGATGGGTTTGCTCTTGACTCTAGTCTAGGTCATAGGACAGAGACAGAGTCTAAGATGGAGCGAGCTCACCCAGAAGAAGCCTGTTCACTCTTACTTTGAAGAGATTAGGGTTGTATGCTTTTGGAAACACAGACGCAGGAAGTGAGTTCCACTCTTTAGCAGTGCGCATTATAAATGATGCTTAGTCCGAATTGGTGGAATGGCTACCAGGTACGGATGGTATCCGACGGTGCGTCTGGATGTCCGATGGTAGAAGGGAGCTGGTGGAACAAGGTTGTGAAGCTCTTGAGCACACTCTCCGAAGTACAATCTATAAAATACCGACAAGCAGGCAACCTTGCGGCGATGTGCCAGGCTATGTAGCTTGGTGTCCACCAGTTTTATGTCGCCTATGAGCCTCCTGGCCCTGCGTTCCACCGAGTCAAGAGCGGCAAGTTGGTATTTGGCTGAGCCATCCCAAAGGTGACTGCAATACTCCATGCAGGATCGGACTTGTGCTTTGTAAAGAGTTAAAAGCTGTCCAGGCGTAAAGTATCGCTTCACTCTATTCAGGACGCCCAGCTTTTTAGCCGCCGTCTGAGCCTTGTACTCGATGGTCGCGCCGAAGTTTAGATTTGATGTCAACTCCATGCCTAGAAGCTCAAGCCTGTCAGTGACTGGGACAGATGTACCCCGAAAAGTAGGTGTCCAGTCGAAAGGACTCCTTTTTGCAGTGAAAAGACACGCCTGTGTTTTGGTGGCATTGAATGAGACCAGATTGTCGTCGCCCCATTGGGAGACAAGACTTAAGGTCAGATCTGTTCGCTCTACCATGGCCTTTCTTAACGAACGTATTTCATCCCCACTGGTCCCTGCACCTGTCAAGTATCTCTCTGAAACGGTACTATCATCTGCGTATCCAACAATACCATGCCGAAGGAGGTCATTGATGTGCAGCAAGAAAAGAGTTGCAGAGAGAACAGACCCCTGAGGAACTCCGGCATCAATGGCCATTAGGTCAGAGGAGCAGCCGTCAACGACTACTCTGATGGACCGTTCACTAAGGAAGTCTGAAATCCAAGTACAAAAATCAGCTGGGATGCCATAAGCAGGAAGCTTGCTGAGCAGACTTGCATGCCAGACCCTGTCAAAGGCCTTCGAGATATCGAGTGAAACGGCAAGTGCTTCGCCGTTTTTCTCGATGGCTTCGCCCCAGCAGTGCGTGACATACACAAGAAGATCACCAGTAGACCGCCCCCGGCGAAAGCCATATTGACGGTCACTGAGAAGATCATTGTCTTCAAGGTAGGTCAGCAACTTACTGTTAAGTACCCTCTCCATGACCTTGCATAGGATGGAGGTAATGGCAATTGGACGGTAATGAGCAGGGTCGGCACGGTCGCCCTTTTTGGGAACTGGTTGCACATTAGCAAGCTTCCAGGCCCCCGGCACCGTTCTTTCTTTAAGAGAGAGGCGGAACAAGCGTGTCAGCACAGGAGACAGTTCAGGCGCACATAGTCTTAATACTCTCGCTGGCATGCCATCAGGTCCGCTGGCCTTGTTCACGTCTAGACTGCACAATACTCTTCGAACCTCTTTAATGTGTACTGCGATCTCCGACATCGAAGAATCGCAAGGAGGTACAGTAGGTGGTTGTTTGGAGCCAGCGTCCAGACGTGAGTTGCTTGCAAACAAGGAAGCAAACAAATTTGCTTTCTCACTTGCAGAGTGAGCCAGCGATCCATCAGGTTTCAGCATTGGAGGTAAGGTTGGACGACAGAAATTAGTTTCAACCGCTTTGGACAGGGACCAAAACTTTTTACTACCCGGAGGGTGTGATGCTAGTTTGGCCCCTATTCGTCCGACATGGTCAAAACGTGCCTTACGTAATACCCGTTTGCAGGACTTAGTGGCAGAGTTGAAGGTTCTTTTCTTCGCGCGAACCCTACGTGCTCTTAATTTGCAGTCGCGAGCCTTGACCCAAGCTTGGTATGCCGATTCTTTACGCGCCTCAGCTTGGGCGCATTCTGCGTTAAACCAAGGCTGGGCTTTGTGACCGAGCGGGATGTCGGAGAATGGAATAAAATATTCCATCCCCTGCCGAATCACGTCCGCAACCGCATCTGCACAACACGAGGGGTCACGCGAGGAGAAGCACACTTGACGCCACGGGTAAGATGCAAAGAAGTGCCGCATCTCTTCCCAATCTGCTGACTCGTATCTCCAAACTCGCCTCGTGCCCCTGGGGCTGTCATCGAGAGGAGAGCAGGTCGATACGGATTTCACCAGACAGTGGTCGGACGTTCCCAGCGGAGCTGAGACCGAAACTGAATGACTGTCTGGATCAGTTGTCAGCAGCAAGTCCAAGCAATTGGGTGTATGGCCGTCGATATCCGGTATCCGCGTAGCTACATTCACCAGCTGGGTCAGATCTAGCGATAATGCAAACTTGCGCGCCTCTAGCCCAGCATGGTCAGTTTTCTGGAACGGGAACAACCACTCCTTATGGTGGGCATTAAAGTCCCCCAGAAAAGTTAGCTTCGCTGTCGGGTATCTTTGCTGTGCTACGTCTGTCGTTTCAACGAGGTAATTGAAAAGCGCTGTCGTCTCTTGGTCACCGCTGTGCGATCGGTAGACGCCGACATATAGAGTTTTCTCCACGCCAGAGTCCTCCAGTAGCCAAATGGCAGAAAAACCCGATTTCTCAAAGCAACGGAGACGACGACAACAAATGTCATCGCGGACATACACACAGACCCCAGCTTGCTTCTTGAACTTATGCTCAAGAGAGTAACCCGGGTAGTTGAGGTACGCCACGTCCGACGGTGTTGTTATCTTCGTCTTCGTTAGGAAGAACAGGTGCGGCTTCTCGGTCTCAAGGTGGTGATGGACCGGATCGAGATTGGAGTGCAACCCTCGGATGTTAGTGAGGTGCACTTTTTTTGGGAGGAAGTGCAGCCGTTGTATAAACCTATTCTTCTTTTTTACTTTTTTCATAATTTGAGAGTTTGTGGGGGAAAAGTTGTATTGTCGAGGCGCATTTCAGTTAACCACTGGAACACTAGAGCTTAACCGACCTATGGGAAACTCATTTGGAGACTGCGGGGAAGCCCGAACCCCCCCGAATATGGCCACCGGGTCCTCCCATCCAGTCGCCAGCTGGCACGGTGGAGCATATCGGGATTTTTCGCGAGTTGGCGGGGCAGCCTTTGGCACGTGGCTGGCGTGCTACTTGGGCCCCCTACTGACTGCGGTCGGCCAACGGCTGGCACCGTGCTTCGGATCCCGCTACCCTCCAGAATGAGTTACCCGGTACAGTATCGCCCAGAGTCCAAGACCGGTTCTGAATAGCGCAACTGACATCCTCCAATTCCCCCAAAGGCACTGGCACTCCCACACACTGACGGAACGCAGCAAGCTACTTGGCGCCAGACTTCGGTGGGATGGTGGTCGCGAGCCAGGCGGCCCCTTACGGAGCCTTCCACCGCTTGGTGGGATCGTTCAGCCGGACTTATCCACAGGCAAGCCTGTGTTGCCGTTGCCCGGGGTGGACCGCTAGGAGGTAGATCCCATACCACCCCAAATTTACTACAAAGTGCTAAATAAGACAAAGTAAGTAGGAGCTTATAAGTGTTAATACAAAAAATGTTGACACGCGATTAGTCAGTGATAAAATTATCTTTCAATAGGATTCGACGTTGTCAGCCTAAGCCATGTCTGACTTGTTTTGTAATAACACGGTATATTTCTAAAACTTTTTTTGTTCAATATCAAATTTTAAAACACTTCCCGTGTTAGGTATTCAACTTTTGGAAACTTGCAAAATTATTAAATGGCTACCAACATTTTCAATCCAATATCAATGACGTTTAATTGTTTTAAATTTAAAAGTCTTTTGAAACAATGATACCGTCGCCGTTTGCAAAATTAAGTACACACCTATTTGACATACCTCTTTTCACTTTATAAAAGAAATAGTATGTCCTCGAAAATTTCTCAAACAAATTCTTTAATCAGCGCTATCACTCTCCGTCGAATAAGTTTTGAAAAGGATCATGAGATATCTAAGTCATGACATGTATAAGGCCTCAAAAGGCCTTAATTCAGGATATAAATTACCTGAAGTAGTGCTGTCTTTCTCCGTCAAATAGGTTTTGAATGAACAAGAGATATTTTAGTCATGTCAAATGTTATTATTTGACGCAAAATACGTATTATCTTTCAAAATAAGACGACAATGAAAATATTAGCGACTAAATTGATGAAGATAAATTGATAAGAACCTATTAAAATTTCTAAACATCCCATATCTTTTTCTAAACCTATTTGACGGAAAGTGACAGCACAAATTTAGGATAAGTTAAGAGAATTTATATCCCGAATGAAGAGCAATGGCTTAAAGGGTTAAACATCGATATTTTTTTCGGTCTCGCACCGGTATCTCAATCTCTACAGGGGGGGAAAAGGGGTCACCGTAGGACTAATTGACCGTTTTTTTCCGGCTGATTACAAGCCGGCTAATATTGACCCCCTCCTCAAACAAATGTTTAACCCTTTATTCCCATTCCCCTTTAGGAAAAAACCTCATAAAATATATCTAATTAAAAAATATCCCTAAGACTGACGCCCATAAAGAATGTCAATTAAGGGCTGGGACGTTTTTTCTTATTCCCCGTTTTTTTTTTTCGGTAATATTTTCTGTCGTTCCGCGGCGAAGGGTTAAGATAACGAAATTAGTATCGGTATGAAATATTGAGTAATTTAATATTTGCCTTAGCCGCCCTTTGTTTTGAAGGTTTCTTTTATTTTTTTAATCTGGATTAATGTTCCGTTATAAATGTGGTTGATTAGCTATGAGCGTCTCGTGTTGGCTGTAAAGTTCAAAGAAATGATTTCTACGTTGAATTTAAAAGTTGCTTGGCTTGAAGACCTTCGAAAAGAGCAAAAAAAAAATTTGTTACATTTTACACACCTGAGGAAAAGCCAGGAAGCCAATTAAATATTACATAATTTACAGTCAAATTTTGTTGATACATATCGTGGCATGCCAAATTTGTATGCATATGATTTCACTTCACTTACTCCTTGCATACTTCTTTCGCCTCCTCTACATTCATCAATCTTTTCATACACGCTCGTCGGTTTAGGGTACTCTTGACCTGACCTTTTTTTACAACGTCCCCGATTTGATCGAGGTACGTTCGTCGAAGTTAAGTTCATGATGACGGCCGATGTGGCGCAGTGGTAGTGCGACTGCCTGCGACGCAAAGGTTCCGGGTTCGATTCTCGGTGGGGCACTCACAAAGTTGATATTTATCACTTTGTGAATTTGTTCCCAGTCTTAGGACATGAACCCGCTGATTGTCCGAAAAGAGCTTCACGACCTTGTTCCACCAGCTCCCTTCTACCATCGGGCATCCAGATGCACCGCCGGATACCATCCGTACCTGGTTGCCATTCCGCCAATTCGGACTAAGCGCTTCTAGTCATCATTTATAATGCGCACTACTAAAGAGTGGAACTCACTTCCTGCGTCTG
Organism: Tuta absoluta; assembly: GCA_027580185.1. Taxonomy (NCBI): domain Eukaryota; kingdom Metazoa; phylum Arthropoda; class Insecta; order Lepidoptera; family Gelechiidae; genus Tuta; species Tuta absoluta. The sequence goes on from JAQAHW010000026.1 coordinate 6,684,931, forward strand.
TGTTTCCAAACGCATACAACCCTAATGTCTTCAAAGTAAGAGTGAACAGGCTTCTTCTGGGTGAGCTCGCTCCATCTTAGACTCTGTCTCTGTCCTATGACCTAGACTAGAGTCAAGAGCAAACCCATCATTAATAAAAAAAAAAAAAGATGTGTCCGTGCTTCGGACGACGCGCGACGACACGTTAAGCCGTCGGTCCCGGTTGCTGTCTATGATTACTCAGACGGCGGTCGTTACACAGCCATGTCAGAGGCCTACTACTAGTTGGGTTCATCGGGTGGACGTCTCGGTGTCCCACACGAAAAAGAAGAAAGATGATTTTAGTTTACTAACATAACTTCTACCTAGATAGAGATACCTTTTCACTCACAGATTCACAACACCACAATCAGGCATGGAGTAACAGCAAACACGGTCCGGAGTTGTAGCACCTACTACACAGATTGCTTGATATACAAAATGGCTGTCACCCGATGGAAAGTAAATAGTGCCACGTGAATAAATAGATATGCAGTTGCAACTCAACAATGCGGTCTGTGGGACAGATTTTTGTGGATGAGACTGCTTTTAGTTCAAATTTATTTCCAAAATATCATTCATTCATTCATATAAATTGAATCTATATCACGATCACGGGTAGGCAAAGTGTAACCGGTCGTAAATATCGAACATCTAAGACGCATCTAACAAAATTTCAGGCCATTGTTTAAAATTGCAATACATGTTAACCCACGAGTCCCTTAGTTGCCTCTGACGACTCCTACGTGGAAAAAAATGGGCTGATGCTATTCTAAGCTGACATCACACGGCAATATTATGATTAAGTTCAAATCCAAATGTCATAATAATTAATTTATCAGGGACTTTATTTTTATTGCATTATTTTATTTTATCAAATGATTTCTAGATTACCATGAGCAATGACCAAAAATCGGAATTGATTGATGGCAGGCTCACAACCTGTCACTTTTGTAGAACAAGATTTGAAACTGAAACAGCCTTAAATATTTGTCTAACGTGGCGATAGCGTCCGTATTTGTACGGCCGTTGATGCTCAGCCTACTCCGCAAGGGAATCATGCATGTATGTTTTACCTACTGTCTTACTAATATTCTTATCGGATTAGAAACATGTAGACATAACATTGCTAGATAATTGGCTATTTTATCAACAGAAGAGATAGTTTATCTTCACTAATAAAAACAAACGTCCTCACTGACTGACTGACTCACTCATTCATCAATGTACAACCCAAACTACTTAATTATGCTTGAGACATTAAATTTGTTCAGTAGGTGTATTTTTATTATAAACATCCGCCAAGAAAGGATTTTTAGGATTTCATTTTGTGGTTAAAAGGGTAAATCGTTTGTATGAAAGTTCGAGATCTTCGAGGCAAACTGTTTCAAAATTCAAAATCGAATAAGGAATACGTAATTGATTTAGTTATTGGACTGAAAATAAATAATTAAGGTAAAAAGGAATAAAAGGTTTGTATGTAAGTTCGTAGTCTTTAATGTGATCTGTTTCAAAACTGGTGATTAGATTATGAAACTAAAACAGTTGATTACGTGTTCTAATTTTAGATCACATTAAAAGCATAGCCGGCATCACCCCATTTCTTACCCGAGATTTTCGTTAGAGACGACTAAAGGACTCGAGGGTATTGCAATTTTAGGCGATGGGCTGACAACATGTCACTATAGTGATACCATCTAATTCACCCACAAACTTTTACGGCCGTTAACGCTCTGCCTACCCAGTAAGGGATATAGGCGTGATGTACCAATATATGTATTTATGTTAAAAGCATAAAAATATAATTCGGTAATAAAATAATAAAGTACGTATTTGAAAGCCTGTTGGGATGTTCGTTGACTCAGTGTACCGTACGAAAAAACAAATGGGTGAGTGAAACCGCGGGCGGAAATGCTAGTAATAAATCATACTACACAACATATAACGTGTATAACTATATAGTTTACTAATTATAGCACTTAGTTTATAGTTATCTATAAGACCTTTCCTGTATATAAGTGTATGTATAGTAAGTATTTGTAACATAATTAGATGTATGATAAAATTTGATGTTTAATTATTTGCTTACAATGACAACAAATTTTATGATTAAACACCTAGGTACACACGAAGTGGTCTAAACCTGCACAGCCAGACCACGCCATCTTTTAACGACAAATTGAATTCATTGAATACCATTATAGACACATTAAAACACACACATTGACTGGCGCGCACACACACTAGAATTTAAGACGCGCAGTTTGATGACTAATAATAATTTAAACCTTAATTTCGCTACTTGCATCACAGCAGTCGTAGCTCAATGGTTAACATAGCGGACTTTGGAAACAGGTAGCTAAGGATCGAGTCGTGGTTGGTCGCAGGTCTAGGCCTGTTTTTTTTTATATAGGTTATACTTACTATTTTTTAATGATTATTTTGCTGTTGCTGATAAATTTTTATACTTATCTGTGTAGTATAGTGTGTGATATCGAATAAATATAGTAGTTTTGAGGATATAAGGTAAAATGAATAAAACTACCATAATATTTATCAGTTAGGTATTTATTTTGGTTTTTAACTATTCAATGATATTGGGTTGGGTTGCATAATGTTTGTTAATGTGCAACAATAAATAGGTATGTCAAAGTGAATAAACATGTTATAAATGAGATAACGAGGTAGCCTCATTCCTGCATTTATTGTAACAATAACATCACTTAACATATTTTTTATTGGTAACACATTAAGCCTAAACTGAACCAGGGGATCAATTCATTTACATTCTTCGTTAGATTGTGTAAACAAAGTTAAATAATTATGCAGAATAATTAGGTATTAAGTGACAGGTTAACTTGGTATTTTGATTGTTTGAGAGCTTGAACAGTTTCAGAAATTAACTAAGCAGTAAGTATCGAATAAAATAAATCTTCTGCAAAATTCCCAACCCAATATATTAATATCTACCTATTTAAATATTTCAATTTAATAATAATTTAATTTTAATTTAAACGGCTTGGCATGCTAGCTACCATGTTCGAACACATTGGTTTACCACGCATGGACTCCCAGGTGAACATGGCTAAATCGCGTAAATTTTTCTTGGTCCTGACTTCAGATGGGTCCCAGTTAAGGACCATTTGACCCCATAAATTTTCTATGGGATTTAAATCCGGACTCTTTGACGGCCAGTTAATAACAGTCACGTCGTGCTGGGTTCGCAACCAATCCTGGACGATACGGGCTTTATGCACAGAGCAATTATCATGCACAAAATAAATGTACTGATTTGGGTAAGCAATACGCACTGTAGGTAGGCATCATTGCGTCCTGCAATATTTCCACATAACTCTCGCTAATGAACCTTCCTTCTATTTCAACTAGTTTTCTAGGTCCCATAGAAGACACCACAGTCCCACTCATTCTATTTGGAAGAATGTGAATTGGTCTGTAACGCTTGCCTCTCCAGCGCCATAAAATCTTGCATCCAATCTGTATCCGATTTAAAAGCTTTTTCATCAGTGAATATTACTACATTATTCTCCCAATCAAAGTTTCTATAAATATATGCAAATCGGACTCGTGCTTGTTGATGAGCAGCTGACAGCAAATTTTTTGAGCTGGCCGATAACAACTTATACCAGCTGCGTGTAAATGGGTCCTTACAGTTTGTAATGTCACTCCGAACTCCGTTGCTGTTGAGCGAGTTGACAAGAATGGGGTATTAGCATGCTTGGCAACTATCCCTCGGTGACGCGCTGATGCATCCGTGAACATCACGGCCTTACGACCTTTCCGGGCAGGCAGGATGTCACCGGTATCGGCGTAACGTAACCCACAGCGTAACAGTTCTTTTCTGTAAGAAAAATACCTAGTCAATCTACAAGTATTTAATGTAGGTAAATGCCAATAATAATAAATAGGAAACTAAGTAAGTAAATATAATAAGCAATCTAATACCTATTTAAACATTTTAAATAATGAACGTATGGCAGGTAGTATGTAGTAGGTATCTTTATCTAGAAACTTAATGTTTGGATAATATGAACGACCTGACCTGAAGCATTTGCGCTAATTTTGTAAAATAAAAATATTTAACTTACATTTAATTGAAGACGTCGAGAAATTTCATAATACTAAGATTATCTTCATATAGCACTATATCTTTGCTCTAAGCACTGTATGTAGACAAAGGAGCATACTATAGGTAGACATAATTACGATAAAACGATAGCAAACAACAACACAAAGAAACATCGAAAGCTAACGGTTAGATACGTAGGCAGTAGTCGATACAGATCAGATGACTGTGCTTATTACTTACCGTCTAATAGTTATAATGATTATGTGCAATACCCACAAACATCATTCATTCAAAATAACAAATGGGCCGTTAACTAAAAATTATCTTACATATAAAAAACAAAAACATAAAACAATACACATGGGGGGCGGGATCGACCCAGTGTCCTACCATAATTTTAACTCGCTCTAAATCCAGACGCATACTATCTCGGCTATGCCAGCTGTGACGAGTGCATCGAATTTTTAAACCACTTAACTACTTACCTATGACGTCCTACCGACCCTTGCTTTAATTTGTAAAGTGCGAATATGATGTATGCGGCTGCGCATGATATGCGTGCGCGTAAAACAGGTTCTCTGAGTTCTGCCGGCTCAGAGGTATTTGATTTTTATTATAGATGGCGTTATTCGTAGTTTTAGTTAGACCTGTGCAGCCTATTCATTTGCGCACTGTACATTAAAAAAAATGTAATATCTAGAATAAAACGTCAAAAAGTTTACACGGGTCATCCACTTGTCATCTATCGCTGCTTATTTTTAACACATCTGTCAATTCGTTTGACAGACGCATCCGTAAACGCACCGTAGCCAAATGTGTATTGAAATAAGGTCGGAATTTGAAATTTAATTTCGTCTGACAGACAATTACGATGAATCACGCCTATATCCCTTAGGGGGTAAGCAGAGCGTAAACGGCCGTATAACGGATATTAACACTACGTCTGACAAAAGTTAGAGGGTCAATCAGATAATTGTGGATCACTATAGTGACAGGTTGTCAGCCCATCGCCTAAAATTGCAATACACATCTAACCCTCGAGTCCCGGAGTTGCCTTTTACGACACCCATGTGTAAGAAATGGGGTGATGCTATTCTAATCCAGCATCACACGGCATAATGTTAATGGGGCTAAAAATACAAAACTTATGGCAGATGGCAGCAGGCGCGACTGTCCCTGAACGCACCAATAGGTAGTAACTAAACATACATACATACATACACATATCACGCCTATAATCCCTTGCGGGGTAGGCAGAGCATAAATGGCCGCATAAAACGGACATTTACGCCACGTCTCACAAACATTTGACGGTCATCCGGGAAATTGTGTATCGCCATAGTGACAGATTGTCAGCCCATCGCCTAAAACTGCAATACACACCCTCAAGTCCCTTAGTCGCCTCTTACGACTCCCACGGGCAAGAAATGGGGTGATGTTATTCTAAGCCGGCATCACACGGAACTAACTAAACTTTGACATTAACACATTTTCGACCAATCACAGGAAAAGGCATCGTCAAGAGTAGCGGCATTCGTTTCCCAGTTTGCTACCAAACACAGTTCATTATATAAAAAATTTAGTAAGATCTCTCTCTTTTCGTGTGGAATACCGAGTCGTCCAACGACCCGATGAACCCTGATGTCAGAGTTTTTCAACCGCCTGCTTTTAGTAGTAGGCCTCTGACATGGTTGTGTAACGACCGCCGTCTATGTAAACATAGACAGCAACCGGGACCGACGGCTTAACGTGCCCTCCGAAGCACAAAACCATATTTATTTTCGGACAATCAGGTGGTTTAGCCTACGATGTCCTAAAATGACTGGGAACAAATTCAACTTTGTGAGTGCCCCACCGGGATTTGAACCCGGAGCCTTTGCGTCACAGGCAGTCGCACTACCACTGCGCCACATCGGCCGTCGTAGTAAGATTATTGCAAAGCTGAAATCTGAGTAAAAAGAATAAGGTCCTTTAAAACTCAGTGCAAATATTTATAGGGTGAGTTCTACTTGCAAAACTAATTTCCCGACAAACATAGGTCGAAATATTAAAACAAACTGGGCCTTCCATAGAAAATGACACATCTTTTTAACGTTTATGTATGGAAGGTCCAATTTTTTATGTTATTTTCTCCTGTTTTTTTTAATTTTAAAAAGTTGTTCAGTAGAACTTACCCTTGAAATTATTGCACTGTATTTAATAGTACCTTATATATGCGGGTATATCCACTCTAATCTTTCACCGAAACACTGAAGCTCAAACTGTAAAGTTTCCACACACAGAACGTTGTGAATACTGTTCCGATACAGTTGCCACCTTACACAAATACCGCTGCAATACTTAGTATACGTAACTAGTGCAAATACTAGTTACTTTACGTATTATGATATTATGTAGTACGGAATTTTGAGCGAGGCCCATAAAACCTAAAGTCTGCCTCTGTTGTATACAGGATGGACCAAAGATACATATATCACGCCTATATTATTTAATGTATTATTGCGGGGTAGGCTGAGCGTAAACGGCTGTACACATGACATTTACGCCACATCTGACAAAAATTTGAGGAACATTCAGAAAATTGTGTATCACTGTAGTGACAGGTTGTCAGCCTTTTGCCTAAAATTGCAATGCACGTGAAACCATCGAGTTTCTTATTTGCCTTTTACGGCACCCACGGGTAATAAAACGAATTCAAAAACAAAAATAAAAAAGAATGAAAATAAGAAGTTGAGGCCCAAGAAAAGCAGTAGGACGGTACCCCACGGTCCCGGGTTCAAATCCCGGTGGGCGCTGTAATTTTTTCAATTTCTTATTTTCATTTATGAAAATAATGTAGCACCGTGAGTGCAAAATAAAATCATAGTACTAATAAAAAAAAAGTTGTAAGTTAGTTTTTTAAATGATGGAACTAATGCCTTTGTGTATTGCAGCTCCTAGGCACTTATATTATAGCAAATATCAAAGGGCTTAAAATATACATATAGCGTTACCTACCTACAGAACGCCCTTTCTTAAAAGATTAAATTTAAATCAATCGCTTGAATGTTTTTCAGCCGTTTCAGTATAGAAAAGGGCTAGTCCCATGCGGCACCTTTACATAAAAATATGTCTAACAGTAATTTTCTGAGTCAGGCAATGTTGTTTTAAAGATTTTTGGGGCAAAACTTATTTATTTGATAAGGTCTGTAAATCTTGATTGGATGTGTCTGAGTTATGTGGAAAAATATTTTTGTCTCTTGACTAAATGAAAGTATTCCAGATAGTTATTTAAGATGTTGATCGCCTACTTTTAATTCAGATGCAAACCAACTTATTTTGTGTGTACCTAGTGACACTTAGGGGGTGACTTTTAGGGGTTAAATTTTTATAGTTAACAACTTGGCCGGTTATTTTTCGACATATGAAAAAAAATAACATCAAAATCCGTTCAGTCATTTTGCGTAATGTTTTCACTAATTAACAGATAAGCAAACAGACAAAAAAACTTAAATCTGTTGGAACGTGTTCTGTTATAAATTTCAAATATTCCCAATCGTTTTCAAATATTGTTTATGTACATACTTTCGACCCTCTTTAGCTTTACCATATGTATAATATATCTGACTGTGATATCTACCTAACTCTTTTTAACTTCAATAAAAGTGAGTTCGATCCGTGTTTTTTTAAGTTTAAGTTATGTCTCACTTAAGTTTAAATAGTATAAATATCTTTCGCAATACTTTAATAGATTTACATTTAACACAACCAATCATTGAAAACTTTACTTATAATTTTATTTTTCTGACAGTATAATAGTGATATTTTTGTGTGGCTAAGTGGTAACAACCCTTTGCTTCATCCACCAAAAGAGGAACATCAAAAGAACGTCAAAAGAACGTCAAACATAATCAATTTCACAAATATCCACCCCCTGTACACTCGCCTTTTTCTTCTTACAAAATAAATCTGTTCAGTTCAGACGCTGCCAAAAATAGCTCTCGGAACACCCTGTAATAACTCGGTCAATCAAAAACCTACCATAATCCGAGGAGTTTCAGTCAATTCTTGAATAAGTATCTCTAGATACTTATGACGTTACAATTTTTTTGTTATGATAAGATAACACTGTGAGAAAGTATCGAACATAACTTTATTAGAAACAGTTTTGGGCCATTTTGGTCCTTCAAGTCAGTTTCCCACGGCACATTTTCAGATGAAAATTTCTGTGCCTTAAGGCGTATTGCTTATGAGGTGACGTCATCAATACTGTATCCTTGTATATTACCTATCATTATGGTACGGTATTAAGGCGAAATCGTTCAAGGGAAAAATTGCTTAATAAATGTTATATAAAAGGGAGTGTAGAACATCGTTGATGGATCACATTAGCTTGTGTGCAGATTGAAGACTAAAAATAATGAAAATTCTTTACCTTATATTGTTACAACTTTAAAAAGTTATAATCATAACTTATTTTAATTTTTATAATAGATTTACCTACAAGACCGCAACAAGTAGAAAACCGCAGGGGAGGCCTTTGCCCAGCAGTGGGATCTGATAGGCTAATTATAATAAAAAATAATAGATTTACCTATCTAGTGTAGCCTACCAAAATATTTATTAGTAAATTCACTCTAATTACTCACCAAATGCAATAAAGAAAAATACAATTCACGATACAAAAATATGAGACCCAGCTCCAACAAAAAATATTTTCATTTTCTCTATATTATATTTTTTATTGCCATGTGATGCCGGCTAAGAATAGCATCACCCCATTTCTTACCCATGGGTGTCGTGAGAGGCGACTAAAAGACTCGAGGGTTAGAGGTGTATTGCAATTTTAGGCGATGGACTAACAACCTGTCACTATAGTGATACACAGCTATGTGATTGACCCTCAAACTTTTGTCAGTCGTGGTGTTAATATCCGTTTTACGGCCGTTAACGCTGTGCCTACCCCGTAAGGGATTTAGGCGTGATTTATGTATGTATGTTTTTATATCGGTAGCGAGCAATATCCCTAACTATCGAAAATAAAAACTAACGGTCTTATTGCAAAAAAGTTACTCGTAGTTAAAGATTTTTGACAACGGCAAATGGTATAGAAAAATAATTTTGAACACCTTAAAGCGCGTCTCACTTTTTTGTTAAAACACAGACATTTTATCCTCATCTTAATTTTTTTAATTTAAGTTTTAAGATGAAGACTAAATTTTGACAATATTAGATAACCAACACTACTCAGGCAGCCTTCAATATTAAGCCAAGACGCGATATATTTTCTCTACTCCATCGATCACCTATTACCGATATCTCTTAAGTATAATAATGTGCGATCCCCTTTAATGACATCATACGCTAAGAAATATCGCCTGTTACTAACAGAGATAAAATAAAAGAGATATTCGTTTATTATTAATGGCGTATATTAGGGATCTTAGGATTTTATAGTTATTTATATTTGATGTAAGCTTCATTAGTAGTAGCCCAGTGTTATTATTTATTCTTTGGTAGTAGCAATTATTAAGTCGAGTGTACTCGTGAATGGCCTCAACAGTGGCGCCACTTCACAAAAATAATAATATATCTTCTCTGTATACAAACAATCCATCAGCATGTCCGTTGCCCAAGTTTTTAGTATTATCCTTAAGTAAAATTAGGTGAAAATTGCGAATTACGATCTTATTTTCATACAAACATGGCTAACGCTGCGTAACGGAGGCATCTATAAAGTAGTTTGACACATGCATCCGTTAAAAAAACGGACCGACACGACGACAAGTGAGAAAACCGCCTTAGGTCAAATCCTTTTTTTACTTAAGATACAAAATAAATGTATTAGCTGACACATTCTGAATGCAGTAGTTTATTAAATTGAAAACCTATTTTTATGAATGACTACAGATTTTGGAGCACTGCGTACCAACCCGATCTTTTTATAATACTTTGTTTTTTTTTTTTTGTTTCAGTATTCAACATCACCACTCGCATCGTCCACAGCTGGACAGAATTTGCCCAACCTGAGTGACAAGTGTCATTCTACTCAAGATGCCGGCCGCCAAAGACTACACAACTAAGCAGACGTACGGAAGATCCACGTCTACAAGTGGGTAACGACTTGAATTTGCTGTTTTTATCTCTCTCTTTTTTCGTGAGGTACACCGAGTCGTCCAACGACCCGATGAACTCTGGTGTCAGAGTTTTTCAACCGCCTACTACCACTAGTAGGCCTCTGACATGGTTGTGTTACGACCACGTTACGACCGCCGTCTAAGTAATCATAGACAGCAACCGGGACCGACGGCGCTGTTTCTATGGCATGATGGCTGATGTGTCGCAGTGGTAGTGCAACTGACGGACGCAAAGGTTCCTGGTTCGCTTCCCGGTGGGGCACACTCACAAATATGATATTATCACTTTGTGAATTTGTTTCCATTATGGTTAGTAAATTGCAGGCTGAACCACTTGATTGTCCGTAAGAAAGATGGTTCCGTGTTTCGGGCACTTTAAGCCGTCGGTTCTGGTTGCTGTCTATGATAACTTAGATGGCGGTCGTTACAAAACCATGTCAGCGGTTGAAAACTCTGACATCAGGGTTCATCGGATCGTTAGACGACTCGTGCCACACGAAAAGAAGAATATGGCACTGTAGTAATATTCTATAAATTAATGATTGAAAACTATACATTTTACACGAGCGGGATTCAAAACCCTGAATTTTTGCATACCGTGACGCCGTTTTAACAGCTGAGCTATCGTGCGTATGTTCTAACTCGAAAGATGTGGTATCATCTTATGAACGTCAATGTGTGACGATATTCCATTTTGCCACGACAGTATAGGAAAGGAAAAATGGAATACCGTCACAATATTTAATTTTTTTCACCTAAAAACTTTGTACGTAGGTACGTACGTAGTCCAAATATGTTTAGGCATAACTATAAAATATAATGACACTACCATGGTTTAGGTGCTAGCTACAACACAGATTTAAAAATACAAACAATCTTTTACTTACGTCATTCGAATGGTTTACCTGTAGGGTGTAAGGGACAGCCTTCCGAATATGATAGGGTGCATTTAGACCATGAAACTGAACAACTTCCTTTGAATATATTTGTAGGAAACGTCAACAAAATTTGACTTCCTATAGTTAATGCAGTCAGCAAAAATTTGACTTCCTATAGTTAATGCAGTCAGCTAATTGTGATTTTGTTTGGGAGGTCGATTTCTTTTAGTCGTTTCCTGACATATGTTTCTAGGGGAATGTTGTTCAATTTCGTGGTCTGCACCCTATATGTAATCGGAGGGTTGTCCCATATACCCCGTATAGCACTATGAGTGCAAAATAAACCATAGTAAGTACAATGAAAAACTCGATTGAAAACGTACTAACATATTTTTCTCTCGTATTTCAGATGGCATGTCAATCCAAGCCCGAGTATACCACCCAGCGACGAACCTGATGCCACCATCCCCACCACTTTCCCCCACCGGAATAGCCCCATCATTTTCCTCTAGTTCAATCAAATCTGGCTCCAACTCCTGGAGCAGACAGAACAGCCAAAACGGCGGTAAATACTCGTGATGACAAGATGGCCGCCGCGCGAGTCCACAAAATGGCTGCCAGCGAAGATTTTTGAAAATCTTGGAATGAGACTCGTTTTGAGTAATGGAAAAGACTGCAATGTTATTAATAAAGATTTAAAACGAAATTTGAAAAAAATATGCTAAAAATACAAACTCATTAAATTAAAAAAAATTGTGATTGTAGGTATGTAAACAATGGTAAGGTGATCTGTAAGTGAGTAATAAAACAAATTGATCATGAACAATTAGGTAGGTTAAAAAATAAGTATTAAGTAAGTAATTATGTTTGTAAAATAAATAAAATCTACCTACCTTACATAGTTAGGTACGTAGGTATCTACCAATTACCAACAAAATTCACTGTCATGAATTATTTCCTAAACTAATCCGGTAGATGGAGCCGTGCTACGCGTTACTAGCATTAAGATACACTTACAAAATTCGCGGGCAGGGAACAAGCTGCGGTAGCCCAGATGGAAGAGGCGTCCCCACTAGTAATGGTGAAAGTCGCAGGTCCAAATCCTGCCCGCGCTTGACAATTTCGCAAGTAAAAAATATATATACCTATTTCCTAATTAAGCTTAACATCACGTTTTAGTGATTGTTTGTTCTACTTACTGTGACAGATTTTTTGTACGTATTTTAAGGAAAATAAAATAAATTGTTTACACAAATTCTGTAGTTTATTTGTATTTTATTCTCTTCATCATATTTTGATCCCTACACCCAAGTACGAATATCAGCGTTTTACCTACCAATAAAACGCTTATTAAGCGTAACCTTATTTGAAGCCTAAATATTTGAGAGTAGCGTACTTGATTTCCTGTAGCGAGTCGGTTTTACCTGCGAATACTCCCTGACGTCATATGACGTCACATCCTGTGCACCTGGGGGGGATAGCATCGAGCTCTCAGGGCCTCGAAGCGCTCTGGGCTCATTGGATCTCAAAAATTCTGTCACCAGGCAGAGGTGAAACCTTAGGCTTCAAATAAGGTTACGCTTAATAAGCGTTTTATTGGTAGGTAAAACGCTGATATTAAGCTTTGAACCGTTATTTGAAGCCTAAATATTTGAGATCTGTTTGTTATCGCCTGGTGCACAGGTATATTTAAAGTGTAAGAATATGTATTAAGTAAGAATAAAACAAATAAACAAGAGAAGACATATTTCTTTATTTTAATACATCAGTAATCGAAAATCATCGTATACCATAAACAAGTACAGAATTTGTTACAAAAACAAAAAACGTTACAGATAACAACTCTGCATTTGAATTTAAGTAATCAACAGACCATACCTAAATTGTTATTATACTATAACTAATCGAAATTAATATTTTATTATAATTACAGCCATATCCAACGGCCACCAAAATAAGATAGATTATAAACAAAATATGAAATTCATATACTTCCAATGATAAAGATTGACAGTCGCAATGACGACAAATTAAAATGTTAATCACAAGGAATAAAAAGTTTTGAAATGGAAGCTGATGTCTGTGAAGATGTATTATTGATAATCTCACGACAGTAATATTTCAGGAATGTATTTTCAGACCGCCAATTCCCCCGCAAAAGAATCTCGTCAATTGGGCAGTTTTCTATCCAGCTCTTCGAGGCAACTGCTGGCCTCACACTACCAGGGCTTGATTTTATGCCAGCGCGATTTAATACTTTTTTGACCCAGCCAGATATAACAGTGCGTGATGCTGCCTTGGGAATGCCGCAAGCTGTCAAAAACAAGTTATCTACTCGACAAGACTCTCGTCTAAACTGTGATAGTGTTATAACCCTTTTAACCCAAAATAAAGGATTCAAACCTTGATTGTCTTTGTTTTCAAGTATTTGCCAACCAGACTGACGTATACGTATAGAGTCTGTCTTTGAACCGTGTTTAGGCCAGAAAGTTATATAACTGTCGGTAATCTTACAGTTGTTATCACCCACAGCCAACAGCGTCAAATCATGTATTCGCCGTCCAGAACATAAAAGAAGTAGTATAGCTGCTCGAGCTGAAGCTTCATATAAATTGTCAGAGTTAGGGATGTTATTACTTAACCATCTAATAAGTACATCCGTATCCCAAATAGGAGCCTTTGCAGGCTTAAAGTTTGCAAGATTAATTGATTTTAATGCTTGACGAACAAGTAGATGAGAACTTAAACGATTATCCAGATTTGGGTCGCAAAGGGTGGAAATTGCAGATTTATAGACTAATATGGTGCTATAAGCCAAACCGCGTTTTAAATGAAGGTCGATTAGAAATTTTGCCAGATCGGCACCAGTAGGCCGGGAAAAATTTACATTATTTTCACTTGCCCATTCACACCATCTATTCCATGCCGGTTTATAAGTTTTTAAGGAAGAATCGCGCCAACTTTTTTGGAGAACACGTTTTTGGTCTTCTGTCCAACCTGTTAAACATTCTGTCCACCCCCACATTTCCATACTTCTAAGTTCATCTCTTTTATCATTGAGGGTGGGAGACCTGTCGTCGCGTCGACTAGTACTTGGTCCAGGTTGCGAATTGTAAATGGGGGACCTAAGGCTCGGTTCTTTAGATCTGGCCTCCAAAACACCTTGAGCCAGCGTGGCACAACTATCAGGTAAATTCCCGTAGCTGTATTCAAATGCTGCAATACCCGCGGTATGAGACACGGCGGAGGGAACACCCACGCTAGTGGGTAATTCCACTGATGACTGAATGCATCGAACCGGTAAGCGTGATGATCCGTCAAATCCATGGTCACATATATCGGTACTACATGTGCCAAGGTCGACGCAAAGAGATCTATCATTGGTTGACCCATTCTCGCAAATATGAGGTTTGTGGCTTTCGGAAGCAGATGCCATTCCGGAGATTTTGTTAGGCGAGACAGACGATCTGCCTCGCAGTTGTAACGTCCCGGTAGATAATGTACTACTACGTGTATCTGAAACTTGTCTAGTATCGTGAATATGTGATATGTCAGGTCCATGAGAGGAGCCGATTTCGTCCCCCCTTCGTTTCTCATATAGGCAACTACTGATCTGTTGTCGCATTGAATCATTAGGGAGCTTTTCTCCAGTAGACTGGCATAGTCCTTCAGTACATACCAGATTGCTAACATTTCGCGTATGTTGGAGTGAAGCTGCGATTCTTCCTGTGACCACTGGCCTGACAACTTCATGTTGTTGAGCTGTGCCCCCCAAGCTTTTTCTGACGCATCGGTCACTAGGTAATTTGATACCGGAGGATAATAAATTGGCGAGCTTTTCTCGAGATTGCTGACCCACCATTTTAACTCCTGCAGTGCTACGAATGGGATCGGATAGCGATTTCGGGGGTTCAATTTCAAGAGGTTTTGGCAATGCCTGAGTAGAGCTCGATGGTTCAAGCGTCCCCTCGTTACAGGAAAACTCGCAAAGTTGAGCATTCCCACTACGCTTTGAATTTCGTGAAGATTGGCTTTTCCTACTTTTAGAAGAATTGTAACTCTTCTCTGAACTTCTAGAATTTTTTGATTTGGAAGATATTTTTCGTTTGTGTGTGGGTTCCACATTATTCCCAGATACTGAATGGCCATCCTTGGAACGAGGTCCGATTTTGCAAAATTTACTTGCCATCCCAAGTACTGTAATATTTTGATAGCTTCTCGAGCTTGGGTGGTCAAAAGAACAGGATCTTGATTTACTAATAAAAAATCGTCTAAATAAACGGCTATACGGAACCCTTTTTCCCGAAGCACTTGTCCTATCCAGTTTGTTAGAGACGCAAAAACCTTTGGGGCACAAGCTAGGCCGAACGGCAGGCAGGTCATTTGGTATAGATGTTGCTTGTATATTAGTCGTAGGAAGCACCGGTGTGATTTCGCTACTGCCAGATGAAAATAAGCGTTTGATAAATCTATTTTGATTAACCAATCCTGGGGTTGCAGAAAGTCGGGGATTTTGTGCATATTTATGAGACGAAATTTTTGGACGTGAACGAATTTGTTCAAGGTCTTTAGATTGAATATCGGGCGAACAGATCGATCTTTTTTGGGGATAAGAAATATCTGAGACACGAAGCTTGGACTCATATTTGCAGGCTCCAGCACTTTCATTTGTAACATTTGATGAAATATATTGTCCATCTCTACTGACGCAGGTGTTTGTAAACAGTGGTTTGACAGATTTGGCATTACTAGTGGCGGTATGGCCAGAAAAGGAATGCGAAAATTTTGAATTAGTTTTAGTAAAGTTGGTGGAGCTTGCAAATCTTTCCATCGAGACGCAAATTTTATTAGTTGACCCGCCCGAAACCCTGAGTCAATATTTCCTTTTTGATGGCCCACGCGGAGCATTGATTTGGCCTGAGGAATGGCCTTGGCCTCTGATGTTACTGATCGTTTCATTTTGATAATGTCGGGTAGGTCTCTGCGGACGAGAGGACCTCGGTTGATATTGCTGTGACACAATTTTTTGTGCGGGGCGATGAGGGTAGTCGCGCCCGTGACATTGAAAAGTGTTGTTTACAGTACGTGTAGGTAATCTGTTTGTAAATTCCGGGAATGTCTGAGCCGGGAAATTGAGTGTCTTATTAGGAAAGTTATAAGCATAACTAGGCAGGGCCTGAGTCTGCTGTTGGGGCTGTGCTTGCGCAGCAGCTTTGTTTGTTACAAGCGCACGGGGCGGCCAACATACTTTGGCGATACCGCCAGCTTTTTCTATTGCAGACGAGAATGAATCTTTTTTAAACAAATTATCGCAAGTAGGGGGTATCTTGCGAAGGCTAGCTTTCAAAAAATTATCTTTGACAGATCTTAACAAACTGTCGCGTCTCTGTTGAACCATTTCGGCTCTATGGCCGCAAGATAACTGTAAAATATCGCCACTGATTTTTTGAAAGCTACCCTTTACAAATACTTCCTGTATTTTCTGATGCAATGACTCGGCTGACACTGAGCCTACAGTACTTGCCCACTGAATTAAATCATTGAATCCATTTTGTGCTGCTTCATTTTGCATGATCACTGCTTGTGTAATCGCAGCAAAGCCGCGCTCCGTAAGTGCAACAGAAGTATATTTGTCAAAAGGTTTTAGCTCCTCGTTCGTGTCTAGGTAATTAAAACCGGGGGAAGAACAATATTGCTTCTGTACCTCCGCGTAACGGACACTGTCCCATTCGTCAGTATTAAAATGTTGGATGTTATTGAGTAGCTCTAAACGTTTAGGGCAAGATTTTGGAATTGACGGTTCTTTCAAAACTGTATTCAAAGGTAAATCGAAAGTGACGGATGACTTGGGAAGATTGGCTTCCGAAACTGGGACACTGTTACAGGCCTGATTTTCTCTGTAAAGATCACCGCTTACATCCGCACTTATTTCCGCCACGTGATCGTTTTCAACATGAACAGGCGTGTTTGATCTAGTCGAATAAAATTGCGGATGAAACCCCGTGTCACTGGTTAGATAATTTTTAATGTCACTTACTTGATCTGCCAACATACATATAGCCTGCTCCATCTCCCGACGTCGTTTCTTACGTTTTTGCTTGGTGTCCGCCGCTTTTCGCTTACGACCCGTGATTATCACCTCTGGCTCCAAAGGAGGCGGCATGCCAGCCGGAGGTAGCACAGGCGGGCCCGGAGCTGACTCACCAGCAGCAGGCACGTTATCTCGCGGCGCAGACTCAGACATGGCGGGCTTCACATTTGACTCGTTAGAGGAAGTACTCGCAGAATCGGAGTCAGATGACTCTGAATCACTAGATATAACTTCTATGTTATCCATTAACTAGTAAAAAGAAAATAGAAAAATTTTAGTATATATTTCGAACGGTAACACCGTTAAAATTTAAATTTTTAAAAATGAAAAAAAAAGGTTTCGAAGTAAACTCACTCAGATGACCGATCGCTACGACAAACCAGACGCCAATGAGCCCAGAGCGCTTCGAGGCCCTGAGAGCTCGATGCTATCCCCCCCAGGTGCACAGGATGTGACGTCATATGACGTCAGGGAGTATTCGCAGGTAAAACCGACTCGCTACAGGAAATCAAGTACGCTACTCTCAAATATTTAGGCTTCAAATAACGGTTCAAAGCTTAATAATAAATTTCGTGATAACAAAAAAAACGTTTCATAATGAAAGGCACCTTAATACTTACGCTTAAATTGCTACCATACCAAAAATTTTGCCGATCATCTGTTTCATTTACCTTGACAAAAAACAATGCCTTTATTTCAAAATTTTAACAAAAATATAACAGACACCTAAGTAATACGTAAAGTAAAAATAAACTTTCTTTCAACTTTTTAGTTCAATATTTTAGGTACATTATCATTACTAAGGCGTTTTGTTTTGCCCATACCACAGAATAATAACTAGTAACTAGCGTTACCCATACGAAGATGCACTTTTTCTTAGAAGTGTGTACCCCGCAAGGGATAATAGGCGTGATATGTGTTTGTTTGTTTGTGTACAAGGAGCACACGCGTTTAGAAAGATTTATCCGTATTTATTTGTATCTATGTACCTACTACTATGTCGTAAGTGTAGAATATGTAAACGATAAGCGATAGTTTTTAAAAGCAAATAATATACTTAGTTAGTAGTAGCATAAATAAAAATTCCAGAATCGAAGACACACTATTTTTGATTGGAGCGCCATCTCTCGATTTTCACTTGAACTAATTACACCATGTGCTAACGCTTCAAAATTGATTGTTGCATCTTGATCGTAAACTAGTGAATCGCTAGGTGCTGTTAGTTCCCATGTTTACCACAAGATGGCGCAATGAGCAAGATTGAAATAATTTTTAGCAAGAAAAATACCTGTTTTAATCACGTATAAAATGTGTTGTGCTGCCGTGTGATGCCGGCTTAGAATAGCATCACCCCATTCCTTTCCCGCTGGTGTCGTATGAGGCGACTAAGGGACTCAAGGGTATGTATTGCAATTTTAGGCGATTGGCTGAAAACCTGTCACTATATTGATACACAATTATCTGAATGACCCTAAAATGTTTGTCAGACATGGCGTTAATATCCGTTTTTGCGGCCGTTTTATTGCCTGTTCCCTTTTTTCAACGATAAATAAGCAGTCAGACAAAAATAAGATTTTGATCAATTTTGGTCAATCCCCTTTACATTTCAATTCAAGCTTTTAGTCTCGGTAGTCATAACCAAGTTGATCAACTATTTTGCGACTAAACTTCTCCTTGATTACAATTCATGCTTGTCTGAAACCTAAATTACCAACTAAAAACAAGATTTTTTACAAGCTTTCCATCCATCTTTCCAAATATCTCGTTCCAGTTTTTCCCCAAGTAATTTATGACCAGCAATAAATTGGGAATGCCTGAAAAATTACACCATTCCGTTTTCCATTCATGGTTCCTTCAGATTTTTTAATACCTTCCTATAAGTACAAAAAAAAAGAACATTGACAGGAAATCGTTTAGTTTCTCGATTTTATTGTAAATATGTTGAGGTATTAACCGTTCCATGAAACTAAACAACTTTCCCAAAAAAAAAATTAAGGTGCAGGAATGGAAAAAATGTTTAGACCTCCCATACAAACTGACCCGTCAACTTAAACATTTTGTATGGGAGGTCCATATAGTTTTTTTTTTTCATTCCTACACCTATGCCTATGTCCCTCAGGGAAAGTTGTTCAGTTTCATGGACTGGTTTACCCTTAAAATGTTTTTAACAATTTTTTTTAAACGGATTACAAATGTGTATTGCAATTTTAGGCAGTGGGCTGTCAAATTGTGACTTTGGTGAATACACAATTATGTGAAGGACCCACAAAATGTTTGTAAGAAGTGGCGTAAATTTTCGCGTTTTACGGTCGTTTATGTTCTGCCTTCCCCGCAAGGGATATAGGCGTGATATATGTATGTATGTATAATAAACGGTTTTAACTGTATATTAAGGTGTGTTAAGTAGAACCAAAATAAAACCCAAGAATGTTAGGCAAATTTTAAACTGCTATTACATTAGTCTGAATACCGTGCACGACATACATAGTTGGTTTATAAAAAAGTGTCATTACAATAAACTCAAGACAACCAGCAATGTATGCCGAACCGTGCACGGTATTTAGACTAGTGTAATAGCTAGAAATCTAAATTTTCCAGGATAGTCAGTTATTCGCAAAAACAGCGGTTTTTTTGGAAGACAAGGTCCGCTAACAAACTTAGACAGATCAATGAGCGCACGACACGCTTAAAAGACGGAAAACATAACAAAAAAAGGCGCAGTTAGCTCAAAAAATATTGAAAAAGATTTTAAAGGAAATATGCTATTGGCGATGAAAATGGCTGAAATATGCAAATGCATAATAGTTAGGTCTCTAGTCTTCTTTTTCTTTTCGTGTGGGACACTGAGTCGTTCAACGACTCGATGAACCCTGGTGTCAGAGTTTTTCAACAGCTTATTAACAGTCATAGGCCTCTAGTAATAGCCGTTTAGGCATTTCCTTGGACATTTCGCTGTTTTGGTTCTTGCGTTATCTAAAATGCCCCTCCGACCACCGTGAATTTATCTCAACGGAAATTAACCGATTACAAAATGTGCAATCAACACCAAGAGATCTCTAAAATTGAACAGATTTTGTAAAAGTTGTCAACGTTACAAAAACAGTAAATATTGGGTAAAAATTTACTAGTGACCGATTATTAGTACGGGATATACGGGCTTGGTATTATGGAATAACTTTTCCCAAGGAACATAGGTTGAAATAAGACAAAAATATGTTGAGTTTCCATAGTAACTCAAATCAGTCAATTTAGTATAATGGGAGGTCCAACAAAAAAATTTCGTATTTCGACCTATGTTTCTTGAGGAACATTGTTCCTTGTCACCAGCCCGTACCGAGATTTGGTATCAACACATTTTTTTATTTTATTTGGTACTACTGCGTACTAGTATCGGTCACAAGTAAAATTTAACCAAAGACCTACCTACTTACCAAATGATTGGAATTGGAATCGAACCAGAGATAGTATAGCAAGACGTAATGTGTGGAAAATTTGATGTCATATTCAACATGCATACATACATCACGCCTATATCCCTTGCGGGGTAGGCAGAGTGTAAACGGCCGTAAAAAACGGACATTGATGCCGCGTCTGACAAACATTTGAGGGTCATTCGCAAAATTGTGTATCGCCATAGTGACAGGTTGTCAGCCCATCGTCTATAATTGCAATGCACACCCTCAAGTCCCTTAGTCGCCTCTTACTACTCCCACGGGAAAAATATGGGTTGATGCTACTCTAAGCTGGCATCACACGGCACGTCATATTCAAACACTATGAAAATTCGTTATAATTAGTAGGTATATCAAAATTCGCTTAGGTAAGGAAGTTACTTTTTACCATAGAAACCGTTACTAAATAAACGTTAAACCTTGAAAAACATTTGTTTTTCCACCAAATATTATTTACCACCAAACTTTACCGATCCAAAACTCAGTAATTAAAAGTCGGCGATGGACATAAATTTAAACTTTTAAGATATTTTAAATTAAAATTTTCATATCTGAACTGAGGGAACCATTTTGTAACAAACATTCTTTCACTTACACGTCCATGGCTACTTTTCCTTGAAAATTCCACTCGTAGTCTTACACAGTGCAGTAATGGTCATAAAAAAAGTTTTTTCAAGTAGCGATTTTATTATCAAAGTCTGTTCCCGCTTCAGCACTTTCACAATAGATCTCAGGGGTAAATATATTGAAAGGAGATAGGCCGTTTGGCTATAAATTATTTTGAGTTACGAGTGTTTAAAAGTTTAGGCCTTCGCGGACCACTTGAGAATATTTTCAGATGGTAATCTTTGTATTTTGACTTTAAAATAAACGTTTGGCTACAGCAATCAATTGTGTTTTTTATATAACTAGGTATATCATTTTTATTTTAGAATTAGAAAACACAAGATCGAGAAAATAAGTTTTTGACCGCGGATTGGAATACGTAAGTAACAAATTTGGGTCGTCTTCAGGCTAGGTGTAGCAATTTTTTTTATGTCAGACTCTGCAATTATAGCCCCGGGGCTTGGAATCGGAGCTAGGGCTAACCTGGAGAAGTTTGTGCGGTTGTTCAAACAACCAGCCCAATCGCGCCCTTGCGATTCACCTAGATTTTACCGAAAATCAAATAGCATGACAATAATTCTTGTAGTATTATGCTTAAGGTTTGAGAAGAAAAGTAATTTTTAGAGACAAAGTGCATAAGCAGGTCTTTAAAGAACTGTTTTCAAATTTGTAGTCCGAATTCTATGAAACGAACGAGTCTATATTAATAGTATGTAAACCTTTGTTGACGTCTGTTACCTTCAATGGTAGCTTATATGGTGTGAAATATCTTTCTCGCAATATGTCTACATACATTACATACATACATTATATCCCTTCCGGGGTAGGCAAAGCGCAAACGGCCGTTTGTAGGTCATTCAGATAATTATGTATCACAAAATATCATAGTAGAAATAATGTTATGTCAAACTATTGTAGTACAAATCCGAGCAGCCAATCACAGGCAAATGACATCTATTGTGTGCATTTTCTATTAATAGAAATCGGTTGGTCAGTTTATTGACGATCTATATTTAGCGGTGACTTACTTGTCTTGCTTGGCCATTTAGCTTTCTTCATAGGCTAGTTTTAGTTCATACGATTGCAATTTTAAGAAATGAGACGACACTTTTTCAAATATGTCGGAAGAAAGCTTTTTTAGTTTAAGTTCATAATTCAAAATTCTTTGCTGTGCTGCGCTGTGCTGTGCTGTGCTGTACTGTGCGGTGCTGTGGTATGCTATGCTATGCTATAATTTATTTATTAATGTATTGCATGTCACAGTAAACTATAAAAAGTTGTTACATTATATTATAGTCAAAAACTATGCTCATGACAAATGGTCCCGAAACCAGGGTAACTGTGGATAACGGAAGAATGACATATGTCCATGAATATATATACCTAGGCCAAATAGTCTCCTTCCAGGCTCGACAAGGCAAAGAAATTGCGAGACGCACTGAAAACGCCTGGAGGAGCTATTGGTCAATGAAAGAATACATGAAAGGCGATTTACCGATATCTTTAAAGCGCAAAATTATGGATATGTGTATTCTTCCGATACTCACATATGGGGCACAGACATGGTCTTTGACAAAAGCTCAAAAGTCCCGACTCAAAGTTTGCCAGCGAGCAATGGAGCGCAGTATACTAGGTCTGAAACTAGTTGACCGAGTCAGAAATACTACTTTGCGTTCCAAGACTCGAATCGCGGATGTAGCCCATGCAGCTGCAAAGCTTAAATGGGATTGGGCCGGTCATGTTTGCCGCATGCCTCACGAGTTATGGGCTTATACCACCACCATTTGGAAGCCAAGAGCCGACAGACGTCGTCGCGGGCGACCTAGACGCAGATGGCGAGACGAATTAGACGGTTACTCAAAAAACTGGTATGCGGAGGCACAGGATCGAGATCAGTGGAGGAAGGGGAGGGAGGCCTTTGCCCAGCAGTGGGATCCCGATGGCTCTATAAGATAAGAAGACATTATATTATATCTAGTTCAAATGTGACGCCATGTAAGGCTGCTATTTTATGTTTTGTATTTTATGTTATGTTATGTCATGTTATGACATGATAATGAATCTATTCTAAGCCGGTATCACATGGCAAATCTAGAATAGCACATTATTATCACTAGGTATGTAAAGATCCGAGACTAGCAGATCAAAATTTTTGAGTTTTATCGGTACCGGTTTTCTACCTTTATTCAACCAATACCATAACCAATATCATAACCTTTTTGCATCTACCCTCATCTGACCACTGCAAATCGCAAAGTGTAAAAGACAATCAATCGATGAATGAAGATCAATTTGTGAATCGCACTGATTGGTATGAAGTCATGCTTATTTCATACCATGACTTTTGTCTTTTTACTTTCATCAAGTGATTATAACCGAATAGAGTACAACCGGAGTTATTTCGATTAGAACGGTAAAGGGTATGACATCATACAGAAATATTGCGATATCATAACATTTACGGCCGATGTGGCGCAGTGGTAGTGCGACTGCCTGCGACGCAAAGGTTCCGGGTTTGATTCTCGGTGGGACACTCAAAAAATTGATATTTATCACTTTTTTGTGTCAGGGTGAACCACCTGATTGTCCGAAAAGAAATGGTTCCGTGCTTCGGCGGGCACGTTAAGCCGTCGGTCCCGATTGCTGTCTATGATAATTTAGACGGCAGTTATGTCAGAGGCCTACTACTAGTAGTAGATGGTTAAAAACTCTGACACCAGGGTTCATTGGGTCGTTGGACGACTCGGTGTCTCACACGAAAAGAAAGAAATAACATTTAGGTATGAAAATTTTCTGTTACCACATAATTTACGGTACCGTTATTTTTAAGGTTTAAACCGCTATCAAAAGGGTTTTCTATGTACATCTTGTGATTCTGCGACTTGAGCGAAGTCGCGGGATAATGATTTTGAAATAATAATGATTTCAAAATGAAATAATTACATCCCCAGCACTTAATCAGAAAACTAATAACATACTTGTAATATATTTACACGCAGAATACTGTATAACGAAATGTAGAACCTGTCCTATAGACTTGTGTACATACATA
Organism: Tuta absoluta; assembly: GCA_027580185.1. Lineage (NCBI taxonomy): Eukaryota > Metazoa > Arthropoda > Insecta > Lepidoptera > Gelechiidae > Tuta > Tuta absoluta. Next base: position 6,709,231 of record JAQAHW010000026.1, read on the forward strand.
CATACACACATCACGCCTATATCCCTTGCGGGGTAGGCAGAGCGCAAACGGCCGCAAAACGGACAATTACGCCACGTCTGACAAATATTCGAGGGTCATTCGGAAAATTGTGCACCGCCATAGTGAAAGGTTGTCAGCACATCGCCTAAAATTGCAATACACACCCTCGAGTCCCTTAGTCGCCTCTTACGACTCCCAAGGGTAAGAAATGGGGTGATGCTATTCTAAGCCGGCATCACACGGCGCATAAACTTGTGTTCTGGCAAATAATTGACTAACATATCTAACTTTTCGGTGCCAACATTGTTCTTGTTTTGTTTTTTGGTTATTGTTATGTGTAAGTAAGTATTTGTACTCAGAAACTGTTGGCTACTGAATTAATGTCCTTTTATTATTTATTTATTCACTTTGGCGACTCTCCCAGTATGACAGTCATTTTCTATGTAAGTATATTATATTGTAATTTACATTTAACTTTTATTTATTCTTTGTATCTGTTCCCGTGTATTCCCATCTTTCACCCCCGCTAAGTTGGCTGGAAGAGATCTCTTGAAGAGATAAGCTCGCCTGTTGTTTTAATTTTAAGTTTCAACTGTATGTTTACTTGTTTCGTTTTCAATAAAGGATATAACGGATTGACGGACGTATTTTTGACGTAGGTATGCGATTTTCGTAATTTCCTTTGGTCTAACAGACGCACGCGTCAAAATTCGTTCGTCAGATTGTCATAGTGGGAGAACCATTTTAAACGGTTTCTTTTCCATAAATTGTAATCATAATTCCGACATTTTTTGAAAAAAGTTGTTCTGTTTCATAGGAATTACGCCTAAAAATATTTTAAAAACAAATATTTTCCTGTATTCTATGGCAGAACTATCTGTACTGCTAATGCAAATATTATATTGCCGTGTGATGCCGGCTTAGAATAGCATCACCGCATTTCTTTCCCGTAGGAGTCGTAAGAGGCGACTATGGGACTCGAGGGTGTGTATTGCAATTTTAAACGATGGGCTGACAACCTCTCACTAAGGCGATACACAATTTTCCGGATGACCCTCAAATATTTGTCAGACGTGGCGTAAGTGTCCGTTTTTCATGGCTGTTTGTGCTCTGCTTACCCCGCAAGGGGTGATATGTGTATGTATGTATATTTTCGTTTCTTCTTATCACGACCGGCATTAAATGTTCTCCTTGAACAATCGAAATGTTCCCATCAAACAATTTGACGCTTCGTTGGCCGAATTGTTCACAATCGAATTATTCCATCAATTTATTATTGATATGAGTCATTCTGTCACTAGTGTCACTACAATATAATAGACACTTGATCGTGTCGAATAATTGCTGTGGGAATGGCCTTTTTGTGGGTCGTCATTGACCGCGAGATTCCGGCTTAGAATAGCATCACTCCATTTCTTTCCCGCGGGTGTCGTAAGATTCGGCGAAGGCACTTGAGGGCTTCATGTGTATTAGAATTTTAGGCGACAATCTGACAACCTATCACTATAGTGATGAAATATTAGTCAGACGTGGTGATAGTGACCGTATTTTACGGCCGTTGACGCTCTGCCTACCCCGCAAGGGATAATGTCGTTACACGTGTATGTACGAGAATGTTATCATCAACCTTCTCTGTTTTTGAGTTAATGGAGCTAAGTACCACATTATAGTCTGTAAGTTTATGTACATACCTAATTTTTAAAAAACATGAAAGCAGGTGTTTATTTTTTCCAAATTTCTACGTAGGTACTACTACAGTACTATAAATTTTTCAAACAAACCGGACTAATTTTAAATCAACAAAACTTACAAAAATAGTAGTAGTTGTTATTTACCTAATGCTGCCAAATACAATTAAAGGAAAAGGAATTACAAATACTTATTGAGAAAATAATTTACGCCCATAAAAATTAAACAGTGAATAGTTATTAATAATACAAAGGCAATGACCTTAGGTAAATACTTAAGTTGTTACTTGAGAATTGAACTATTATCCATGACTATTATGGGAATCGAACGATAAAGATACGTTTTCCGTATTTATTGAATAGTTTGTCTGAGGGCATATGTAGGGAACCTAAAAAATCGCTATTGAAAAACAAATTAGAGAATTATATTATAAGGCACTTAAAAGTAATTAGTTTTAAGTTTTACAAAAAGTTAAATATTATATAAGTTAAAAGCGGGTATCGTCTGATTTCACAGTCTAACTGTTGGTGCAGTTTTGTGAGACACTGTTCTATATTATAAGTTACACTGTTTTTGCAATAAAGAAATAAATAAATAAATAGTGAATAATAAAACATCTGCTCGAGCAAATATTACGCGGCTAAACGAAAAAGGTCGGTGATTACATATTGTCACTTTGTATTATGCATTTAAGTAATAAATTAAATTAAATTTGGTCGTTTATCTGACCTTTTTTTGTTTGTGTGAGATTTGTTTTTTGGCAAGATACTTACCTACACGTACAGACTATAGTTACTTCTTTAGTCTCGTTTTTTTTTAGCTTAAAGTGATAAGACTAAAACTGATGGATACATGAAAATCTTCGATTTCTCTAATATAAAACTCACAATCATAAACAACAAAATTCTACTAAATATAATTTGACATTTAAAATAGATAAAACAAATAATTTCATATTTCATTGACAGTAATCAGAGGCTCACATACAGCAAGCTGTTGATTTAGTATTATATATATTAAAAAATAAATTCACATCCAAAAAAGCAAAAGTAATGCCCCGGGTGAGGATCGAACTCACGACCTTAAGATTATGAGACTTACGCGCTGCCTACTGCGCCACCGAGGCCGGTGGGAAACAGCGCGAAATTAGCAAGCGCTATCTGTGGACTATTGACTCTGTGATAGATAAAGCGACAAAACGAGTTAATTTTAGCACGATTTGATAAAGTGAGGTGATTTGATACCTACTTATGTAAGTACATATTTTACATGATAAAAATGTACCAACTATTCTACTAAATTAAATAAAATTTGCAAATAAATCTGGTTTTTGTAAGTACTTACATAGAAATTAAATTTAAATTTAAACGAGTAAACAACCATTTATTTAAAGTTTCTTAAGTCGTTTCCTATTCTGCTCGTAGCTGTCAAATTCAAATGACATGATTATAAATTGAACTTGAAATTCTTTATTCAATGTAGGATAGTATTATCATACATAATATCACTTATTGACGTGATATTATGTATGATAATACTAATCCGTCATTGCAAAAATAAAGTTTGTAAGTATAACACAGTTTCCTTTTTTTTTATAACAATTTTGTAATGTCCTAATAGAAAGCCGGCTCGGGTAAGATAAAAAAATAATTATGGCACTGCCTCGGGCGGGGCTGGCCAGGTGAAGCACACGGCATGTAACTTTACGCCACCACCATCTAAAAACAAATATAATCTTTAAAACTAACTGACAGAACAAAACTATACTTAGATAGTTAATTAGTGCAATTACCTACAGTTGGTGCAGAACTAAACATACTTAAAACGATTTTATAAACTAACTTTAGCGGCCACTAAAAAGGTCCTGTTTAAAAAATATAATACTGTCAATACTACTTGAAATGGTTCGAATGTGATTTATGTGATTTTCGGTCAGATTGGCGAGTTTTAAAGTGGGATCAATTGAGTAGGGACTGTTGGGAAGTCTTAAATTGTCACCGGGTAGGAAAGAGTTTAGTGGAACCGTATTAGAAGTTGCCGGGATGGCATTGGGACAGAATGCTCTAGACTGGCACCGGGTCGGAAGGTTCTAGAGTGGTTGTAATTTTATGCAATAATCGTTTTATCCATCTATCTACCTTCATTAATTAATATTAATAATTGATTTGTAAGTAAGTACCCCTTTCCATGATCAATTTTTTAATACAAAATAAGAAAGTATTTTACTATCATTGATTAATTTTTACATAAAAGAAAAACTTCAAACATCTGAAATTCACGCAAAAACCTCTTTGAAATAAAACATTGGTGTTCGAATTTCAAAAAGCGGGCCGTCGCATGTTACCAACCGTGGGCCGCGACCACAACTATTGGTGCGCGCGTGCAATTGACAGGGCCGCTCAATTTATGGCCCGCACTGTCTACCGTATGTGGACGAGGCGATAGAATTTCTAGAAGAGACAAAAAATTTGTTAAGTAAAATACAGTTGAACAGTCACAACATTCCACTGCTGGACATTGGCATTGCCATACTCACCACGCTTGACAGGTGAATTGGCAAGATGTTAAATTCACAGGGAACGCTGTTGCCCAGTCTCTGGATGATTGTCCCGTATTCGCTTTTTACGACACCTACGAGTAGGATTGGGATGATGCTATTCTAAGCCGTAAACTCAAGTAAATTTATCATCAACTGCCACAAACCAATCGTCCACTGCTGAACATGGTCCTTCATTATTTGCCATACTCGCCACGTCTTGGTAGTCGAGTTAGCGAGCGCACGGCAAGATGTTACATTCACAGGGATTTTGTCACTGCATTCACTCTCAGTCGCTTTTTACGATAATCATGGTTAGAAATTCCTTACACAAACATTATTAGGGGACTACTAGTATGCTGGGTGGTTTAAAACTCTGGCACCAGAGATCATCAAATCGTTTGTCGACTTGGTGCCTCACTAAAAAACCTGGATCAGACCAAATTGGTGTCTAACCAAATACCTCGGTTAGACCAATCGCAAACGCACCAGACGATATTGCGGTTTGTGACAGCCAACATACAAATGACAACCAGTGACAGTCGACATTTAGATGCGGCGACGTGTGCTATATAAGACCCCACTTTTGTATGGGATTTCGTAAATTACTTTCGTTTGCAAGCCAGATCTGGAAAAACATGCGATAGGTGTGGTAACCGCCCTATCAATTATTTTATTTGAAAACACTCATTAGAAACAACAAAATTGCCTCTTCTACCTCTTCTATATCTGTGTAGGAAACCAGTATTTAATCAATTCTCGCATTGGGATAGTGTGAATTTTGACTGCAACTGAAGCGAACGGTTATTTGTTTTGTCGTTTTAATTAACGCCCGCTATTGTATCGAACGGGCCGCAGATTGTCCACCCCTGCCTGCGTTTTATGGACACTTGAAAACTGAAAATTTATATTTCATATTTTTTATGAATATTTCGATCATAATTTTTATTGCACCTTTTAATTTTATTGTGGCCTACACATATTATGTGAAATTTTGCTAGTGACCGATAGCAAAAACTCAAGACTGGCTCTGGAGTCAGGGAACGATTTTCCCCAAAAACACAGTACGAAATATTAAAGAAAAATAATTGACTTATACAAAATTGCCCATCAGATGTTTTGGATAACTATTTTTTTCTTATTACCAGCGTATCCTATGTTTTCAGTATCAGTCACTAGTAAAATTTCACCCTATTTACTTAATTTACGATTTATTGTACACATGAACAGTAAAGAGAAATTAAAGTTCGTAGTTCGTAGATATTTTTCGGGGAAAGACTAGTTCAAACTTCAGGCTACTTTATTGCGAGAAATTATCAAAATAAAGCAATCGAGAATCGTCAACAAGTTTCTTCAATCTGAGCACCTCTTTATATTGAACACATACATGTATCACGCCTATATCCCTTGCCGGGTAGGCAAAGCGTGAACGGCCGTAAAAACGTACATTTACGCCACGTCTGACAAACATTTGAGGGTAATTCATCATTGTGTATCGCTATAGTGACAGATTGTCAGCACAGCGCCTTAAATTGCAATACACATGTAACCATCGAATCCCTTAGTCGCCTCTTACGACACCGATGGGAAAAAAATGGGGTGATGCTATTCTAAGCCGGCGTCATACGGCATAATTGAAGCCAATATTTATTAAAAGCCGGTAAAAAAAAACCCGAAGATGATTTCAAAAACAGGCCAGTACCGAATAAATGATTAATTAATTAATAAATCAAACACCCCCGGCAATCTATCTGTATAAATTGAAAAAAAAGGGAATGGCAAAAGGAAACCATCCTGTAGATGAATAAAGAATAAGAATAAATCATGCTGTAGATAAGCAAGAGAAATAATTAGCTTCTCAGTTGCTTTTTTGCTAATTAAAAATAAATATCAAATGGAGGGTAGCGATTGCCTCGATGGTACCTACTTCGATCTTAGGGGAAATTGGTAAGCATGAAATTATCTTTAGAAAACGGGTTCCGTAAGATTTTTGTGGTGATCCCAGAATAACTGCATGTTACTTCATAAATTTTGTGTTAACAAGAGTTATCTTATTATTTTGTAAGCTGAAGCAATTCACTTTGTATTCGGTTATTGCCGTGTGATGCCGGCTTAGAATAGCACCACCCCATCGCTTTTCCGTGGGTGTCGTAAGTAGCGACTAAGGGACTCGAGGGATGACCCACACATGACATTTTAGGAGATAGGCTGACAACATGTCACAATCAAATGGCAATACACTACTTTCTGAATGACTTTTATGTTTGTAAGACGTAGCTACTATTATATATTCTGTGACGTAGCGTTAATGTTCGTTTTATACGGCCGTTTACGCTCTGGCAGCGCCGTTATGGACATAGGCGTGATATATGTATGTATTTACGACACCCGCATTGGGCTGATGTTATTCTAAGCCGGCATCACACGGCTCGGAAATACGTTCCTTGTAAGTAACAACCTCAATAGACAAGCACTGAGGGTTCCTTCATTTCGTTGCTGATCTCTAAATAAGAAATAAAAAAGAATATCGCACCTTAAGGCGAGACGCCGTCTCCACATCGATTTTTCATTAAACGCTAACGAAGTTAGGGGGTGGATTGCAACGGTTTTCATCTTTATTTCTATCTGTATGCATAATTTGTAGATACGCACTTTTGAAATAGCCAAAACATTTTTTATGTTTTTTTTATTAGCGATGCATTGACTAGCCGGCTATATTTATAACCAGCAAATAGTCGGCTGATTTTTAGTCAATTAGTCGGTATTCGGCTAGTCAGGCAAAACCAAAGACGCATCTCTACTTTTTATACAATATTGAAAAAGGTTATGTTATTAAATGTACAGTCGGTTGTAGTACATAAGGTACCAGGGGTGCTCCAAAAGAACTGTTTTTTTTCCCAGCAATATTGTTTTCTTGACATGAATATGTTTTAGTTGAAAATGACTTCTTTTATAAGAATAAGTTAATTTTTTTATGTCCGAGTCGATAAACGACCCGATGAACCCTGGTGTCAGAGTTTTTCAACCGCCAAGTACTACAATTATGCCTCTGTCATGGTTGTATAATATCACCTTTGTAAGCGTCCCATATAAAATCCGTATGATGCCGGTTTACAATATCATCACCCCATGTCTTACCCATAGGTGTCGTAAGAGGCGACTAAGGGACTCGAGGATGCTCGAGGGTTAGATGTGTATTGCAATTTTAAGCGATGGGCTGACAACCTGTCACTATAGTGATACACAATCATCTATTGACCCTCAAACTTTTGTCGTTAACGCTCTGCCTACCTCGTAAGGGATATAGGCGTGATTTATGTATGCATGTATGTACGCGTCTCACCGGAAATCAAACCCGGAACTTTTGCGCCCCAAGCAGTCGCACTTCCACTGCGCCACATCGGCCGTCTGCCCCCTCGGAACATCATCAAGAAAGCAGAATCGGGCGTATTAACTAGTGGAGCAACAGATATGAATCTTTAATTTTCCAAATTTATTAAAACGCTAAGCGAACTCCGCGTTCAAACAGCTATATTTTTAACGACGGAGGTTAGGACTAGTGTTGTTATGATACTGCTATCGATACTTTTATAACTTTATCGATAGTATTCCATACCTATCCAAATTTGTTATAACGTTAAGCGAATCCTCGTTCTAGCGATGACATGAAACGAATACTGAAGGGGTAAAAGTCTTACACACACATACACATATCATGCCTTTAATCCCTTGCGGGGTAGGCAGAGCGCAAACGGTCGCAAAAAACTGACATTTACGCCACGTCGGACAAATATTTGAGGGTCATTCGGAAAATTGTGAAACTCTTATCTTAGATATTGGTCTTTAAACAGGGTCGTTCGTCGTATAATAAATAGTTTTAATGTATGAAATTTTGGTTTTTATCTTTTAGAAATCGGTTTATCCTATACGAGATACTTATTTTTCTATTTAAAGCTTTTGGATTTCCTAGAATATCGTCTGAATGTGGGGTCTTGGATGATGTTTTTATCTACTTACTAGCGGCCTGCCTGGTTTCACCCACTGCTAATCATTTTCCCGCGGGAAAAAGACAATTTAATAAAGCCTATGTTCATCAAGTAAAATTGTAATATTCTTATAGCAAAAGTTTTTTTTATCGGTACAGTACTTTTGAAGCCGAATAAAATCTTACAAACAATGTAATCTTTCCTCTTTATAATGTTAGTGTAGAAATTTACAGTAAAAATTACAACAGCTTTACGGTCAGACACAGCGTAAGCATTTTTTACAATTGATACAGAGTGATGTACAAGATTTCACACAAAACCATTCAAGTCTAATCAAAAATTGCTAGATATGGTGACATCATGGAGCATTGATAAAAACCTCGCGATGGCAAATAATAAATATCAATGAAATGGTGACACGATCGGCCAGCAATGTGTACTATCAGAAGCACCTCAACTTACCCATCAAAGAGGTCAACATGTTCTGGGCCTCCATGCAGTTGTTAAGAACAGCCAGTATAGGTTGAACTGTGAATTCGATAACTTTAGCAGTTGCTGAGTGTAAAGTTGTAATGCACAAATTGATGCGTGCACAACACGATACAATCAATTTTATGTCCGTATTCAGGACGTCAATGAAACGAAATATGAGAAAGAAGATTAAATAATAGTGTATTGCAATTTTAGGCGATGGGCTGACAACCTGTCACTATAGTGATACACAGTTATCTGATTGACCCTTAAGCTTTTGTCAGACGTGGTGTTAATATTCGTTTTACGGCCGTTAACGCTCTGCCTACCCCGTAAGGGATATAGGCGTGATTTATGTATGTATGTATGTATGTATGTATGTAAGATTAAATAAAAGGAGATTAAAACATTTCTTGCCCGTGGGAGACGTAAGAAGCGTCTAAGGGACTCGAGGATGTGTATTGCAGTTTTAGGCGATGGGCTGACAACCTGTCACTATGGCGATACACAATTTTCCGGATGACCTTCAAATGTTTGTCAGACGTGGCGTAAATGTCCGTTCTATGCGGCCGTTTACGCTCTGCCTACCCCGCAAGGGATTATGGGCGTGATATGTGTAGGTGTAGGTGTAGATTAAAACAGAAACACAGCTATGAAGAGGTGATTGTACACAAATCTTTAATTTGTGAAAATGAAATGAAATTAACTTTATTCAATATAGGATAGTGTTATCACTTATTGACGTCATGATCCGTCATTAACTAACGTACGCATGGCCTAATGTAATAGTCTATAGAAGTGAACCGCAAACAAGAACAAAATTATAAAATAATAAATAATAATAATACTTAACAAAAGAGTATATTTAAAACCAACAACTACATGAGTTTGAATATCGAACCAAATTATTTAAATGTGAATGGAATAGAATATGGCGTCAGATCTAGCAATGACATCACCGTTTGATTGGCCGATTGGCCCACATTGCTTATTCAATTACATATTGATTGGTGAACTCTGACACTTGATCAGTTGACGCCTTATTTGAATATATGGGCTTTCGTTTTGTCAACAGATGTTATAGAAATACTGTTGACGTGTGAGATTTTGGCAGGACATATCGTTAAAATGATTGTCTGATATGATCATCATCTTCGATGGTAGAAAATGGGAGTTAAAGCTAAAAAACATTTTTTTTTTCATTCAAATTTTTGTTATAATACGGGACTAATATTTTTACATCCTGTTTATTATTATGTCAAATACTTGAGTTTGCACGGTAAGAAGAAGTTGTAAAAACACATCATATTTTTTGTCACTACGCAGACGCAGTTCCAAGTTTGCAGAGTGATTTTTCCATTAAACACTGCTAAACTTATAATATTTATTAAAATATATTTTACTTACCTATTTGTCTTACGATTTTATGTTGGCCCTGTAATAAAAATTGTTAATAATAATACAGCACATTTTATTTAAGTACTGATTATAAACGATACTGTGTTAACACATGACACACGGATGTGTAATCGCACCGTAACCGTATTCGTAACGAAATAAGATCAAAATTTCCAATTTCCTTTCTTCTGACGAACATATGCGTTACGGTGCATTAAAAATTACGCAGCAACATATGACAAGTGGGAGAACCGCCTTGAGAACTGCTATTGTCTTTTTAATTAGGAGCCGAGTCGGTTTTCTCTTAGGACAATACAAAATTGTTATTAAAAAAAATGTGTTATACAAATTTATTTTTGTTACAATGACGGATCATGACGTCAATAAGTGATAATACTATCCTACATTGAATAAAGTAGTTTCATTTCCATTTTCGTTGCCTGGGACGCAATTATGGAAAACGCAGGGCTGCCCAGGACCTGCGCAGTGTCTGTGGAGAGGACACTTCACCCGCGTCACGCGGATAAAGTCTTGCCTCAGAGACTGATTAAATCGTCTGTCACAGACGTGTGAGGCCAATGATGATGATGATGATGATGATTTCCATTTTCAATAACTGATTGCTTTCCATCAGAAAAGTATCGATAAAAATAGTCAACTTGCCCCTCCCTAGCCCTACGCGATAGGAAATTAAAATTTTCCTCTTCATTTAAAAAGAAGCACTGCCCGGGGCTAACTCCTTAATGTGGTACATCCATCCCCCGGTTTATCGATGCCATTTATTTATACCTATGTTTATATCTGAAATCTCTCGTACCTCCCATACAAAATTGCCGATCGGCTGATTTGAATTAAGTAGTAAAATGATAGTAGTAGTAATAGTAGATAGTAGATTGTTCCTTTGGAAGATTTGTTCCATATCTTGAGTTTTTGCTATCGGTCACTAGTGCCATTTACCCTTTATTGTTTACGTCTTTATATTTTTGGTCTGACTTAGGAAATTTGTAATTTGGAAATTAAATGTCCCGCGAGAAAAATTGCCGAGGACCGATACTTGCGCTCTACCGATTCTGGTATGGACCAGTCTGATTATTATAGGAAATTGTATGTGACCATTGTAGCATGATTCGTAACTTCTACGTTTTGTTCGCGTTCAAAGATATGCGGTATTTGCAATAATGTAATGATAAACTAGGACACGTTCATACATCAATAAAATTTCACGCAAAATTATTATTTAAATTTGCACTAGTACGTAATTAGTTATAGATTTAAATATTGTATAGTTTATTTAAGTTTATTTGTTTTGTATAGTATATAGTATTTTTAATTATAATATTATGTAGTAATGTCGGCTATACATTTACCTGAGATTCAGGAATTCACATTTTTAGTTCAGGAAATGGACAAGCCACATTACTATTTTGTATAAGTTTACCTATTTGTAATTATGTTTATTAATAAAGAATTATCTTATCTTATCTATGAATTATCTTATCTTATCTATCTATAATTATTTTGCTACCATTTCTTTGTCGCAGTTTCTTTATAATTGTTTTCTCATGTAAACCTTTCTATTTAAAAATGCAATCCAATTTCTACAGCGTACCTATTAAAGAAATCTAACATCACAAAGATCTTGTTCAGCTGCAATAATCAAAGCTACCGAAATCGAGAAAAAGACGAATAACGCGAAACTGCATTCTTGAAAATGCACTCAACTCTCTAAACTGCGCTTTATCCAAAAGTAGACTTTAAACTTCGGCGAATAAGTTACAGAGTCGAGCGAAGAATTCGGCTCCTTTGAAAAGTCTAGCTTGCAGCTCAATTAATTTTCTTCCAAAGCCGTCCCGTTTTCAATACTAAAGAGACGTAGCCAAAGCACCTTATACGAGCGCTTATTGTTTATATCTAATAATGATGCAATTTTTAGGGCCCATATATAAAAAAAAATTGTCTGGATAAATCAAATAGAATAACAAACACGCCGTGTTCTGCCATGAGATGATGGCTTGGAATGGTATCATGCTAATAGAACCGGTTTGGCGAGCGCAGTGCAAGATATTGCTTTCACAGTGAACGCTGTTGTCCTCAACAACCTCTTATACATTTTTTTTTTCTGTTATAATTTTTTATAGATTATGTTCATTTAATAGTGTTTGCCTATTGTTGCGAGTGGAGTGGAAGACCAGGTGCCTATGTTATGAAACAAATTCATATTCCTGTATCATAATGGCTAACTGACCACGCAATGTACATTGAATTTCACCTGTAAAATTGTAGCCTGTAGTTTGTAATAATTTGATAATATCGCGCACTGGTCACTCATAGCATCTTAGTTTGGGGACCACAAACATTATGTGATGTACCAGTACCTACCTACTTACTTTATTAACCTGGGCCCCAATTTACTTACATTTTACCTATTGAAACGCCATTGACACTCAACTGTCATTATATAGCCACTGTAATTTTCTATATCTTCAAACTGTTATCGAAATACGAAACGACTAAAACCATCCACTTGACATGTAACTGAGACTCTTTTGATTGCGGAATAAGGCCTCTGGCCAGGCCCAGATTCTCTTTTTTGTACTTTTGCAATGTCAGCGACACTCAACTGTCATTTTTTGTCACCGTGATATTTTATTCTCCAAACGGCTAGCAGAATACCCCAAACCATTCCACTGACACGCTTCTATTATATTCTTTATTGCACAAAATACACAGAAAAAATATATACATAATTTTTGTCGCAAAGGCGAGCTTATCTCTAAAGAAGAGATCTCTTCCAGCCAACCCATGTCTTGTGAGAGAATTTAAACTTTTGGGGCAAATAGGCAATACTAAATAAATTTAACAAAATAAATGAATAAATAAGTCTGTAAAATATTTTATCATGCATACAAATAATATAATATATATAAACCTACATGGATAGATAAACAAATTTACATAAATACTATAAAAATACATAAACATACATAAATATTTCAAGGTTGTTGAGAAATAAAGTGCTCTACATACAACTGAAAGATTTTCATTTAGCAGAATTCGGGCCCGCTGGTCAATTTGTGATAAGGGTTTATTTTTTCTAATAGTCACTCCAATCTCTAAGTATTTCTTTCGTCCCCGCCGCGAGTTTTCAATACAACGTCAAAGGCTACACGATACGAGTTTATAATAACTTGTGCCAACTCGCTGAGACTTGTTCTGATGTGTTCCTGGAGTTTCCCTTATTTTCTGTTATTAGGATTAAAAGTTTGTGGCTTTGTCGACGATTGGTGTTTGATTTTGTTTTACGTTATTTTGTAAGTTGATAATCTGAATAAAGTAGGTACATACATACATACGTATGACCATTCAGACCATGAAATTGAACAAAAAGAACTTAAAAATCGAAAAAAAATTGACTTTCATTGTTAATGCAACCAACTGATCGTAATTTTGTATGGGACGAATATATTTGGTCGTTTCCTGTCATATGTTCCTAAAGGAAAGTTGTTCAGTTTCATGGTCTGCATGCACCCTATAAGTGTTCGGAGGGCTGTCCCTTGCACCCCGTATATTTTATAACATAGAGGAAGCCACGCCTCGGCAAGCGCAGCGTTGGACGACCACGGGCCAGATGGACTGATGACTTACAAAGGGCGGTTGGTAGCGACTGGATGGCGAAAACGAGACATCATGCCCTATAGCGTACCCTAAGGGAGGCCTACGTCTAACAGTGGACTGCAATAGTCTGATATATGTACACATTTTATAAGTAGGTGTATAAAGCCATTTGATTAAACTCTACACATTCACCTCGCCAATGTGCTATTAAACTTAAACAAACAACACACAAATTTTAATACTTAATACTCTGAAATCCAAATGAAATGCACAGCAAACACTACCAGGCAAAGTCGGGGCCATAAACTAGTGGCAGTGGCATATAAACGTTCCTATTTAGAGATAAAAGCATTGCGAATAATCTAAAAGCCATAAGCTTCAGACGAAAAATATACTGCTATCTGTGCTCCAGGAATGGACAGAGGAAAATAGTTAGGTGGAGTATACACCAGGAGCAAATGAGTTGCCATTTTTTTGCATAGGTACGGTCGGATTCATAAGTGGAGTCATAGTTAGACCACTTGACAGATTGCAATACGGGTTATTATCCTCTGTACTTACTATACTAACTTACGCACACACGTAAGATTATCGACTGTAAGTAGAAAAGTCCACCTTAAGGCGTAGCATTAAAACTTAAACAGATTACCACCTATAAGCGACATCTTTGTAATCTTTGAAATAATTACTCGGTGATAGCCTATTCGCCACCACATCACCACAAAGTATACATCACACTGGTTTGTCTAAAACCGTATTATAGTTATCCTTATTCGTTCACTTGTAGTAAAGCAATAGATTACATATCTTTATTTCGTCGTATTGATCACAAGCTACCGTAGCTTAGCGGTTATAGTTCTTACCTTCTAATCAGAACGGAACCGGGTTCCCATCCGATCTCTGTATGTTGAATAATGTTTTTTTAAATGTTTTTACCATATTTTCTCCAGTAATAATTATTTTATACAGGGTTATTTTTTAGTCAGTGCGCAAACTTATACCATGATATCAGAATCGTTAATAGGACATTTTAGGCAAATAAAAAAATATGTTTTATTTTTATAATTTTTTTATTTTGGTCTGCCCCATAAAAAATAAATCATGGACACACTACTTTTCAATCGGGGGTGCGTGAAAATGGCAACAGCGCTCGCGCAGCGCACCCTTCAGTCAGTTTCAGTTCTCGCTTTGATTCCGTCGCGGGCGGGCGCGCACCTGTGTGACACTTGTGTGACACTACTTTTCCCGCCGATCCCGAATTGATTTCGCGATGTCGAATTTTACGTTTCGTGAGTTTTACGAAATGGTGCGTTCGTACTTTTTAAGTGGGGAAAATACCCGAGCAGCCCAATGAATGTACGCGGACGAAAGTTTACCTCGACTGCGTAATGCTGGCGTTGTGGACCCTCGTTTACCGAACCCAAGAACATTCCTCAACGTTATGCAGCGGCTGTTGGATCACAGGCAGTTTACTGTAAGTAACTGTTAATTAAACGACTATTGTACTTAGCTACCTACTGCCTACCTAGTGTTTTAGGTAAACTTTTCATTTTGACGGTCCTAAGCCCGTAAAAGTATGAAGGGAAAATTGGAATCTCCTTTTTAAGGGTCAGCTACACAAGACCGGCGCGCGATAGCCGCGTTCCGGCCATACGATTTTTTTTATGAATGCTCGATCAAATCACACCCTGTTATTTTTGTGTGAGTAGACCGTTTTTAATCTTTATTCCTAAATAACCACTCAAGGTTAGTTCACACTGACGTAGTAGCAACATTTTAGTGGCCTAATCAACTTTGACTGTCATACTTTACTGAATTATTCGCTCCACTCTCATAAGCGCACAAAATTGCCGTTTACTTTACTTTAAATGCAGTTGTACTTTAAGGATAATTCGGTTAAAATCATCGAAGGGCAGGCACGCGCAATACGAGCTACCTCATATCATCAGTGTACATAAAGCTTTCTAGCAGTGCAGATGAATTTCCCGCCACGCCGTGCCGGCGCCCGCGCCGGCGTCAGATTTCTTCTAAAAATTGAACCGTAGGCGCCACTATGTCTGGCGCTGTAAGACGCGGTGACTAATCGCGACGTTGTCAAACCATCACAACCTCTGTTGTATGCAGGTTGTGTAGGCTTTTTAGGTACTATCAGCAACGGCTCCAGTTGCCATTAAAGTCTTTACTGGTTATTTTTAAAGAATATTAGAAAAACCTTTGAATGTGGATCTTTTAAAATGGGTATCAATCTTTTCTGGTTATTCTTGTTAACTGTAAGAAAAACCATTCTTAAGTTGATCACGTAGACGGTTACTCGAGGTGCTGTATAATCCCGAGTTACCGTTATGGATTAAACATTTACATGTCTTGCTTATGCTAGAAGTAGCTGCTAATTCTTAACCAAACTGGGAAAAATCCAACTACGTGATTAACAAAATAATCTTGTCTCTCCGCATAAACTAGAAACAGGTACCATCAAATCAAGAGACCAACTTTCAAACCACTACACCACGGAGGCAGTTTAACTACTCCGCTCGTAAAAGCACACATGCATGTGTGCTTGAAGAACAATACAAATCTATTGTTGCAAAATTCGACCCGAACGAAGTGGTTAAGTGTAGGTACTTGTGAGATAGGTACTTAGTTGTTGTAGGTATCACCCGCACGCACCCCGGTACCAATAGCGGTCATTAACCTGGACTGGTCATTGACCTGTGCTGAAGGTAGAAGCTAGAACACAGTCAGCTGATAGGTATAACTGGGCCGCGCGCGACGTTGCCAAACCGAAAGATAGCTAGTGAACCTAATAGGGTGATCCACACTTACGTACGATCCTAGGATAAGTTTAAGTGCGATTATTTCAATTTTTTTGGTCTAAGTCAGGTGTAAAAAATAAATACATATTTTCTTAAATTTGATAACCATAACGTATGTTGAAGCTGCGCACTGACTAAAAAATAATCCTGTATAATATTGTTCTATATATTCATCTATGTATTATATCTATAAATGTTTATTGTAAATTATGTATCAAAATATTATATCTAAAAACATAAACCTATAATATTGTAATAAAACAAAAAGTAAGGTAAGAAATTATTTTATTGGTAGGTATGGTATCACTTTACGTAAATAACATAATGACATGAATGAGAACTTTTGGTAACCATAAGATACGAGTATGTAAAACTACATAAAATACTTGCTGTCGTAATACTTAGTTAATAGTTTTGTTTGAATGATAAAACACAATATTATGTAAAATGATATTAAGTGTTCATTAGCTGAAACATCGATAGGTAATTATTTATAAGATCATAGGAATGATCCAAATCTTGGATTGAATCTTTCAATAAAGTTATTTAAGTAATAATTTCGTTAGTAATTATTTTATTGTTCTATGTTTAACGATGATGCACTTTCCTCGGAAGTAAAAGTAATTGTAATAATAATAAATCAGTTATTTGCCTACATCTCAAGGTTTAAGCTTAAGTACTCGTTTTCGTAATGAAAAGATATTGAAGCAAGGCCTTAAGATAACTGACTAATAATTATCAATCTTATATAAATATAAATCGATGTTTTAGCATAATTTAATTGCTAATGTAATGCTCCACAAATACCTACTGCAATAGTAGGCGGGTAAGCAGGTAAACAGAGGTTGAGTGAGCAACGATTTATCAGGCCCGCTTCGGCATACATTGCTGATTATTTTGTGTATATTCATATATTATAATGAAATACACAAGATAATCAGCAATGTATGCTAGATCGGGTCTGATTGGAATCTTAAGTAAAAATCGCCGCTTACATAATTAGTATTTGGTGTTACCTCCGCTGTTTTCAACAACACTTAATAAACACTTAATAGACTCGATCAAATAAGTGCATATATCTGTTCCTCTGGTACTCTCCCACACTCCCAGGCAGTGAGCCTCTAAAGCTTCTGTAGTTCTTTCTTTGCGCATGTCCCACCTTTGCACCATTAAACCCCATAAATTCTCTATGGGATTTAAGTCCGGAGATTTTGCTGGCCAACGAATAACTTGGATATCTGGGTGCTGGCTAAACCAATTATACACCACGGCAGCTCGATGCACTGGACAATTTATCCTGGACAAATGCAAAACGAGGAACTTCACTAGCAGGATAAACAGTTAAACATTTCGCACCGTCGTCGGTAGCATGCTTTCCTGTAGCATATCAACATAATTAGCGGCAGTTGCACGCCCTGTTTCTTGTGCTACTAATTCGCCTAGACCAGCGGCAGAACCATTTTCTTCATATTGTTACACCATCATCCTCCGCTGTGAATCATTAATAAGATGAGTCGAGTTTTTACGCTACCTTCCTCTTCAAAACGTGTAACCCAACGTTTAACAGTCTTCCACTAAAACAAAGTAGCATTATTAATAAAAAAGTTTATACTAATCGGTTCACAGCTACCAACATACTATGAGTCAAAGTTTTTAATATTTAAAATACAATTGTAATGAAATAAAACTATACTTACGGCCAGACCAGTCTGATTAGCAATTTGAGTTAAATTAAATCCAATATCATGCATCGCCACAGATAATTGCAGCGCAACAATACGCTGCTTATACTGCAAACTGATAATAGTATGCATTTCGAAGAAATAAACACTGAAGTTTAATAAATAAACTTAGGTTAAAAAAAATCACTTAGCACACGCACTATCTCGCAAACGATCTAGCAACAACTAAAATGTAATTCAAAATTTACTAAATTTTGCTTCATTTGATAAAATAAAAACTAGAACGAAGAAATCGGGATTCGATCCATTGTCTCCACAATAACGGTCAAGAATTTGCTTGACCGCGCTACTGACCACGCTACCGAAGCTAATGATTCATGTAGTGAAATAGTCAATACTACTCAGCCTATTATACAATGGTAGTTCGTCAAATAATAGTATGTTATACGTCATTTGTGTCATTGTGTGAGTGTCGCCGCGGGTGCGAGCGACTTGTTTTCTGAGGTTTGTGTTAACTATGACTCCACTTTAGAACGCGACCGTACATATTACGCATTTATCCTAAGGAGGTTTTAATAGAGTATAAATATCCACATCCACATATCACGCCTATTATCCATTGCAGGGTAGGCAGAGCGTAAATAGCCGCATAAACGGACATATACGCCACGTCTGACATATATTTGAGGGTCATTCGGAAAATTGTGTATCGCTATAGTGACAGGTTGTCAGCCCATCGCCTAAAATTGCAATACACACCCTCCAGTCCCTTATAAATAAATAAATATTAGTAAATAAAATGAAGTTGGGGTATCACCACTTCCTATTTGTTGGACGTGATGAAAACTAAAATTTGTCTTTCGATCCTTTTTTTCCAGAACAACTCCTAAGCCCAATCGTGCACGTGCGATTAAGCTGATTGTTTGAAATCCCACAAACTTCTCTAAGTGAGCTCTTGATCCCCACTCATCAGTCAGGTGTAGGTCTCAAAGTCCCGGGGCTAAAATTGAAAAGTTCACAGAAACCGTTTGTCTTTCCTTCTATTCATTTCTATCTGCAGTGAAATCCTCAGTATTGCCTTGTTTGTTAATTGCGTCATTTATACAATCCATCCTCTCCTTCTACAAACATCCACATTCATAATCATACGTACGATTAGTCGCCGATTAGATCAATGTAGAAAAAAATAGCCTGATGATATTGTACTTATCTGAGGGAACTCTTCAAACTCCATTATCACACAATGGTGATGAGTTGAAGTTGTGACGCGCGCATGCACTCCACATACTTGTCCTGAAACGCGGTATCGAAGTTATTCCGCCGATCGCTATAGAGGTATATACAACTTCCGAACATGTCTGGTTGTAACAATCGTTCTCCTGGTCACAACACCCTACCAGGCAGGTAGCTACCCTTTTCCTCACAGTCGTCACTAGGCCTACTGGCCTCATCATTATGTGCTGACCTTTGAGAGCTACTACACAAGAAGCTCACTCAAAGTGGTTCACGAGCATGCAAGACGCAACAGAAGTTCCAACATATCTGCAAAATGGCGTCACGTGACAGATTGGCCGGGAAACAAAGAGACTGAAACGCGGTATCGAAGTATTTTACGCGCAACGCATAATATACAACTTTAAATTCTATCCAGGCGGACAACCGCCATAATCACACCTCCTAAAAAGTAAAGTTTTTTTTAAATGAAAAGGAAAGCTTTAAAAAAAATTAGGTTCATAGTGTGTCCTCTCCCCAACATAGCACCAAACAGTAATCCCCTATACACATTAACAGATCCCGCTCGGCAGGATTTGCTTCTGCAGCTAAAACATCTCTCTTTAGAACACCATTTAAATTGAAGCTCAAAAACGTCACGGTTGCATGTTTTTTTTAGATATAAACATTTTGCCGTGCGATGCTGGTTTTGAATGGCATCACCCCAATACAGCCTACAGGTGTTGTAAAAAGCGACAGATAGATTCAGGGTTTGAGCAGCAGCATTCCCAGTGAAAGCAATATCATGCACTGCGCTCGCCAATATGCTTCTTGAGTTTGGCAATACTTCCAATAGGGGGGGGGGGGGGGCACATGTCCAGCAGTGGACTCTTGAATGTAATTTATGTAATAATGATAATTATATACGCATACAATCATCACTCTGATATCACTTGCGGGATAGACAGCATTAACAGTTGCAGTAGGTATATGGTTGTTTTCAAAAATTAGGGAATCGTAAAATTGCGCGGAAACTGTTTTATGTCATATTCATATTAATTTGAATAATTCCACGATAAAGTACTAAGGTGGTTCTCTTACTTGTCTGTTCATCCGTTACGCACCGTAACGCAACAATGCCGTATATATGGCAATAAGTTCGAAATGTATGATGTCGTATGACAGACATCATACATTAGGGTGCGTTAAAAATACGCAACGACGGAAGACAATTGGGAAAATCGCCTAACCTACTCGTATACGTAGGAACGTCTTGATTGTAAGAAACATGTAGGTAAGTAAACGTCATCTTAGACCAAAGTAACAAACATAGTCTGGAAGTTTAGCAAACTGAAATGGCAGTGGCCTATGCATATGTGTCGTTGAACCGACGGACTAGAGTAAGCGGGTTCTCGAGTGGAGGTCACGCCTCGGCAAGATAGAACGATGACTTAAAAATATAATAGCGACTGGATGGCGAAAACGAGAGATTGTGCCTTATAGCGTTCCCTAGGGGAGGCCTACGTCTAGCAGTGGACTGCAATTGGCTGATGTATGATGCATGTATGTACGTAAACGTAATCTTATTTTATATTGGGGATGTCCGGGATGAGATTCGATGAGCAAAGATGCACTTAACGCTTTTGATGTCCACCCTGGTCCAGGCTCCCCTTAATTTGCTAGGCTGTGCCAATGTAAGAATGTTCCGATTCTTCAAGGTACAAAATCTTTGAAAAAGAAATAAATTCTGACGCTCATTCATAAGTGATGAACTTTATTTCAATTTGCTCACTCAGTCTGAAAAATATTAAGTACAAAACCGTCAGAGAAAGAACAAAAGAAAGATCCTGCGATCCTATAGAACTCAGAACTTAAAGAAAATCTCTATTGCATAACAATGGAAAGTACAACCATAAGACAGTGCCGATAAGGCGGCTTTAATGCCATCGAAGCATTTTCTACTAGGCCAACTGCTGGCAGGTTTAATGCTATAAAAGCTTTTCTACCAGGTGAACTTCACACTTTCAAAAGGCACTTCTTCTGTATTAATCTTCATAAATGCTCTTCTATATCTCTTACCCTCACCCTTCAAGTGTGGCTACAAGGAATTTTCTTTCTTTGATTATAACTCGCCCATTAGAGTAGTCTCGCCGCTAATATATGATTTAGTGGGCATAATGTGGCTACTTTTGCGGAGAGGGTGCTTATTACATATATCTGGGGTAAATCGCCTTTAAGTACGGCTTAGATAGATAAGTCAGTTGATTTAGTACAGGATGTTGGTTATTTGAGAGAAACCGAATATCGGCGCGATGAATCTTAGTTGCGATACCGAATGAAATAAAATTAAGTTTATTCTATGTAGGATAGTACCTATAGATTGTCGACGTCATTGTAAAAACAAAAATAACACAAGTAGGTATTTATAACAATTTAGTATTGTCTTGATATATAAACGGCACAGAGGCGGGAAAAAATTATTTCATTTCATTTCATTTCATTTCATTTATTGCATTTTCACAATTATTAACGTACATTCTAGAATTAGAGTAAAGTAGTTGGTAATTGAAATAAAAGTGAACCCCGTTAGGGTATTACAATATTTTGTGAGAGGGCAAACAGTCTAGTTATACAATTCATGCATTACATAATAATATAATATTAGACAAAAACATTATTATGGTGATATTTCATTGAACATAAATCAAATAAATTCTTAGGATTACATCTACAGAGAAAAACAATGTCAAGTACAATAGATAATATTAATAATAAAAATAGAATTAGTCAAAATATATCAATGTTAGTAAATAATTATCTACAACTTAAAATTAGCCTATATCTATTTTATCTTCTAAAAATTCCCTGACGTCATAGTATGCTTTTTTGATGAGAAAGCTTTTTAAATGATTTACGAAAGTATTAAATGATTCTGCATTTTTAATAGAGTTTGGAATTTTATTATATATTTTTATTACCATAGAATGTGGTCCTGATGAGCAAAGTTTTAATTTTGAGAACGGTACTCTAAGTTTGTTTAGGTTGCGGTTATTTCTTTTGATGGCTTTCAAAGGCGAATATAAGCTTTCATGTTTCCTAACGAACTTGCATGATTCTAGTATGTATAGTGACGTAAGAGTTAATATACCATGTTTAATAAAGTGTGGCTTGCAAGAGTCCATTTGGTCAATTTTTAGTAGGATTCTTATACATTTTTTCTGTTGGGTGAAGATATCTGTAGCGTCTGTACTGTTTCCCCAAAGGATAATTCCGTAGCTTAATCGCGAGTGCGCGTAGGCATAATATGTAGCTAGGGCTGTTTTGAAGTCGGTTACTCTTTTTAGATGATAAAGTGCGTATACAAATGAAGTTAGTTTGTTTGATAATTTTTGAATGTGGGCTTTCCAGTTTATATTAAAATCTAACTCTATACCTAGAAGACTGACGGAATCTACTGTTTGTATTTTGGTTTGTTTATAGCTGTAATTTATTGGTAGTTGAGCTTTTTGATAAGGTCTAAATTGTATTAAATTTGTTTTATTAAAGTTTAATAGAAGATTATGGTTATCGAGCCATTGAGTTATTTTATCTAGTGTTTCATTTAACTGTTGTTCTAATTGATTACTATTTTTGGAATTTATTAATATAGATATATCATCAGCAAATAGAATACATTGGTTATCTAATATTTTGGGCAGATCGTTTATGTATATAAGGAACAAAAGACAACCTAGGACGCTACCCTGCGGCAGTGCCTTATCCACACTAATATTATAAATGCGAAAGTAACTCTGTCTGTCTGTCTGTCTGTCTGCTACGCTTTCACGGCCAAACCGCTGAACCGATCTTCATGAAACTTGGCACAGAGATTGCTAGCATACCGAAAACGGACATAGGCTACTTTTTATCACCATTCGAGGGTCTGGAGTATAGATGTAGACCACCAGGTGTACCACCAGGAGCCCAGCTAAACTATTAGAGATACAGAAATGGTTCCGAAACAAAAGTTGTTCAGTATGATGGACCGCTTCTTTTCACAAGGACATTGGGGCTCTGGACTACCTAATGTAGACCACCAGGTGTACCATCAAGAGCTCAGCTACACTATTAGAGATACAGGCATGGTTACAAAACAAAAGTTGTTCAGTATGATGGACCGCTTCTTTTCACAAGGACATTGGGGCTCTGGACTACCTAATGTAGACCACCAGGTGTACCATCAGGAGCTCAGCTACACTATTAGAGATACAGGCATGGTTACAAAACAAAAGTTGTTCAGTATGATGGACCGCTTCTTTTCACAAGGACATTAGGGCTCTGGAGTACCTTATGTAGACCACCAGGTGTACCACCAGGAGCCCAGCTAAACTATTAGAGATACAGGCATGGTTACAAAACAAAAGTTGTTCAGTATGATGGACCGCTTCTTTTCACAAGGACATTGGGGCTCTGGACTACCTAATGTAGACCACCAGGTGTACCATCAAGAGCTCAGCTACACTATTAGAGATACAGGCATGGTTACAAAACAAAAGTTGTTCAGTATGATGGACCGCTTCTTTTCACAAGGACATTGGGGCTCTGGACTACCTAATGTAGACCACCAGGTGTACCATCAGGAGCTCAGCTACACTATTAGAGATACAGGCATGGTTACAAAACAAAAGTTGTTCAGTATGATGGACCGCTTTTTTTCACAAGGACATTAGGGCTCTGGAGTACCTTATGTAGACCACCAGGTGTACCACCAGGAGCCCAGCTAAACTATTAGAGATACAGGCATGATTCCAGAACAAAAGTTGTTCAGTATGATGGGCCGCTTCTTTTCACAAGGACATTGGGGATCTGGAGTACCTTATGTAGACCACCAGGTGTACCACCAGGAGCCCAGCTAAATTATTAGAGATACAGGCATGGTTCTAAAACAATAGTTGTTCAGTATGATGGGCCGCTTCTTTTCACAAGGACATTGGGGCTCTAGAGTACCTTATGTAGACCACCAGGTGTACCATCAAGAGCCCACCTAAACTATTGGAGATACAGAAATGGTTCCAAGACAATAGGTGTTCAGTATGATGGGCCGCTTCTTTTCACAAGGTCATTGGGGATCTGGAGTACCTTATGTAGACCACCAGGTGTACCACCAGGAGCCCAGCTAAACTATTAGAGATACAGAAATGGTTCCAAAACAAAAGTTGTTCAGTATGATGGGAATAAGTTGAGAAAGGACATTGCCTACTTTTTACCGAGGTTTTTTTTCTTGCAAATTATATGAAAAATACCGCTGTGCCGCCGCCGTTTTCTTCGTATGCGCTACCTTCATTGTACTTTGGCATAACTACTTAGGTGATACGTTACCATGTTCTAAACTAAAAAGTATCATCCACATGACACGTTAAGGCGGGGATCACATTTGACGTCCGATTGGTGTATTTTGTAAGTGTAAGGGAAGTCTGACATACGCATGCGTTATGAATATGTATTAAAAATACACAGCAACTAAGTAAATAATGCCCGGTCTTATGACCCGGTATTATCTGTTTTATCTACTTATACATACATACATACATAAATCACGCCTATATCCCTTACGGGGTAGGCAGAGTCTGACAAAAGCTTGAGGGTCAATCAGATAACTGTGTATCACTATAGTGACAGGTTGTCAGCCCATCGAATAAAATTGCAATACACATCCCTCGAGTCCCTTAGTCGGCTCTTACGACACCCATGGGTAAGAAATGGGGTGATGCTATTCTAAGCCGGCAATCACACGGCGAACTTTTTTTATCTACTTATGATGACCATTTTAGTGTGCTCAAATCGGCACCTCTGGAGTAAGTACTCTGTTATCTACTGACTTTTGTATTCAATGGTTATAATTATAAATATTGATCTCTGAGGCCGGATAGCAAATTTTGAATTGTCCCTTTAACAACAGAAGCAAGTAAGTCATCTTTAAACAGTAGAGATAAGAACTGTTCTAATATCACTGTCACACTTACTATGAATACACATACCTACTTTAGAACTTCTGCCTAAAAAAAATCTATCTAACGCGGACGAAGTCGCGGGTAAAAGCTAGTTATATAATAAGGCACTGCCTCGGGCGGGGCTAACCAGGTTAATTACACGGCATGTAAGTAATACAATACGTTCCATAGACTCTATCAGTGGAAAGTCAAGTTTAGGTAAAGGAAAAGCTGTTATTGTTTAGGTAAAGGATAAGCTGTAATTATTGAAATAAATAACAATTTTTATTTATTTTCAGCTTTTACTGAATATTATCTTTGTTGTTTCATTTTTCCACCTTTGAGATTGAAAGACTGATTTATGTATGTATTTTTTGTCGAAAATGCTTGCTTTGAAATCCCTTGGTTCTGTTTTTTCTGAAAAGTTGGTCTCTTCCATTTGCGCTGCGCCAATAAGAAGCAGTCAATATAACGCTTAAATTTTTTGCGGTTTTTGGACATAGATACTAGAAAAATACCGTTACAATCTTAAATTCGTTACTAGAAAAGGTATATACCTAAATATATAGTATAAAAATTTTGGTAATAACTTTAAAACTGTAGACATTATGTAATAAAATAAAAGAGATCTTTGTTTTTTTCTATCAAGTTTGTCAAATTGTGTAACTGATACAAGATATCTGGGCCTGAAGACTGCTAAATAAAAATCGTTTCAGTTGTGTTTCAATGGCCTATCAGTGTGACAGTATTGGTCATTTTGAAGTATTGAAAATCACAGTGGCATTACAATTACAGTGGATTGTCGCTCGCCCAGTTATCTGTTACTTAGATCCTCGACAATAAAAATGAAAAATGAAATTACTTTATTATTTTAATGTAGGATAGTATTATCAGTCATGCTCCGTCATTGTAAAAAAAAAAGAAATATGTGTACACAATTTTCTTGTTTTTCATAACAATTTTGTATTGTTCTAATTTTATGGCTGTAATTCGTACAAATATTATAAATCTGAGAGTTTGTGTGTGTTTGTTACCTCTTCACCCTTAAACCGACTGGTCACCCTGGACCGATTTGGATGAAATTTGGAACACAGATAGAGTATAACCTGGAATAACACATGGGCTACTTTAAACAACTATTACCACGGGAAAATGAGTGGCAGCGGGTGAAACCACTGAGCAGAAAACTAGTTGTCTAAATAAAATCGGTTTAAAAATCTTGCCGGCGTGCTATCCCCGCCTTTACGTCGAAAATTGATCGACGGAAGCAAATCAGCATGCCTAATTATCTGAGATGTGTCCTGACGCGCTCCCTAAGAGGGAGAAGTGTCGGAGGAGGATCGAACATGTAAAGTGTCAGTGATTGAAACCTGCTGCCGGCTGATTGCAAATTTGGTAAGCGGGATTAATATAGAGCTGTGCCATTGTACTGGTGGCGCGTTGGGAGCTTGGAAATGAGACACGTGTGTACTCAAGAACGGCGTATATTATACTAATGAACTAACCTAAGTAGGGAAGAGGCGTCGCACACACCACACCATATGCTATGAAACAGATGTACAGGTGAGATTTTTAGTACATTGCTCGGTTAATATTCCTGGTATCATAATGACTAACCAACTACGCAATAAACATCGAATTCACCAAATCTGGGTCAGTTCGTAGTGCCAAGAGAAAGCCTTGTTAAACGTTAGAAAAATAAATTCAAAATCGATTCAAAATTCAAAAATTTTATTTGATTAAACTAACGAGTCAGCAAAAAATCTGACGCAGACTTTTAATGATAATGAATTAATGATACACCACCGTAGGGGGATATAACCAACTCTCTTGAT
This sequence comes from Tuta absoluta, assembly GCA_027580185.1. Lineage (NCBI taxonomy): Eukaryota > Metazoa > Arthropoda > Insecta > Lepidoptera > Gelechiidae > Tuta > Tuta absoluta. The sequence goes on from JAQAHW010000026.1 coordinate 6,736,437, forward strand.
ATAAATTTCCAAAATCGGCATCAAAGACGTTCCCGTAGATAATTTGATTTGAATTTAATTAAACGGGAGCATCGATTCTTGAGAAAGTCTTCCAAATGGTCCTATCCTCACCGCTGCTAGCACTTTATTGCACTTTTCAATTTAATTTGCAAGGTTGTTTATAGCATAACCTCACAAATATTTAGAAAAAGTTAAAGTATTGAAACAGACTGAATATTTGCAAAATTTGATTAGTAACAACAACCGCTGCCTAGATAATACTTAATGCCATTAAAACATATGTATTTTTTGTTTCAATGATGATATATGTGATGATCTTTAGGAATAAAGAAATCACAAAAACAAATATCGCAGTCGTGTAAATGATAAGCAACAATAAACTTGATATTTCACCTATTAATAAAGTTGAAACTAAACTCAAAATTATTTCACAAAGTTATAAATTTAGGATAATTCGAGATATATTTGGACCCTTAGACCAAATTTTGACCACTAGACCACGTATTTAAAAAAAATACTGGATTCTAAGATTTTAGTCTCGGGGATTGGAAACCTACACCAGACTGGTGCGTGGCGAGCAAAGACTTATCCGGAGAAGTTTGTGTGTTTGTTCAAACCCTTGGATTGCGACTGGTCTTAGGAGTTGTTCTGGGTAGAGCGGATCGGACTGAATCTAACCGGTACATGCCGGTAGTTCCCAAAATGGGGAACAAATGAGAAACCTCCGCGTCCCCCGCCGTGTGATCTACTCGCGATGGCTATAGCAGCGGCTACTGTGATGTCTTCATCATCATCCGAAAGGACTCATCATCACCTGAAAGAACACTTTTGAACAGAGGCAAGTCACATAGCAGTGCAAGTTTTAATCGCACCAGTGGCGATACAGCCAATTCGAATGGGTGTCGCTCGGAAGGAATTCGGAACGCTTGTTAGTCTGTCACGGGCTTAGTTTTGTTTATTTGGGGATCCTTAGGAATCCACGGTATGCATTTAAGTTAATGTATTGGCATGAGATTGGCATGGACACGAGGGGGCTACTTTGGTGTTTGATTTGATACCGCTTAAGGCGAGTGTACCCATGAAAAACCTCGAAAGTGGCGCCAATCCACAAAAACAAATCTCTTTATACAAACAATCTATCAGAATGTCCGTTGCCCAAGTTTTTAGTATCATTCTCAAGTCAAATTAGAACCTGCAAACTCACTGAAATATTCTCTGTAAATATAGTTATGGCAATTAATCTCAAAAGTGGCCGTTTTAGGCACTTTTTGCCATAGCTGTCAAGGTCGTTCACGGGTACACTCACCTTAAGTACGAGTATTCTAAGATACTGTCGATTAAATGCACACCGACAGTTACTAAGCTGCTTGTCATCGGTTCTGGTCGTCAGAATACGCCTCAATAGGCACGGAATTTTAGAAAAGTAAGTAGTAAGTATGGGATATGAAAATTCACACAAAAAACCTTTGATGTCATATTCAAATAACACAAACCTCCGTAACTGAACTAAGTGAGATCCTGGTTGGTTTCTGGACTACTACTAGTAGTAGGATGTGGTTTAAAAACTCTGACACCAGGAGGGTCGATTGTCGACCTGGTTTCTTATACGACAGAAGAAGGTGAATTCTGACCCTCAGAGAAAAAAAATGATGAAACCTCTATGATCCAGTAACATCTGAAGACAATCGACGAAGAAACCACAAAAACCCTTGTCCACGCCATTAATTCTCGTTCGTCCGAATCATTACCTCCATGTTGTCTACACAGACCATGAAACAGGAGATGAATCAGCTTTGGTGACATACGTACCTACATAGAGCTTAGGCTTGGTACGTGTTACGTTTTCAGAAAACTTGCAAAAATTTCTAGCGTGGGCAGGATTTGAGCTTGCGACTTTCACCAACACTAGTGGCGACGCCTCTTCCATCTGGGCTACCACGGCTTATCAATTGCCCGCCAATTTTGTAGTTGTATCTTGGTGCCAATAACGCGTGATATATATCATACATATTTTTAATTTAATTTTGTATGTGTTTTTAATATGGCTCTCTCTATCTGGTAGTTTTGCAATTAATAACCAGCCGGGAAAGTGTTTTAAAATTCGGTATTTAAGTGTAATGTTGAAGAATTGAAGAGAAAAAATACTAGCAACCTGATGGCAAAAACAGGTTGTGCCTTATGGCGTACGGTCGGGGAGGCCAACGTCCAGCAGTGGACTGCTATAGGCTAAAGTGCTGTCATGTATCTAAATGTAGGGGTAATTCTTAATATTTCTGTAAGTTTCAAGAAGGTGGAGGCATCATTTTTTTACTTTTTTTTATTTTTATTAATGATGGGTTTGCTCTTGACTCTAGTCTAGGTCATAGGACAGAGACAGAGTCTAAGATGGAGCGAGCTCACCCAGAAGAAGCCTGTTCACTCTTACTTTGAAGAGATTAGGGTTGTTTGCGTTTGGAAACACAGACGCAGGTAGTGAGTTCCACTCTAGCAGTGCGCATTTCATCACCAACGGTGTCTTTTGAGTTGAGTCTTCTCCTGTTATCCAATCTGAGCTACTTCCCCTATTGGAAAAGAGCCTTATTATCTTATTAGAAATTACTGCTGCTCCTCGCAAACAACAATCGCCTCTATAGACGGAATCCTCTGGGGAGCAGGGGCCATATTCCTTTGTGTTGAAAGCAGGGAGTTTATGTAGCATGCCACTGTTATTACGCGTATTGGGATCATTGGGGATTGTTACGTTGACTAGATGTGGCATAAAAATAGTAATTACCTATATTGACATGCTGTAAAGTTTTCACGAGGCTATTAAGCTTTCTTACAGACAACCGTGTTGTGCCTATTTATAGTTATATCTAAAACGGGTTCTCGCTGGTTAACTATTATTGTTTTAAGCTCCTAATATATCTGATTTAATTTATTAATTGCGTTAAGAACTGCTAACGTTTTAAATATGGTGTTGTGTATATTTGAACGATTGTTGACTCCTTACGATTAAAATTTATCAATTATGAGATGAGAGTACTTATTTAATCATTTCATACCTCTATATTGCCTTTGCTATAAAACTAATTGCTTCACGGTGTTAGGCTGTTCTTTTTACGTTCATCAAATATATTTCTAAATGAAAATAAATCGTAAAATAAAATAAATAGAACGTAAAATAAAATAAATCATTTATTTCAGACAAAGTCCATACAATAATTGAATTGTATTGTCCATTTCCTTTGCTGATGTTTGAAACGTACTAACAAGAAAATGGCAGGTTTAAGTGTTGCTGGAATTACAATAGCTGTTTTGTGTTAGTTCAGCTTTAAAAGCCCACGATTGGCAGGCGGATTGACGAGCGCAGTTATATTTACAAGAACGTTGCTACCCATATCTCTGAATTCAACTTCTCCTTTTACAATACCCACAGATAAAAGTGATGTTATTTCAAGCCATTACGGCCTAAGTAATCAATACATGCCAAATCCAGTAAATTTATATCCTAGTCCACGCAATATTCGGTTGTCTGTGCAAGGATATTGCCGCTATCTTCTGCTGGCACGCACTCTCCATCGATGGGCCTTTTATGTGGCGACATGTGTTGTTTCTACATCCTAACATTTAATATCTTCCGGCAATTCTTGTAATGCACACTTTTGTGGTGAACACTTCTTAACCTTTGGTGGAAGTTTACCTAGAACGGAACATAGTCTGAACCGCTAACCGCCAACTTGGGATCATCTCCTACTATGTGGTCATAATATACATACACACACATATCATGCCTTCTTTCGTTCTTTTTATGCGCACTTCTTTGACTTGCCGGTAGAGAATGCCACGTGACATTAGGCCCGCGCTTTGTTCTTCATTATCACTTATTAGTAAAAAATTAATTCGTTTCCCGTGTCCCTATCTTGATTTTGATCCGGTTTTCTTTTTTATATAAAGTAATTCAAGAGAAAGATTTCTATTTTATGCCAAAAAAGGTACCTAATTTTTCATAGAAAAAACTGTTAGCAGCGAGTGAAACTGCTGTGCGGGCCGCTAATTCTTAATACATGGATTCATCCCTTAGTCGTCTATAGCGCTACGGATAGAAATGAGTACACGGTCAATCTTACAGTTTTGTTGGTTATTTACCAGAATTTTAAGACGCCAAGAGCAAACAATCTCCCAAACCAATATCCTGACCGATGGTTGCCATTAGGGGGCGGCCCTAGCGGTAACCATAAACCCCATAAACTGAGGCAAGGAAACGAAGGCCTTATTAATATATGTTAGCGCAGACAGTAATGATCGCTGTCGATTACCGCGTTATTGGGAAATATTGCTAGTCTGTGGGGAGGCGGGTTATTGGAGATTCTGTTTGGTTTTCTTAAGGCCTTAATGCCGTAACAGTCGCAAAGACGACCGATGTGGCGCAGTGGTAGTGCGACTGCCTGCGACGCAAAGGTTCCGGGTTCGATTCTCGGTGGGACACTTACAAAGTTGATATTTATCACTCTGTGAATTTGTTCCCGGTCTGGTTAAGACAATGCAGACTGAACCACCTGATTGTCTGTAAAGAAAGATGGTCCCGTGCTTCGGAGGGCATGTTAAGCCGTCGGTCCCGGTTGCTGTCTATGATAACTTAGATTAGACGGCGGTCGTTACACAACCATGTCAGAGGCCTACTACTAGTTGTAGGCGATTGAAAAACTCGACACCAGGGTTAATTGTGTCGTTGGCCGAATCGGTGTTCTACACGAAAAGAGAGAGAGAGAGAGAGAGTCGCAAAAAGTAAGTCCCTTTCCGTTTTGCTGCGTTAGAGAGAAACCAACGATAACGGGTCAGTTCCGGAAAACCGAATATTTGTTTAAAATATATGAACAAATAATTCAAAAACTAAGCCTTATTTAGGTATACATTCATTACTCATTAAATTATATATGACTGTAGTCCAGCACTCTAGTTTAGGCTAAACTTAAATATTTCAAATATTGCAAGGTGCTCACCGATTTAATAGCGTTTCTACGAGGTAAGGTAAGCGTCAAGTAACGCAGAAATACAAATTTGGTAAAAAGATGCTCACAAGCCTGGCAACCCCCCTTTTATAGGGTAAAATTTTAGTAGTGACCGATATCGAAATCTAAAGACAGGCTGGTGAGTGATAAGAAACAACTTTCTCCAAAAAACAAAGGTTGAAGTATGACAAAAATATTTTGTGTTTCCATAGCAACTCACTGTTAGGCAACTTTGTATGGGGAGGTCCAATTTTTTGACCTATGTTTCTCGAGGAAAGTTGTTTCTTATGACCTGGGTAGGCAGAGCGTAAACAACCGCAAAAAAACGGCTACTTACACCACGTCTGACAAATGTTTGAGGGTTATTTGGAATATTGTGTATCGCTATAGTGACAGGTTGTCAGCACATCGCCTAAAATTGCAATACACACCCTCAAGTCCCTTAGTCGCCTTTTACGCCTCCCACGGGAAAGATATGGGGTGATGCTATTCTAAGCCGGCATCATACGGTAACCATATATGTCGCAGTAATATGACAGAATTAGAAATTCTAAGATGTTAATAAAAAAAAGTCGGATTATGTCATATAAACTACTTTATGCTTTTACTTTAATCCACAAAATCACCCCGTCTTGGTCACTTTGTCAGCAAATGAATAAACCGATGTAAATTAATTTTAGGCTATGGGCTGACAACCTGTCACTATGGCGATACACAATTTACCGAATGACCCTCAAATATTTCTCAGACGTGGCGTAAAAGTCCGTTTTTTGCGGCTGTTTGGGCTCTGCCTACCCCGCAATGTTTTTGATTGATGATTATAGGCATGATATGTGTATGTATGTATTCGTTCCAAAAACAGAAGATTTACCTAAATCAACCAATCTGAATGTTCTGCGACTAAGTTCTACTTAAACTCACACAATCAGGGGTGGACCCGCCATTTTATTTTTAATGTTTATTGCTTTTTGCCGGATAAATTCATCCCCCGGGGAGTGAGAGAAGAGGAATCAATGCGGTTGAAGGAAGAACCCCTACTACTTGAAGATTGTGAGTTTTTGCGCGAGAACAAAGTGAGTTTGATGAGGTACGTTAAATAACACAAAAAAGAATTGGATACACACACACATATCACGCCTATTATCTCTTGCAGGGTAGGCAGAGCGTAAGCGGCTACAAAACGGACATTTACGCCACGCCTGACATATATTTGAGGGTCATTCGGAAAATTATAATTGGGTTTGGATATGTAAGTCCATTATATATTTTTTACACTAAATAGTATAAAAATAAGTAGCTTATCTTGTCCCTATGTATGCACAAAATCTTTAAAAGTACGCAACCGATTTTTGAGAATTTCTTTAGTAGTTAGAGTGATTGAAGAGGTAGGATTTAATGTTTAATTTATGCTAGGAAAAGGTCTTTTTAGGTTAGCAGCTACAACAACGGTTAGGGCAGATTGCTAATTTAAAAATAAAGTAAGAACGATTTGACTCGATATAAAATGACAATTTATTTATATTTGACTTTGTTTGTTTAGTTAATGACAACGTCTTACAAAAACATCCCACCCACAGGCACAGAATACGTAGTTTTGTTATTTAAGAAAACGTCTAAATCAGAAATAACTCCTTCATATTTCGAGTTTCTATCTGATTAAGATAAGAAATTATCTTATCAACATGATATAATTCTTATTTAATAAGTTATTTTACATACATACATACACATATCACGCTTATTATCTCATGCGGGGTAGGCAGAGCGTAAACGCCTGCATAAACGGACATCTACGCCACGTCTGACATATACTACCTACCTACAATTGCAATACACACCCTAAAGTCCCTTACTCGCCTCTTACGACTCCCACGGCAAAGAAATGGGGTGATGCTATTCTAAGCTGGCATCACACCGCACATATATTACGTCCTTAAATAAACGAGTTACGCTCAAAACAACATTTTTGTAGGCGCTACAATTAGCTACGGTTTTGCTACGACGTAGCGATGCTAAACACAATGTGACTTAAATTTTTCCTATTTTGATGACCTTTTTTGGATTTTCGATTCATAGTACGGGATACGGTAGTAGTCGTTTTAGGCACAGATGTTTTCTATGTTAATTCTATTGTTTTTTTGTTAATTTTTATGGTCTCTTTCATGGTCGATTAAGTCCGCTAGCCGTTCGTTTTAGGATTAATGCTAATGTCAGCAGAAATCTTTGCAATTTCCTTCATTTTCAGATTGAGCTTTTCTCTAATAATGAGACACCCAGATTCATTAGTAGGATGACTCTGGTTTTTATGATGCACATGAAGATTTAAAAAAAAATAGGTATATCCTATTTTTTACCTACCTAGTGCCATTAAAAATACAATAAAGATAATTGCGTTAATGAGAGAAGGTCGCTTGAATAGTGTTTTTTAATCTACGTTCAGTTGATAGCCGCGTGATGCCAGCTTAGAATAGCATCACCCCATTTCTTTCCCATGGGAGTCGTAAGAGGCGACTAACGGACTTGAGGGTGTGTATTGCAATTTCAGGCGATGGGCTGACAATCTGTCGCTATGACGTTACACAGTTTTCCGAATCACCCTCAAATACCTATATGTCAAACGTGGAGTAAATGTAAGTTTTTGCAGCTGTTTACGCTCTGCATACCCCGCACGGGATAATAGACGTGATATGTGTATGTATTTTTGTGCGTATGTATGTTTAGTTAATATTGACATTAAAAAGGTGTCACTTAATGAGATGCGCTCTATTTACTATATTGACAATGACATTGACTGCCGTGTGATGCCGGCTTAGAATAGCATCACCCTATTTCTAACCCATGGGTGTCGTAAGAGGCGACTAAGGGACTCGAGGGTCAGATTTGTATTGCAATTGTAGGCGATGGGCTGACAACCTGACACTAAAGTGATACACAGTTATCCGATTGACCCTCAAACTTTTGTCAGACGTGGTGTTAATATCCGTTTTACGGCCGTTAACGCTCTGCCTACCCCGTAAGGGATATAGGCGTGATTTATGTATGTATGTATGTACAATTTTAGGCGACATGCTGACAACCTTTCATTATAGTGATACTCAATTTTCTGAAATGGTCCTCAAATATTTGTCACACGTGGCGATGACCATTAACGCTCTGCCTACCCCGCAAGGGATAAAAGCGTGATGTGTGTATATTGACAATAATTGTGACATTCAATTATGTTTTTTTATACCTAGCAATAACATTGACAACGACGAAAAATAATTTAACAAAAAAAACGAACGTTTTTGCAACGAATAACAAAACGCCTATTTATCACAAAAACGATAATCTTAAGCGACGTATTTACATTTGGAAAGCATTGAAAAAGATGACAGCCGTATAGATAATGCGACCCCCCACCCTGAGGGGGGTTGAAACCCCCTCAAATCCATCTGCCGAATTAATGTTCGAAAAAACTTGCATAAATACAGAAATTTCGAAATATGCCGCTTAGGGATCTGATGCTCCTTTCGATTTAAAATTCCACTAATGGCTAATTTTTGAATTTGAATTTCTGAAAGTCGGATCCTGAGCTAAGGGATTTTCGTTTGTGTTTTGAGGTTGCGTTTTATTTGCTACATTAGTGAGATGTAAATTTGATGGCGTTATTCATCATTATTAAAGACCGCTGATGTGGCGCAGTGGTAGTGCGACTGCCTGCTACGCAAAGGTTCCTGGTTCGATTCTCGGTGGGACACTCACAAAGTTGATATTTATCACTTTGTGAATTTGTTCCCGGTCTGGTTAGGACATTGCAGGGTGAACCAACTGATTGTCCGAAAATAAATGGTTCCGTGCTTCAGAGGGCACGTTAAGCCGTCGGTCCCGGTTGCTGTCTATGATTAATTAGACGGCGGTCGTCAGAGGCCTACTAGTAAAAAACTCTGACACCAGGGTTCATCGGGTCGTTGGACGACTCGGTGACCCACACGAAAAGAAGAAGAAGATTCATCATTTCAGCCTTTATCCATCTACGCTGTGTGATGCCGGCTTAGAATAGCATCACCCCATATGTTTCGCATGGGTGTCGTAAGAGGCGACTAGGGGACTCGAGGGCTATATCTGTATTGCAATATTAGACGATGGGCTGACAACCTGTCCCTATGGAATGACCCTCAAATGTTTGTCTGACGTGGCGTAAATGTCCGTTTTTAACGGCCGTTTACGCTCTGCCTGCCCCGCAAGGGATATAGGCGTGATATATGTATGTATGAATGTATGTATCCACCCAGTGCTGGGTATATGCCTCCTCTCTCTCTCTCATAGATTCCTATCCTGCGCAAGTCTTGTCCAGGTTCTTCCGACACTCTTTACTATGTCGTCAACCCATCTAGCTACGGCACGAGCTACGCTTCTACGCCCTTTTTTGGCCACCACTCGGTCAAGACTTTGATCACCCGCCATTATGGTGTTGCGTTATCCGTACTATAAATGTGAGAGTTTGTGTGTGTGTATGTATGTTTGTTACCTCTTCACGCTCAAACGGCTTGACCGATTTGGATGAAATTTGGAACACAGGTAGAGTATAACCCGAAATAACACATAGGCTTCTGAATACCACATTTTAAAAAACTTCCCGTGTTAGGTATACAATTCTTGAAAATGCAATGCAATTGCAAAATTTTCAAGCGCGGGCAGGATTTGAACCTGCGACTTTCGCATTACTAGTGGCGACGCCTCTTCCATCTGGGCTGAGCTGTTTTCAAGAACATAGGCTTCTTTTCACCGCGGGAAAACAACTATTAACACGGGAAAATGAGTGGCAGCGGATGAAACCGCTGGGCAGCAATCTAGTTAGCTAATAAGTATTGCTGATATTGCTGGGATTGTCTAAACAGAAGCATCACATATTATTATATATGTAGTAATACTTATCGTCTTTCGTTCTTTTAGTACTTATCGATAAGTTCACCATAAATTGACGAAATAAAGTTAAGTGAATGTTAAAGTAGATTATTTACACAAAACCTATAATAATACTTTTCGTGTTTTGTAATTTCAGTACTGAAAATTAAAATGAAATAACTTTATTCAATGTAGGATAGTATTATCACTTATTGACGTGATCGGTCATTGTAAAATAATTAAATTTACATAACGCAATTTTCTTTTTTTTATAACAATTTTGTATTGTCCTAATAGAAAACCGGCTCGTGCGGGATATACTCATCCATTAGTTCACCATTTAAAAATCTGACGACGTAAATTTAAGTGATTTTTCAAGTAGTTTATCATAGAAGACGAAACTCTTTGGTCAGAACACTCACGAGACCCATGCCTTTCAGATTGGAATCAGTTCATCTAATACTCATCGGCTATTGAAAACTTGCAAAATTTTCAAGCGTGGGCAGAATTTGCCATTATAAGTGGCGACGCCTATTCAAAAATTATATACCTAACACGGGAAGTGTTTTCAAATTTGGTATTCACTTATCGGTTTGTTTATCAATTTGATATTTAACAGTGTATTTAAATTCGTTTTTTCTCATTGAAAATTTCTCATTAATATGACATCAATTATTGCTTTTACCATCCTCCAAAAAATATACGAACAGTTTTCTGAAAAATTGCAAATTGAAGAGCTCATCAAACATTGGTGCATTTCATTCGTCGCATCCACATCGCCTGAGGGGCTTAATTTTTTTAAACTGTCATTAATTTGAAGTATTTTACCCCCCCAATTTGCCCCCCCCTTGGAACTTCCTGTGGGATTGGTAAGGGGCGATTAAGCTGTGTTTAATGTCGCCCCCGAAAAATAAAAAAAGTAGCTAATCAACAGATTGCTTGAGATTTTTTTGAGTGTTCCGCCCGAGGGAACCGTTGCATTGTAGAAAATTGGCGCCCTCGATGTTTGATACTTAATTACGCGGAGTATGAAATTGCAATATTGCCAATGTTCAAAATCAAATAAAAATTATTTGCAAAATTGGTAGGTACATAACAGGTGTTATTAGATCGAATGGAACTTACCTGCTTTTAAGAAGTACAGTCGCGTTTTTTATTTGGTGAAAAATCTCACTTGCCGTCCGTCGTTCCGTTTTTTTAACGCAACGTAACGAATGCGAAATTGTGAATTCCAATCTTATTCCCATACAAATACGGCAACGGTGGGTTTACGGTGCGTAACGGAGGCGTCTGTCAAGTCGTTTGTCGTTTTAAGATTGGAATTCGCAATTTCCTTTCGTCTGACAGACGCATGCGATACGTTGCGTTAAAAAAACGGAACGACGGACGGCAAGTGAGGGAACCGCCTAGATAGTTTTCTTTTACAATATATCTACAGTAAAAGATAGATCATCATAGATGTTAACAAAATAAACTAACACTCTTAAAATATTTTAAGCTCAAAAAACAAGTACACAACCAGGTACCTAAACATATACGGTCTTAATACAAAAAAGCAGACGTGGATCAAGCTTTTTGACAGTATTAAAAGTATAGAAAAATATTTTTAATACTGCCTTAAAGCGCGTCTTACTATTTTGTAATAACTCGGATATTGTCTTATCATTCGCTTTAGTAATTCAAAAGCTTAACTTTATAAACCCCAAATAAACCTCATGGTAAAACATTTTTCCAGCTTCAGCGTATCAAAAGCGCATCAAAGATTGTTCCGCCGCCAGATTGGGTGGAAACATAAATAAATGGGCTCAAAATTTAAAATTATAATGGGATTGTATCCGGTGACACAAATGTGTGGAGTTTGTTACTAACGACTTCAGCAGTGAGGCGCTTTACACCACGAACAGGGGTGGAGTGGAGACGACCGGGCAGACGTTTTGTGCAACTTTTGAACACAAGAATAATGAAATGTGAACATTAACAAGGCGGTTCTTCCATTTCTTCTTTTCGTGTGGAACAACGGGTCCACGAACGAGCTGATGAACCGTCAAAGTTTTTCAACCACCTGCTACTACCAGTAGGTCTCTGACATGGTTGTGTAACGACCGCAGTCTATCTATTCATGTACAGCAACCGAGACCGACGGCTTAACGTGCCCTTGTGAACCATCTTTCTTACGGACAATTAGGTGGTTCAGTCTGCAATGTCCTAACCAGACTGGAAACAAATTCAAAATGTGATAATAATATCAACTTTGTGAGTGCCCCCCAGGAGTCGCACTACCACTGCGGCACATCGACCATCCACTATGATGGATTGACGTACGTATTAGTGACGCATCCGTCTGTCAGACGAAAGGAAATTCCTAGTTACTAATACAAAAACGGTTACCATGGCACACTGTAAAGCATTTGATTTGACTAAGGTGTTTGAAAGATGCATCCGTCAAACCGTCATAGTCTGGTATTCACCAAAGTAGAGTAATATCTAAGACGCAACCAAGATTTCAAAATGGAAGACAAAAAAGAAGTTATTAAGAATGCTAATTCGGATTGCCTGGCCTATCTAAAACACCTGCCTTCCACGCCAATGGACGTGAGTTTGATTCCCACATAGCGTCACTGCCTGTAAGGTCACGATTAAGATATTTGTGTTGTGTCTGGATGTTTTTCTATGTAGATATAATTGCGTATGTACCAATATACAAAAAATATGTACGTACTTCAATCGGTTAACTAGTTCGTATATTACAAATATGCTTAGTTTGGGGCTAGATGGCGATGTATATCTCGTCCAGGGATATTTATTATTTATAATTGGTGTTATTCCAAAAGAGTACATTATTTAGCTATTGTCGTTAATCTTTTTTTTTTCAATAAAGTGAAACTTCTTCAGCATCTTTTCCACATATATTTCACACTAAGTTATTGTGAAATTTTTGCCACCATAAAGCGACTCAACAGTTTTTCCTGTAGTATAGTTTTACCTGCCATCTCGTGGCAACTAATTGTGAGTGCGGATAAAGTATGGTGTCTAAGGTGGCCTTAGTGGCGCGATTGCATCACTGCTCGTGTGAAACCACCCTTATGCATCGCGTGTACATACCAGGATACCTGGGGCTAATGAGATAGAAAAAAATATAATATTGTTGAGGAAATAAAGTGTAATAAGGTATTAGGAGTCATAATATCTGAAGTTGTCGTAATCACCCTTGCCACAATGCCTCAAGACCAAGGTGTTCGATCAGTGCGTCCTGCCAGTCATGAGCTATGGAGCCGAGACGTGGAACCTGACAGTAAAACTGGCCCACCGGTTACATGTCACTCATGTTCACCTATGCTCGTTTTCTCATATGAATAAAATCCAGAATGAGACTATCCGAAAAAAGACCAAAGTAACGGACATAATCTGGAAGTGTAGCAAACTGAAGTGGCTGTGAGCTGGGCACTGGACATTTGTCGTAGAACCGACGGACGGTGGAGTAAACGGGTTCTCGAGTGGACGCCACGCCTCGGCAAGCGTAGTGTTGGACGACCTCATAATTTTAATTTTAATTTTAATCGTGTATAATTTAATTTTAATAATTTGTACTTATTGACATTGCTATTTTAAGTATATCCAATGTAATTTTAATCATGTATACTGACTAACTTAATCCTCAAACTGACTAATTTTTTGACCTGATAGTT
>JAQAHW010000026.1:8552500-8802500 GCA_027580185.1 Tuta absoluta
TGTCAGTTTTTCATGTTGTGTTTCGTGTCGAATTTTTCAACCGCCTATTACTAATAGTAGACCTCTTATATAGTTGTACAACGACTGCCGTCTAAATAATCATTGACAGCTACTTTTACAGCTTTTCAGACAATCAGGTGGTTCAGTCAGCTTGCAATGTCCTTACAAGACTGGAAACAAATTCAAAACATGATAAATATCAACATTGTGAGTGCACCACTGAGAATTGAACCTGGAACCTTTGCGTCACATCGGCCGTCAGACATGATAAAATAGCTATACTGCTCTTTCTCCACTACTGTGGTTAAATCTTGCAGACAGATAGCCACCGCTCGTGCAAACAGACGTTGACAGATCCTCGGCCATACAGCCCCAACGCGATATCATGAATATTTTGTGACTTCTTGTGATCACTTTAGCCGACACGTAGTCTAAGAGCAACAATAACGGTTTTTCTTCTTCTTTTGTATGTGGAACACTGAGTTGACTAACGAACCCTGACGAAGGGAATAATCTCTGATGTCAGAGATTTTAAAAATCGAATATGTTTATTTAGACTGCTAAAGTGTTTGGTCATTTTTCAATTCAATTCAATATAATTTTATTCAAATCAATATCATTACAGTTATACACCAAGGCGATAATGTTTACGTCAATTTTACATACAAATAAAAATCATGCAATAATCCATTGAAACAATTAATAGTTATTTTGTATAAGTTAAATGTCAATTAAAAATCAATAATAAATTACTACAAAGCTAAATAAATTATTAAAAAACAATTACAAATTAAAGTCAAAAACTATAAATAGAAAAGAAATTAATATTCAACTTACAAATCAAAAGCTATAAACAATCATTTAATAATAACATTTTACAATACATAATCAACATTTAAAATAGGTATATCACCATCACCATTCTCTTTTTATTAACAATGTCAACAAGTAAATTAAGTAGGCACAATAACTTTAATAAACTATAAAAAAGTAACTTAAAAAATCTATTGGTTTAGCATTGGTCGATTAGTTATCCATTGGACCATGAGTTATCTATTGGTTAGACAAAATGAAAATCATACATTCCGTGAATTCCGCAATCGAACAGTGAAACACGTCAGTCAATTCAGCTGCTGTGTTTAGTAATCTCAGCGCTACTACTGTAGGTGCATTAGCGAGTACGTTTGTCCTACACCGCGGGATGCGTTATTTGCTGTCCAATTTAGATTTCCTTTCTGTGGTAATTTCCGGTTAAACGTCTCTAAACATAGTAAAAATAGGTTAAGGACATTATACAAGGAGTGATAAAAGGGTATAACAAGCTGAAAGGAGGTCAAGGTACTCACAGAAGTGAACAACTTTCCCAATGGTTAAAGTATGTAAAAAAAATGTGGACCTTTCATAGCAAATTAACCGTCTTTTCTTATTTCTTTACCCTTGCAATACCAGCGACACTCAACTGTTATTTTATTGTCACCAGGATATTTTATACTCCAAACTGTTAGCAGAATACGAAACGCCCAAAACCATGCCACTGACGCACTATCTACATACAACTAAAACGATTTTTATTTAGCCAACTTCGGGCCCAGATGATCAGGAATTCAAAAAGCATAAAAGTTTCTGAAAAATAATAGTTAAGTTGGCTATCTGTTTACCTAAGTTACTACGAATTTAGATTCTTAGTTTAGGAAACAGAAGCCTTATAATTATTTTGTATTATTTAAAAGAATTTTCTTATCTTATATTTTAAGTATTAGGCGGGTCTCCCACCTGTCGTTCGTCGCTGCGTACTTTTAACGCAGCGTAACGCATGCGTCTGTCAAACGAAAGGGAATTGCGAATTCCGATCGTACTGCCATACAAATACGGTTGCGTAACGGATGCGTCTGTCAATTTGTCTGACGGTGCGTTAAAAATACGCAACGACAAACGCTAAGTGGAAGACTGTGGTGGAAAACCCGCCTTAACGGTAATAATAATCGAATGTTCGTGACAGTACAATTAAAGAGCGTAGTGCCAAACAAATCGGATGACATTCCAATTTTGAAATGAAGCTGTATTTTTGCAGCCATTTTGCAACTGCCTTTTTTGATTGTATGTTTTATAAATTGGTTTCGCGTTTGTTGTTACGAGAGAAACTGTGTTTGTATGATGAATATTTTTCATTTGCCACAGTAATTTACCTAGACTGTAGTCAAATTATTTTTTGAATCAGATGTGGTTTGAATATGTGTAAATAGAACACGCAAATAAATATTTTTGTAACAAGCAATTTTTTGCAGGGTATCTGATCAAAGAAACATTTGGCTACCGTATTTGCTAGAATATTATAGTAAAACTATAACCGGTAGCTGTTTGCACATGGTAAAAAAATGCAGTGAAGCTATCATTATATAGCTTCGCTATATAAACGTAATAGAACTTGAAACAATTGTTTTTTATTTATATATTTTTTTTTATTTGTCTGTTTGTATGTTTCTCTGTTTGACTCTTATCTCCGTACTTATCTAAAAGATAATTTGAATACACATTTTTTTTGGTGTATAGTTACTAAGCTAACTTAATTTATAAGCTTCTTTTTTTTGCGGGAAAGTCGCTTATTTCCTCGGGAAATACGATGAAGCAAATATTTTGACCAACATAAACCCAGCTCAGCTATAAGAGATACGGAAATGGCTACGTAGCAAAAACTTTGTGTTGGCTACTGATGTAGCATTTTAGATAAAAAAATCACGCTTAGAAGGCCTGGCAGAAAACCAAAAATATTTGTGTGAAAAAATATAAAGTAGAAAATAGAAATTCAGAAAATGGAAATGTGAAGTAATATCAGCATTAACAATCGATACTGTGGGTTTGAGTTGGTCTTGCCCTCCTCACAGGATAAAGTGAACAACTGCTTCTATCAACATCATCATCCTCAGCCCACATCCACCCACTGCAGGGTATAGGGTATACCGCGATACTTAATTTTCTAAAAAAATAACCTTAAATCGAATTAACGCCGCCCGATCGAAGTCGCGGGCACCAGCTAGTGCGACATATGAACGTATGCATATGTTTCACATTTTGCCGCCGAGGGTAATCCGCACGGATGCAGCTTTAATGAAACGGCGTCTATTGTTCCCGTTTTTCATTCCAGATTTAAATGTTTTGTTTTTAGAATATGCCAATACATACTCGTATTTTTAACAATATTTTACATCTATTTCGTTTCTTTTTGTTATGTGTACCACTCGTATTACATCATTATTCGTTATGTCATTAGGACGTTATGCAGAGATTTTACTGCAATTAATCTTTATTCCATTTATATTATTATTTTGTCAGTCGTGACGTAAATGTTCGTTTTTTACGGCCGATTACGCTCTGCCGATCCAGAAAGAGACATAGGCGTGATGTATGTATGTATGTGTATGTAATATTCATTTCACGTTGTGTAAAAAATTTATATGTTTATTCTTATTTAATTCAAGCCAACATCATACTTCTCTTGCTACATCATCTTCTGCTTAAGGTAGCGTTGGTTTAGAAATTAACCGTGCAAGGTTGGATAGTGTTCGGAATTTTGTATCCCATTTCTTTAAATATCCAAATTATGTGATAAGAGATATAGAACAGCCTTTATACAAAACTGGTTTTGAAGGCCCAAGACCTGTGGCGTGAAAGAGGGGAAGCCTTTGCCGTGTGGCGGGATACTGAACAGGCTACTTAAACAAACTCAGTAAAACTGCAAGATATATGCTATATAAATAAAGATCTTAAAACAAAATTTAACAAAATTGCGCTGTTATCTATCGTACAATACCACATAGTCAAACAAATAAAAACTTATCGGAAACAAAAAAATGCTTTGATAGTAAAAATCGCAGAGTAAGCTTTTCGCAGTTTTAGACCGTTTTTAGAGCTCAGAACCTGAACAATTTGATTGTTTTCTGTCATTTCATATTTTTTTATATATTCTTTTTTGTCATTAAATGAGTAATTAATCTATAGGCTCACTTTTGTTACATTTTTTATTCATTTTAATAACGTTCCGTTTTCCGGATCTGAGCCGTCATTGTCTGTTTTTCTCTAACGTAGTAAAAAGGAAAGGGACTTAATTTTTGGGACTGATGCAGCCTTACTGTCAAACCGTATCTACGCAGCTTACGTTTTATATGACATAGCAAGCCATTTCTTCGTGCACTTCAAAACATAGAGTCAATAAGTAAATACGGCATTTGAACAACTTCCACCCGTATATGCACTGCAAATAGTGAAACATCGCAATCCATTACGACTCGAGTGAAAATAAATTTCCTTCGGGTTTCAAGATATTGTGAAAGTTGTATGAGTATGAAAAGAGAACATAAATAAGCACAACATTTTACAAGTAACATGCATAAATAAAATAATTTTTAACTATTCTACTAAGCCTACTTAGTCTTTTCATTACAGTTTTTATTTTTTGCCTGAGATACCTTTAAGGTATAAGAGAATAAAAGACTAATATAAAAAAAGAAATCGTGTCTCCCACTTGTCAAAAAACGTCTGAATTCGCAATATCCTTTCGTCTGACAGACGTATGCGTTACAGCGACGGACGACAAGTGGGCGAACCACCTTAAAGTTATGAAATAATGGAGTTTTGTGAAAATCATATTTTTTAAAGAGTTTGCTATGCCAACCTTAAAATGGAGAGCGCAGAATGTTGAACAGTATACCTGCAACATAAAACATATTATTGAAAAAACAACAATAAAAATGTTAAATACAACAATCAGATAACTGATACACATAGTATAAACAAACATAGATACATAAATAAATCTAGCCTACATCCCTTGCGGGGTAGGTAGAGCGTGATAGGCCACAAAGACGAACTTCTACGCCACGTTTGACAAACATCTGAGAATCATTCAGAAAATGGTGTATCTCCATAGTTACAGGTTATCAGCCTACCGCCTGAAATGCATACACATGTAACCCTCTAGTCGTTTAGTCGCCTCTTACGACACCCACGGTGAAAAAAGTGGTAGTAATAATAGAAAATATAGAAGAGATTTGAGATATATTATAAATTATAAATTTCAAGTAAGTACCTCCAAACAGTGAGTCCTGCATCGATAACATACTAACAAACCTCCCTGATGAAGTTCTTGAGGACACTATAGTCGACCACAATGGTCTCTCTGACGGTCACGCTGCACTTCTGTCAAGCGTAGAAGAGCAATGCTTTGAGAACAAATCTGTTGAGGACGTTATCTTTGTACCAAAAAGAATTTTTAGCAAAAAGAACAAACAGAAGTTCCGTTCCAAAATTCTTGCGACAAACTGGTTTGCTTTGGGAATAAATTCCTTTCTTAAGGAATTTAACAATACATTTTGTCAAAGTTTTAGAAAAATTAGAACAAAGTGTAGAGTAAAGAAAAGTAATAAACTAAACTGGGTAACGCGGGGAATAAAGGTTTGTAGCAAATTTAAACGTGTTCTGTGCAATATTGATAAGGACTATTGTCATCCCTCTATCATAGAATTCAGGAAATCGTATTTCCGAATATATAAACAAGTCTTATCACGCGCTAGGTCTTTAGCGGCTCAATCAGAAATAAACGATGTTGAAAACGAAACACGAGGGATATGGAAAGTTGTAAATAGGCTAACTAACAAAACAATCGCTAAGAAACGTGAAAATATATTACTTAAACTGGACAAAAATATTATCACTGACCCAACCATGATAGCAACCACTTTCAGTACACAGTTTAGTTGTTTTAACGAACATAATCTTAGTCGAGACAGTCAGACTGCATCAGCCTTGGAATTACTAACACAAAACACAAACAAAGTTCAAAATAACTTAACGCTACGCCAAACCAATTACAAAGAGGTTACGAAAATTGTCAAAGAAATGAAAAATAAAAAGTCTTGCGGATATGATGACATTTCTATAAGCATCATCAAAGATAATATTGATGTACTAGCTGAAATTCTAGCCCGTTTCTACAATTTGTGTTTAAAAAATTTTGTTTTTCCGGATCAATTAAAAATTTCAAAAGTAATACCTCTATATAAGAAGGGCTGCGTTACTGACCCCAATAATTACAGGCCAATTTCTCTTCTGCCAACTCTCTCAAAAATATTTGAAAGAATTATAAAGTCTCGTCTCGTTGCACATTTAAATATTCAGCATGTACTTCATCCGATGCAGTTTGGTTTTCAGAAGGGCGTTGGGACGAGTGACGCCTTGGATGCGTTGATACATGGTATTACTGACAAAATAAATAAACGTCAAAAGGTAGCTGCAATATTCTTAGACTTAAGTGCCGCTTTTGACACAATAAACCACAGTATTTTGCTTACAAAATTAGAATACTACGGAGTAAGAGATGGGGCATTGAAATTAATAAAATCATATTTTACAAATAGGAAGCAATTCGTAGAAATTAAGGACATAACTAAAGAAAACGAGGAGTTGGCAAGGAAATCTAAGCTAGTAACGATGAATGTAGGGGTCCCACAAGGATCGGTTTTAGGGCCAATCTTTTTTCTGATATTTTTAAATGACCTGTTGTACCACATGTACAAAAGTAACGACGACTATATTGAAATTATAAATTTTGCGGACGACACAAATGCCGTTGTTTCAGGACGTAATATAGACCAAGTCAATTCCAGAGTTAACGAGGTCCTTACTGATTTTGAAACTTGGTTTAGTGCGAACAATTTAGTTTTGAACCCTTCCAAAACAAACGCAATATTGTTTAAGACCACCTCGAGTAATAAAGACAAATTAGTGGCTAGGTTGTGTGAAAACGATATACAAACAGTAAACGAGACAAAATTTTTGGGGGTTCATATTGATAGTTTGTTGAATTGGAAATCCGAACTATTTCAATTAGAAAATTCAATTTGCTCTTCCTGTTTTGCACTTCGCAGTTTAAGGGATGTTTTATCTACAGCCCAACTAAAACAGGTTTACCATGCCCTAGTGGAGTCTAAACTTCGCTATAGTATATCCTTATGGGGCAATAGTTACCAGTATAACATTGATAAAGCTTTTATCACTCAAAAAAGAGCCATACGAGCAATGGTTAGAATCCCTCCCTGGGCATCATGCAAAGACCACTTTATTAGACTTGGCATTCTTACTGTTCCAAGTCTCTACATTCTTGTTCTGCTGACTGGATTAATAAAGCATCGACATAATGTTGAGACAGATATAGAAATGGAACAAAGAGAAGGCACGAGAAGAAAAGACATGAAAAGCAGAACAGTGCCAAATCTTAACGTTGTGAAACATTGCCCACGTGTTCAAGCCGTCAGACTTTTTAACAGGTTGCCTACTGAATTAAAGGGTATTCGTAGCTTAAACATTTTTAAATCAAATCTTAAGGCACTTCTTTTGGAAAAATGCTTATACAGTATTAATGAATTTTGACATTTCGTTTGCACCTTTTTATTAATTTTGTTTGACATATTATATATTTTTAATTTATTTAATTGTATGGTTGGATGTAATTTTAATTTATTTAAATTCCTTTAGTTTTAATTCCTTGACGTTCAAAGTGATTAACAAATTATTGAGCTATTTTTTATGATTTTGACATGATGTAATTTTAATGTAGTTTAATTCTTGTATTTGTTACTTTTTATTCTTGACTTTTTATTCTAATTTTAATTTATTTTCGATATATTGTTAGATTTTTAATAATGAATTGCAAATTGTATAATTTTATGTGCGAACACAATGATTGTATTGTTTTATGAATAAATAAATAAATAAATAAATAAAAAAACAAATTAAGAATCTCTTTGTTCTTCTCAAGTCGGTCAATAAAGATAAATACTGTGCCAAAAACAACGATAAAACATACGATACTTGCCTCGTCGATAGCTTACGTACTTATAAAATATTTATGGAGATTACATTATTGAGCGTAACATTGCTTTACCAATATTTACTCTGTGTTTTAACAAGTTATTGGTGCTTATTGTGTATTCATAGTCTTAAGCCTGCTTCAAGTAATATTACTGTCTGGAGGCCACAAAATATTCATGAGAGTGTGACTCAGCCTTTATAACCTATTAGTTAAATCATCATCATCATCATCAGCCTAATTGCAGTCCACTGCTGGAAGTAGGCCTCCCCCAGGGTACGCCATAGGGCACGATTAGTTAAATAATGGAACTCAATCTATGAGATCTTTTGTTCAATTCTACACAGTAGTACACGGATTGTAGATCTCCCGTTCTCCTGGGCCCAAAGTCTGCTAAATAAAATCGTTTTAGTTGTGTCAATGGCCTGTCAGTGGGACAGTTTTAGTAATTTCGTATTCTGCTAACAGCTTAAAGTATAGAAAAGCACAGTGGCATTATAATTACACGACGATATCGTTAATTATAATTTTACGACGATATCGTCAATCTAACAGGACGGCACTGGACAAGGCTGGCACAGGACCGTGAGGATTGGCGCTGTAGAGAAGAGATCTATACCCTGCAATGGGTGGATGTGGGCTGAGGATTATGATGATGATTATAATTACTGTGAAGTGTCGTTGGCATTGCAAGGGTAAACAAAGTCACAAGCTGTTATTTATTAGACAAATCACAAAAAAGTCCTTTCAAATTAAACTTTTTAACTCAAAGTTTTATGAATATTCATGACAAAGGCACAAAAACTTACAATATTTAAAAAAAGAGAATCTATCACACCAAATATTCCACGACTATAAACACAATTCAAAAACATTTCATTAGGTATCTATTCATAGTACAGTATACAAAAGGATAAAAACTTTCTAGACTTAAATGTTTAAGTCTTCATAGAATTATGGTCTAGGAGGTCCACTTCTACTTACATTTCTATGTAAGTAAATAAGAGCAAAACGAAGAACGTAAGGCTATAAATGAATGTTTTTATCAAGTGGGGTGAAACCCAATTAACAAAGTTCATTCATTTTATAAGAAAAAAATAATAATGCCGTGTGATGCCGGCTTAGAATAGCATCACCCCATTTTTTACCCATGCGTGTCGTAAGACACGACTAAGGGACTCGAGGGTTAGATGTGTATTGTAATTTTAGGCGATGGGTTGACTACCTGTCACTATAGTGATACACAGTTATCTGATTGACCCTCAAACTTTTGTCAGATTTGGCGTAAATGTCTGTTTTTTTGCGGCCGTTTACACTCTGCCTACCCCGCAAGGGGTTTATAGGCATTTTTTGTGTGTGTTATAAAGTGTATAATTAATAAATAAGCGACACAAACATATTTGGTCCTCATAAAAATTAAAGTAACTTAAACTTATTTCTTCATATTGTAGAGTAAATGGCAAACGGTTTGAACTAGTCAAATACCAAGTGCATACCTGTTCATTGTAACGATCACTGATAGTGCAGCGACTGAATCAGACTTACATCATTAATAATACAGGCTTTCAGCCATCTATACTTCGAATCCTTCATTCTTGCGGATATAATTAGTCGCCCTTCATAATATCAGTCCTGTCAAATCACTTCGTGCGCTGGATCATTAATTATATTTCAATATTAACGGATCTTAGACCAGGCGGCTACTGCATAACCACAATTTTTATACCAAGGATCAGAAGCTTAACACTAGCACCTTTCCACCTTAAACTTCCTCCTTGCAGGGTCATTTCAACAAATTGTTTTTGCAAACCCGAATTGAAGTGGTACCATAATGCTAGTAAAATAACGACATAAGTAGTTAGGATCCTAAGTATTCATAAAAAAAAAAAAATCTAGATTTCCAATACTTAAACAAAAACGCGCGGCGGCAGTGCGGTTCGCTGTGACACGAGCGGCACGAGATTCTATGTAGTAGTCGTGTACGTATAAGTTGGACTGCTGTGTTTGTGGGTGTGTGCATGTTTGAGTGCGTAAACTGGACGTTAGTATGAAGTAAAACTACTGCTCCTTGGTATATTGACATAGCTAAGGTCTGTTGGGAAGCCGTTAGAAAGCCACCAGTCATATCCGTTTTACGGCCGTTAACGCTCTGTCTACCCCGTAAGATATATAGGCGTGATTTATGTATGTATGTTTGTATGTATATCTTAGCTTACGCCTGCTCCGAAAAACCTCATCTGTCGGCCCTGATTTATTTCTGACTCTTCTAACATACCAAAATTTTGTGACATTACCGACGAGGAAACGAAATAACCTTGTCATGTACTACAAAAAATTTAATCTTCATCAACAAAAATTTTTTTACTCGACAGATAAACGCCGCCTGGACTACATTGATCGGACGAAACCATTCAACCCAATCGTCCCTTTGAAGGAAGTGATTGCGTCATTAAGGTTCAGATTGTAATACACTCGTTGGATGGACTTGATTGGGCTATTCATTGCCGATAATGATTATTTTTTCTTTTGCAGAAATTGCAGAGTTGCAGACTCATCACATTAAAACAATTGTAAACGTATTTAAGTTTCTTTTAGAGTTTACTCTAAAGTACTTCAGGGTGTGTATTGCAATTTTAGGCGACGGGTTTACAACCTGTCATTGTGGCGATGCATAATTTTCCGAATGAACCTCAAATTTATCACAAATATTTTTGTTTACGCTCTGCCTACCCCGCAAGGGATTATAGGCGTGATATGTGTATGTTAGATTGTATATTAGATATATTTTATGTTAGATTTTACACTTCCTACGTTTTAAACTCTTTACAGAGTTCGTGGTAACGGATGACGTCTAACACCCCTTAGTCGTCTCGAAACGTGGGTGTAATCCAAAATAAACACAACTTTTAAGTGATGTGTAATAGCTGTACAAACTCAAGAAATATTTATTTTAGACTATCTGCAGCGCTTTACTATCAGTTCTATGAATCATCGTGTGATAAAATATGTCGTAAAAGCTTTTTTTCTTAAAACGTCATATAGATACTTTTCTGGTAGTGTAGTTTTGCATTATTCGCTTGATTCTGCTAGAAATTAGCTATATTCAATGTTTTTTCACCAGGAACATAACGAATGTTTTGAACATGGTCTTACAAAAAATTACTACTGGTTTTGATATCAGAAAAAAAACGATTTTACTGAAAGTACCAACTCACTATCAAATTAGATATTTTTCATACAATAAATATTCGAATAAACGAAGCTGATTTTTATATAGCAGGAAGCTATCATCGAGATATAAATTAAATTGCTTTCTGGAAAAAACCTACCAATATTTTCCTCAACAATGAATGTAATATGTCTATGTGCTTCGAGACAGGTGAAATGGATGTTTACTATCAATTCCCAAGTCAATATATCAACTTGATTGAATAAACGGAGTCCTGTCTATGCGTGATCGAATTGAAGCAACATTTTGTGTAAGTTCTCACTTTACAGACATTAAAAGTGCCTATTTTAATATTTCATTAGAAGCTACCGTTGTTCTTATTTCAACGTAAAGTGTAAAGCAAACATAGTAGTTGATTTATATATTCAGATTGATTCAACGAATGTTCGCAATTCCAACATTGAGTCTATCTGAGCCTAGGCCTCTGCGTTCTGCATTTAAGGCGAGTTTATTCGTGAACGGCCTATACAGTGGCGCCACTTCAAAAATAATTAGGCCTTAAATCATTCACTTTTGGTTAAGCCATAACTATTTAAAGCGAATATTTCATTGAGTTTGCAGGTTCTAATTTTACTTAAGGATAATACTAAAAACTTGAGCAACGGAAAAACGAATACATTGTTTGTCTAAAGAGTTTGTTTTGTTATTGTGAAGTGCGCCACTTCGAGGCCGTTCACGACTGCAGTCACCTTAAAAATCGAATTATGTTTGTTATATTATGTTTACTATGTTTGACTTTTATTTTATTTATAAAATCTGTGGGGAAATGAACCCAGGATATTTGCGTAGCGTAGCTAGCAAACACATCGGCAGTAAAAGTTTTCAATCTATACTAATATTATAAATAGAACTTAAGTGAGAACTTTACGTACGATTATATATATATTTTTTGTATTGGCATCCACTTTGACTCTTTCTGTTTATCTTTTTGTTGGCCGGTAGAGAATGCCGCGTTTTCTTTCTTATTTTTCATTTAATAAATAAATTCGAAAGTAACTCTGTCTGTCTTGTGTGTTTCACGTCTAAACCACTGAACCGATTTTGATACAATTTGGCATAAGCATAGACAGGAACCTAAGAAAGGTCAAAGGCTACTTTTTACCGCAGGAAAATCTATCAATCCCACAGGAAATGTAATATCAAATTCACGCCGCGCGTACGAAGACACCGGGCACCAGCTAGTTTCCTATTTAAATTTTTTTGTTCAAATCGTTTAAAAATGTTACTCAAACCTTTACCTGGGTAGTTTCAACAATACAGCTTTTGTAACCAAACATGGTGAACCCAATTTGGCCACATAATGGTAAAGTTTGCGGGACCGTTCGGTTAATTGATCGTCTCGCTAGCTGTAGGCGGAGAACGACGCCGTATTAGACGCTGAGATTGTGTCGTAAATATATTGATGGGACTATTAATGAAGTATGCCCTTGAGTGATATAGAAAATACTTCTTTATGTTTTCTTTTTTCGTGATACTGGCTGCAAAATCTACATAGCTTCGAACGTAAAGGAGCTCAAGGTACAGGCACACATTGACCGTTTACACATTATTCCTATAAATCGACGTCAATACATTTTACAGCGTTTCTATTAATTAAGCGTTTACCATTCTTTAAAACACTTTTTGGCGCCGTGTGATGCCGGCTTAGAATAGCATCACCCCATTTCTTTCCCGTGGGAGTCGTAAGAGGTGACTAAGGGATTCGAGGGTGTTGCAATTTAGGCGATGGGCTGACAACCTGTCACTATGGCGATACACAATATTCCGAGTTACCCTCAAAAAGTAGTCAGACGTGGAGTAAATGGTCGCTTTTTGCGGCTGTTTGAGCTCTTCCTACCCCGCAAGGGATGATGAGCGTGATATGTGTATGTGTATGTATGTAAAACACTTTTGATAATAAGTACACTAGCTACCCGCGGCTATATATTTTGCTGTTCGAATCAAGCTTATTCCCGCAGTAAGAGGTATATAAAAACTGCCTCTTGAATAAAGTTAATTTTTAATATACCGTTTCAAAATACATTGCGTAGATTTGAAAATTTAAGGATACAACCATGGCATGGAAAGCAACTTTATTTTATTTATAAAATTTAGTGATCTAAATTGATGCGCAAGAAAACAATGCGTATATAAACTATCCAAATTTCCACAATCCGTGTGATGCCGGCTTAGAATAGCATCACCCCATTTCTTTCCCGTGGATATCGTAAGAGCCGATTTAGGTACTCGAGGGTAACATGTGTATTGCAATTTAGGCGATGGGCTGACAAACAGTCACTATGGTGATACACAATTATCTGAATGACCCTCAAACATTTGTCAGAATTATGCTCTGCCTACCTCGCAAGGGATAAATTCAACAAGATAAAATTCCCCAACCGACCTACACGCACGTAAATCCCTACCCTATAAGCCAACAGTAGCGAAGTTTTAGTTCAATTAATTGATTGCTCCAAGCCACGGCAAAGCGGGGCACTACGTTCCTACGTTCCTACGTTCCCACGTTCTGTCCCGTACTCCGCGTCTCTCAGTGACCCGACGTATTGTTTAATCGAATTCACTCTCAAGCTCCTCGTCTGTTGCACTTCTCTGCGAATACTCGCGCACACAAGTGAACATCCAATTAGAGATTACCACTGAAGTTTATAAAGTCAATTTTCTTTCTCATTATCTACAATATATATATTATATTATATTACTTTGTGGAGTGCAATTGGATGTTGTTAAATCTATTTGAGACCTAGGCGTCACTCTTGATTCTAGTCTGCACTTGGATTTGCACGTTGATAATGTTATACAAAAGGCATTTAAAATGTACGGTTTTGTCATGAGATCATGCTCTAAATTCACAAGACCCTCCACCTACCTTTACATCTACAAAAGTTTAATTCGTTCGCAACTGGAGTATGCGGTGGCCGTGTGGAACCCATTTTACAATAAATATGTGGATGCACTTGAATCAGTACAGAAAAAATTCTAACGCTGTATGTACTTTAAATGTGTTCACAGTCGCTTGTCATATGAGCTCCTCTTAGATAAATACAGCATGATGACCCTAAAGTCTAGACGCTTCTTCTTACAAACAATGCTGCTTTATGATATCTGTCATGGTAAGTATGATTGTATGTCCTTACATAATTATCTTTGCTATAGGATACCCCATAGAACACATTGTCGCAATCAACACCGTTTGTTCGTCACTGCTCCTTGTCGCACTAATGCTGGAAAGCGATCTCCTTTGTGCCGCATGGTGAACTGTTATAATCAACATTTTAATGAAATAGATATCATGGCCGTGCGCGTAGGTAGTTTTAAGAAACAAGTTACGGCCATATCTAGCTTGATCGTGTGACATTATTATTATCACCTATGCTCAGTCACTTCTTTTAGTCCCAGTCTGGGACTAATAATTAGATTATTATATTTATGTTGTAAACTTAACTACCTTTTGAAATTGTGTTACTACCAACTTGAGATTAAAAACATTTATTAATTTGTGGTTACCGGTGCGGGTTATACAATTATTTTTAAGTTGATGAACATGTTTAGTAAGATTTTATTGTATAACTGGTTGGTAATCCCAATAAATAGAAAAAAAAAAAACTGAACGCGGAAGGAGAAAATTTGGGTCGGAAGTACATGAGTAGGCAAAATTTTCAAGCACGGGCAGGACGAAAGTTCTCGAATATTGTATACCCAATACGAGAAGTGTTTTAAAATTTTGTATTCTGCATAGGAAGGTTTAACCCGTACGATTTAAATTGCATGTATAGGGTTCATAATTTGAAAATTATTACTTTCCTTTCTCAAGTGTGGGGAAAAGATATCAAGTATTCCATAATTATTTCTACGAGACCTACTTTTTACGTAAAGAGAGTTATCACATTGGTTTCTTTCACCTTCATTCATCAATATAAATTATTTTTAATGAATTGGCTACTTGACTAACAAGTCAATTGAGTGACTTTTTAAAACGTTTTCAATTCAATTCGTTTATTATTATTCAGATACAATTTCATAAACCAATGGCTTAATTAGTAAGTTAGTAACATTATTTTGTATATTTAAGTAACTAATTATATTTGTGCTACATTAGGAGTTTTGAAATACAAACATGAATTTCTTTTTAGCAATTCTCACTTTAAATATTTTGAAAAAACGTTTGAAAGTTTATAGTATTTTTAGACAATATCTTTAAGAATACAACTTTTGTATTTTGTTTATGATCCAGTGAAGTGGGTAAAGAAAAAAATGTGTATAACTTAAAAAAAGAGGACTCGCAGAGAGGCCACGCAGTGATATAATTAAAATCTTCCACCAGATACCCCCTGTCGCTAGCAAACGGAAACCCGAGACTTTTTGCGCGCGAGTGACACTCATGACCTCAAACTTTTGGAGTTAAATTAATTCTGCAACTTTTATATCCAGTTGTGGCTTCGAGAAAATGTAGACAAATTCAATTTTCAACGTGTGGAGAGATGGTTCTTCTTCTTACTTTTATACTGTAAATAATATGCTTTGAAAATCTTGACTTAAATTTGAAACACGTGTCATTTTAGGATAACCCCGAGGCAATGCCTTTATTTTTATTTTTTTGTCCCGCCCGATCCGGTTTTCTATCAGGACAATACAAAATTGTTTATAAAGAATAAAATTGTGTTATACAAATTTCTTTTTTTTACAAAAACGGATCATGACGTCAATGTAATAATACTATCCTACATTGAATAAAGTAAGTTTCAATTTCAATAACTGACCAACTACACACAAGTAAAAAGCTACACCTACTTAACATTCATATAATCTAAGAAACAAGACGATAATAATAAACATCAAAACTACAAGTACTTTTGAAGTACTGCCTAGCTAGCAAGACTAATAATAATGTCTGGACAAATATTGAATTTGGCAACTGTTTTTGAAGCAAACAGCGAAATATTATATTTGCAGAGGACTACTTCTACGACCTTTGAGTGCAAGAAGACAATATTAAGGGGCTATGAGCTAAAAACTGATCTATTTCTGGCAAATGGCAAAATGCGCGCCTGCGAACAGGACGGAATCCTGTCGATTTGTCAATTTTGCCGTATTTTGACAACAGCTCGGTCAAAAATAATTTGAAGAGAGAATGAATGAAAGTATAGTACCTACATCTGTACATACATACCTACATAAGTATTAATTTACTTGTAATTTATTTGTTTGAAGTGGAATTTTATTTTTGATTAACGAAATCCTTTTATTATAATATTTATAATATAGCTACCTAATTAACTTAGAAAATTACAACAAAATGTTTAAAATGGTATCAAAATCGGTCGTAATTTGTATAAACAATAAAAACAAACAAATTATCAATAGCAAAATACATGTATTTTATTTATCTAACATCTCATATGTAGTCCCACATTTGTCCTGAACTTGTCCCGAAACTGTGGAGAACGCGCGTGCGGCGGACGGCAGCGCGGGCGCTCCACATAAATCGTTCTGCGGCCCGGTCGCGGCCGCCAAAATTTGCTGCCGGGTCGCTGCTGCGCGGCCGCTTCACCTGTATAGACCCTTAGAGCGATGATTGCAACAAAGATGCTAAAATGGCTACTTGAATTAATCATATCCTATTCCATAATTACGTCTCAGCAATAGTACCAGGTTCTCATAATGTAAACAGAGATATTGGTGATAAGTTATGCAATTCCTATGAATGAGAGCAATGGTTGCAAGAACGATGCTAAAATGGCTACTTGCATTAATCATTCTATTATTCCATAATACGTCCTAGCAATAGTACAGTCGGTTGTAGTACGTAAGGTACTTTAAAAGAACTAAATTATTTTTGTCCCCAGCAATTTTTCATTCATGACATGAATATGTATTAGTAGGAAATGACTTATTTTATGAAAATACGTTTAAATTTTTAATTTTTAGTAACTGGGGATGAAAATAATTCAGTTCTTTTGGAGTATCCCTGGTACTTTATGAGCTATAACCGACTGTACCAGGCTCTCATAATGTAAACAGAGATACAGGTGATAAAATCAGAGCGATGTTTGCTAGAACGATGCTAAATAAAGTTTACTCCAATATACTACTTGTTACCATAGGCTACTTGAATTAATCATATCCTATCCTACATATTACGTCTCAGCATTAGTACCAGGTTCTCATAATGTAAACAGAGATATCGGTGGTATGTTATGCAAATCAGAGCATGACGCGGAACCACAGCCGCCTCGCTGGGAGCGGCTCACATCAATCTTGCTAACAATTTCATTAAACCCGCCTCGCTGTGTTTGTGTACTAATAGCGGCATTGTCATGTTAGCCTTGTCATCATCTGAGGAGAGGTACTTAGTAACAACTATACAGGCTGTTAGCAAAGGGTTTTATTTCTTTCCAAAGTGTGAATATCAGCATATGAAACTGACCTGACCATCTTTCCCTTAGATTGAAGTTTGAAAAAAATACCTCAGTTGCACCCGTTTTACTTACTGTAATCTCATTCGTAGTAATCCAGCTACAGTTAATTACATGCATGTATAGTTCAATTTGAAACGAAAATCGTTTTCAGATGGTGGTGGCGGAAATTTACATGCCGTGTGATTAACCTGGCCAGCTCCGAGGCAGTGTCTATAATTTATTTTTTTATCCTGCCCGAACCGGTTTTCTATTAGGACATCACAAAATTGTTATAAAAATCGAAAATTGTGTTACACAAATTTCTTTTTTTTTGTCTATAAGTGATAATACTATCCTACATTGAATAAAGAATTTCAATTTCAGAATATTGCTACGATATTCAATGTAATGGCGTACATTCGTTTATTACGTACAATATTACCGTGTTTTTCCGTGACAAGGAAACGCATGACACGTTTGTTACCTTTTGACTTGTATAGCAGTGAGATAGGCGAATCAATTCATCACGTAGTGTGACGTCACAGTATCGTTCACCCTCCGCCTACAGCTTGTCAGTCTGTGAATAGAAACCGGAGAGTGCCAAGACCTCGGGAATTCCACGTTTCTATGACTTTCCCCGCTCAACGGTTTCACTCGCTGTATTTAACACGTTGAACGCCACGCGGCCCACCATGTGGGCCAACCAAGGACCACGCATTGAGGCCAACAGAAAATCCTAATTATCTTGATTTTAGTCGATTTTGTTTTATTGCGTAGATCGATTGCAAATACTTCGAAACACATTGTGAATTAAATACTTAGCTGTTATTCTACCAAAAAGTGGGTAAATTTACAAATGGCACACTAGTGTCCCCCGTGGCCCTAGCGGAGGGAAATCACAAAATCCTTCCGCGGGGGCCGCGGGGTCAAGATGCGACCCACCCCGCACGCCTCCCCCGCATGCCCACGCGCCACGCGATGTGCTTTGCCGGCCGGCCTGCCAGTTCCGGAGAACTCAAAAACTTGCAAGTAAACAGCAACGAAGTAATGGTTAGTTTTGACGTCCAATCGCTTTTCACTGCCATTCCAGTCAAGGATTGTATCTAAATAGTTAAACGAAAACTCCGGGAAAATAACATAGCAATAGTTCAAGTTCTTTATTCGCAACAATAGAATATGCAGAACTTTTAGAATGGTGCCTAACATCTGGTTACCTATTGTGGAATGATGAGTTCTACATACAAGTCGATGGCGTGGCTATGGGCTCTCCAGTATCCCCCTTGATGGCTGACATCTTTATGGAGGACTTTGAGGATCGAGCCCTAAGGCAAGCTCCGGCTGTGCCGAAGATGTATAAGAGGTACGTAGACGACACCTTCACCATCCTTCCACAAGACCAAGTTACTGCTTTTCTAAATCATTTTAATTCAATTCATCCCAATATTAAAACAATGGAATCAGAGCAAAATAATAAATTAGCATTTTTAGATATTCTTATAATCAAAAACACAAATGGTACAATCAGTTATTCCGTTTATAGATAGCCAACCCACACAGATAGGTACCTAAATGGTAACTCCCCCCATCATCCGAGCCAATTAGCCGCCGTTGGTACCTCTTTGTTTTAGAGAGCACGCGGTATCTGTGACCCCCAACACCTAGTCGATGAGCTCAAGCATGTGAGACGAGTACTCCATGAAAATAACCTGAAGCCACCCCGTCAACGTCACAGAAACCGTGCCAAACCATCCACAGTCGAACGACAACCAGCATACTTACCATACATGAAGGGAGTAACTGATAAGATCGGTAGAATTGTGAAGCGAGCTTTAATCAAGACCATTTTCAAGCCGCCAAGGAAGATCAGCCAGTACATCAGATCAGGCAAATGCAACATCCCTCTCCAAAACCCTGGTGTTTATAAACTTGACTGTGACTGTGGACTCTCATACATAGGAGAAACAAAGAGAAATGTATCTACACGTCTAAAAGAACATATTGCTGATGTAAAAAACCGTCGTGACAGACAGTCTGCAGTGTGTGAACATATCATGGATAACCCCACCCATTATGTCAGATTCGATAAGGCAGCAATCCTAGCGAGAGAGAAGAGATTCATTCCTAGGAAAGTACGGGAAGCCATAGAAATTCAAAAACATCCGAATTTCAACAGAAATACTGGATGGGGAATCTCATCAACTTGGACTCCGCTGATTACACAGCAGAAGAACTAGATCCAACATACTGTAAGACCTACTACACGAGATACGGTTTCAGCATTTTGTGTGGAACCCGGACGTTACGCTAGGCAATTAAGAAATAGATGGCGGTAAAACAAAAATAATTTCTATTCTAAATAATGACGTCTAACACCTTAGTCATCCGTGACCACGGGCTCTGTAAAGAGCTCGAAACGTAGGAATTGTAAAATCCAAAATAAACACAACTTAAAACTACGTCCAAAACACGTAGTTTTTCTTATAGTTTGTATGGAGCACACTGAAGCGACCCTAACGATTGGTAAAATTTGCAAATATTTTTAAGTCTTTTTCGATAGACGAGAACCAAG
Source organism: Tuta absoluta (assembly GCA_027580185.1). Classification (NCBI taxonomy): domain Eukaryota; kingdom Metazoa; phylum Arthropoda; class Insecta; order Lepidoptera; family Gelechiidae; genus Tuta; species Tuta absoluta. The sequence continues at coordinate 8,572,555 of JAQAHW010000026.1, forward strand.
CTGACCGGGCTGTTCTACAGGGCCATGCGGCACACTGTTGTAACCATTTAGTTTGATACCGATGTCCTATGGCCTAGAAAGTGCGTTTGAACAGAAGCCTACCGCTGGGTCACACGGTGAGTCTCGTGGCCTGAATGGTACAGCATGGTCGGGGTCACATGTGAGCCTCGTGGCCTGAATGGAAACATCATGATTTTTGCGTGGCGTTCAACGTGTTAAATGGTTTCCTATAGAAAAAGGCGTTTTTCTGCGGTATCAAATGATTTATTTAATATGTATTTGAGTTCAATAGATTAACATATACATCAGCCTATTACAGTCCACTGCTGGACGTAGGCCTCCCCCAGGGTACGCCATATGGCACGACCTCCCGTTTTCGCCATCCAGTCGCTACCAGCCACCCTTTTTTAAGTCATCGGTCCATCTGGTCGTCCAACACTTCGCTTGCCGAGGCGTGGCCTCTACTCGAGAACCCGTTTAGTTCATCATATAATTCATTATAATTTTATTTTATTTTCATACGCTTAAGTCTCTTTATTTATTACTCTTGCACCGTGCTCTGTTTTCTATCTTTATTTTCTGTACCCAAAGATGGTGTGTAAGAGATCGCTCTTAGCGTAAAGGCCGCCTTTGCGCATTTTCATTGTAATATATCCTATATTCTATTTTATTTTTCTTGTTGTGCAATGAAGTGCTATTTGGTACTTACTTTCTTATTTCAACGTTTCAGTACTTTCAAAGATAGAAGATCGATAAACGGTTTAATTATCTATTTTAACGTCTTTGAGCTATTTCGGCCTCTCCTGCAATTGTAATATCTTGAACAAAAATATCAAATTAGACAGATATGAATATTTTAAAAAAACACACAAAAAACAGACTGCAAAGGCACAAAGAATAAAAATAATCTAAGAACGTAATCACAACGTAATAGAATTATGTAACATAGCAAAAGAATTGACTTTTATTTCAATATAAAGGAAGATACCAGCTTTTTCAATTTTGTTTTGTTGTCCCGAAGCCTGTCTACCTGTCACTTAAATGCGAATTGGTGTCGTTATTTTCCAAGAATTGGTTTTAGTCAATCGAATTGTCTAGTAGCACTCGAGCAGAATTGGACATCGTGAATAGCGACATCGAAAATGTCTGTTCAATAAGATTGTCTAGATCTAGGACTTGTCCTAGGCAATGTAGGTATTGTGGTTGACATCAGGGTAAGTAAGTAGTCTGGTCTGCCACTCAGACTTTGGTATATGATTGAGATTTCTTTGGCTAGATTATTGTTGTGATTGATTTTTATAACAATAATTTATGGGCGGCTGTTTATGTACCCAGAATGAGGCACTAACAAAATCATACGTTAGTTATTTTTGTAGGTATGATAATCTTTAATAAATAAATTTTTAGTTGCAAATATGTTACGGGATATACCAACTGATTTAATTATCATAGAGTTTATGTGTCAGGCAGTTTATAAAACTCGTTTGACCTAGATTATAAAACTATACAAACGCAATTAATTTGAAAGCATTTTATAATTATTTTGTAGTTAAAAATAAACAAAGCCTATTTGAAACTGTTTTCAGGAAACATTTCACTACTTTAAGCTCATAGAAATATTAAATTAGCTACGTCAGAAACACGGCAACAGTAATAATGAAGCACAAAATCTGGTAAATGTAATTTGTAATCATTGAACTAAGTTGCATATTGTTCACACGGTTTATACCAGCAATTGCACAACCTTCCTTACCGGGCCGTTTTCTGCATACATTGCTGGTTATCCTGACTTTTTGTATTGAAACCCATAAAGATAACCAGCAATGTACGCTAAATAGAGGCCTGTTGGCAGGGTAGTGTAATTGCTCGTAAACCTCGAGTTTTATGCGGTGGAAAAATTAAGCTTTCATTCGAGGGTACTGAAATAGAGTGTTATTGAGCACTGACAACTGAAACAGGAATGAAAATTACTTTTGAGATATAGATGTTTTCAGGATATTGTATGAGTAAAATAAGGTTATCTCTATTTTCGAGTTAAATCGTTTTATTTTTTATAAAAAATAGGTAAGCATTTGTCTGCCATCTCACCTAAGTTACGATGCAGACGATGTTGGAACATGCTCACCTAGATAATGCCTGCTCACTCTCGCCTTGAAAAGGCCCATTTTGTAACGCTCCGGAAACATTATTTATTCCGGATTAATGGTGTTAATTAAAAATATATATTTTTCTAAACCCTGTGATGCCGGCTTTCTCGTGGGAGTAGTAAGAGGCAACTAAGGGTCTCGAGGGTGTGTATTGCAATTTTAGGCTATGGGCTGACACTATGGCGATATACATTTTTCCGAATGACCCTCAAATATTTGTCAGACGTGGCGTAAATGTCCGTTTTTTGCGACCGTCTACGCTCTGCCTACCCCGCAAGGGATTTAAGGCGCGATATGTGTGAGTGTGTTTGTTTATTTTTTCTTAATCTGATTCATAAAATTTTCACAAGTATTGCAGCATGTGAAACCATCGCGAAAAATAGAAATAGAGAAGAAAAAACCTTATCCATCAAACTGCTTTATACAACTGTTTTTGCTACCCGTACAATCTGGATTAGAAAATTTCAATTTCAAAGTTTAGTTTTTGTCACCTTCTTGATTTATAACAGTTTAGAGACAAACTTTTTCACTATTTATTAAGTACTAAATATAGGAATATGACCGTTGATTGAATAAAGGCTAAACTTTGAGATTAGTTCACCTATATCCTAAGCTAATATTTGATAGGTACTATGGATAGACTTTAAAACAATGATATATAAATAATAAATTGTTTATTTCAGGCCATTGCAATAACCCATATAATACTATTGAACAACATTTTAACAACATATCTAATTAAAATAAGAATAGGTAAAATCTGAAGTACAGCAACATTCTGAAATCTAAATCGTCTCTACAATGAAGTTACATATCTATGACATATAATTTCTATTGCATATTTATTTATTCAACTTATATATATTTAATCAACTTCGTTATTATAATTACTTCAAAGCTTGTTGTTGCTGTAGGTACCATTATTCTCACGTTACTCAAAGGTGATCGATTCCACGATAAATTGGTATTCCGCGCTCACCTCGCGAAAAAATTCACACGAATATTATACGTCGAAAGGTTGAGATTCAATTACGTGCTTCGATGAAAATGTTAATGGTTGTAACCTTCCATCCTTCTTCAACATACAATGATGGAAAGGGATGGAGGCTGATGGCTACCCTAATGGATGCTACATGACTGGCACTTCATGTGACCTTCACTTGTGCCAGAAATTACAATTGACGCTAGTACAGAAGGCTCACACAGTAGTTCACGACCATTTTCCTCACGCACACATACGAACTATATCTTGAGCTGAGGTTTCAAATACGAGTACCTCCCCGGTTGAGGCACGCCCTTGTCCAGCAGTGGACTGCAGTGACTGTTGAATGAATAATTTTATTTAATTGCCAGTTAAACAATTCATATCACTTTTAATAATAAAACACTTTTTTACTACTTCCCCTCATTAAATATATTTGTTTAATTTGATATTAAACTAAATGCGACCGGTTTCGAAATTCGAATCAAATTCGAAAAAAAAACGAATCAAAACACAACAATATTATATTATTTAATTTAATTATAATACAGACAGACATATTATAAATTTTGTAAATCAACATGGAGTTCCATCAAGAAATAAGAACACAAAGTGTAAAATAATTCATATCACTTTTAGAAAAAACCTAGTTGTTTACAAATATTTATTTGCATATAGTCTTGGAAAATAACCATATTTGTATAACAAATAACAAACAAATTTGTCCCCAAGTAACATTCTGTAATAATTGTAAAAATAGGAAAAAGGCCACGAACTCCATGCGCAAACGATAAATTAGTTTTTTTTTAAATGTATCCTATGAATAGAATTATCTTTAGACATATTGTGTTGTTTCAAAATAAATTTTAAGTGGTAAAAGAAGTCGATTCCCCCAAATATTAAAATATATATATTCACTTAATTTTGTTTTTTTTTCCTACTTTCTGGTTTATTACGTATACCTGCCGTGCCTTCCAGCGCTTTTATGAATACTAACTTATTATATTCGCACAACTTCACCATTTTAAAAATAACATATAAAAACAGTAGCAAAACTGAGGATTTTGTGCTAGTGCCTATAATCATTCACAGAACCGTTATAAACCAACAAAATTTGTGTTTTAAAGTTTAAGTGGTAAGTTACAAAAATAGCGCGAGTGTGCCTTCTGCAAAACATTTAATTTATTGTTTGCGCCGCCAATCACTCACAAAGTTGGTATAAACCTACAGAATAATGTAGTATGTTCGGTGAGTTAAAGTTTCTTTGTGAAACATGATCTGGAACTTCGCACTTTGTCTTTTGTTCAAATATTCAACGGATATTTTAAAATGTTACTACAGTAGTCTGCCTGTGTGGCATAGTGGTATGAGCTTTGGGCTCACAACCTAACATTTGTGAGTTTGATTCTTCGGCTGATGATAGAAATCTATGCCACAATTGTTAATTTACGAAAGTTACTAAACAAAGAAAATTTTAACATTTTAAAATTAACGGTGTTTTTATAAAAAGTTAGCCCCGCATTAACACAGTATTAAAAATATTATTCCATACTATTGACATTGTCAAACAGCTGAAACCATGTCTTACTTTTTTTGTAATAACACAGAATGTGTTTTACTAAACAAACAAAAATTTAATTAGGTACATGAACCCAATCTATTTCAAAATATTAAAGTTAGAAAATTGTTTGCTGGCGTGTTATTGTAGCTATTTTCGTTCACTATAATTAATGTGAAATTAATGCTAATTTCTAACATCATTAATTACACAGCAACGTCCCGACGGACCCGAGCGCTCGTTATTTTAGTCAAATTCAGTGTAAAGTTAGTTTATAATGTGTGGTCGGCTTGTGTAGACGGCTGTATTTTTATGAAAAATTAACAAACAGTGTACGGTCGGATTCATAAGTGGAGTCATAGTAAGACCACAAGACAGATAGCAATACGGGTTATTATCCTCTGAACTTACTTTACTAACTTACGCACACACGTAAGATTATAGACTGTAAGTAGAAAAGTCCACCTTAAGGCGTAGCATTAAAACTTAACAGATAACCTAACCTGTAAGCAACATCTATGTAACCTTTGAAATAATTACTCGGTGATAGCCTATTCGCCACCACACTACCACAAAGTAAACATTACCAAACATTACACTGGTTTGTCTAAAACATATATTCTAGTTATCCTTATTCGTTCACTTGTAGTAAAGCAATAGATTACATATCTTTATTTCGGCTATTTGATCACAAGTGACCGTAGCTTAGCGGTAATAGTTCTTACCTTATAATCAGAACAGAACTGGGTTCCCATCCCGTCTCTGAATAGGAATAATGTTTTTTTAATATTTTTACCGTATTTTCTCCAGTAATAATTATTTTTAAATAATGTTTTTCTATATATTCATCTATGTCTATGTTTTATATCTATAAATGTTTATTGTAAATTATGTATCAAAACATTATATCTAAAACATAAACCTATAATATTGTAATGAAACAAACAGTAAGGTAAGAAATTATTTTTATTGGTAGGTATTACTTTATATTTAAATAACATAATGACATGAATGAGAACTTTTGGTACCCATAAGATAAGTAAAACTATATAAAATTATTGCTGTCGTAATACGTAGTTATTAGTTTTGTTTGAATGGTAAAACACAATATTATGTGAAATGAAATAAGTCTTCATTAGCTGAAACATCGATAATTATTTATAAGATCATAGGAATGATCCAAATCTTGGATTGAATCTTTCAATAAAGTTATTTAAGTAATAACTTCGTTAGTAATTATTTTATTGTTCTATGTTTAACGATGCTGCATTTTCCTCGAAAGTAATTGTAATTGTAATAAGAATAAATCAGTTATTTGCCTACATCTCAAGGTTTAAGCTTAAGTATTCGTTTTCGTAATGAAAAGATATTGAAGCTAGGCCTTAAGATAACTGACTAATAATGATCAATCTTATATAAATATATATCGATGTTTTAGCATAATTTAATTGCTAATGTAATGCAAATACCTAATGCAATAGTAGGCGGGTGAGCAGGTAAACAGAGGTTGAGTGACTACAGCAACGATTTATCGGGCCCGCTTCGGCATACATTGCTGATTATTTTGTGTATGGTATTGGCTAAACCAATTATTCACCACGGCAGCTCGATGCACTGGACAATTATCCTAGACAAATGCAAAACGAGGAACTTCACTAGCAGGATAAACAGTTCGCACCGTCGCGTCGGTAGCATGCTTTCCTGTAGCATATCAACATAATTAGCGGCAGTTGCACGCCCTGTTTCTTGTGCTACTTATTCGCCTGGACCAGTGGCAGACATCCAGCCCCATAGATTTCTGGCAAACGATAATCGGTTACGTTTATGCTCCGCTGTTAGACCAGGCTTCTTGGCTGGCTTTCTATGGTGTACTCCTGCACCATGCAGGGCTCGACGAACGGTTAGTGCCGATGTTTCAAACATGTTTGCATAATGAGACGTCCGTATGAAACCATTTTCTTGCACAATCATCCTCCGCTGTGAATCATTAATAAGACATGGGTAGCCACTGCGCGATCGAGTTTTTACGCTACCTTCCTCTTCAAAACGTGTAACTCAACGTTCAACAGTCTTCCACTAAAACAAAGTAGCATTATTAATATAAAAAGTTACTAATAATCGGTTTAAAGCTACCAACATACTATGAGTCAAAGTTTTCAATATTTAAAATACAATTGTAATGGAATAAAACTATACTTACGACCAGACCAGTCTGATTAGCAATTTGAGCTAAATTAAATCCAATATCATGCAGCGCAACAATACGCTGCCTATCCTACAAACTGATATTAGTATGCGTTTCGAGAAATAAACACTGAAGTTTAATGAATAAGCTTAGGTTAAAAAAAAACACTTAGCACACGCACTATCTCGCAAACGATCTTGCAACAACTAAAATCAAATTCAAAATTTACTAAATTTGATATTTGAATGATAAAATAAAACTAAAACTTAGATATCGGGGATTCGAACCATTGTTTCCACAATTACGACCAAGTTTTTGCTTGACCGCGCTACCGACCAAGCTACCGAAGCTCATGATTTACGTAGTGAAATAGTCAATACTACTCAGCCTATTATACAATGGTAGTTCGTCAATAATATTATGTTATACGTCATTTGTGTCATTGTGTGCGTGTGACCGCGGGTGCGAGCGACTTGTTTTCTGAGGTTTGCGTTAACTATGACTCCACTTTAGAACGCGACCGTACCTATGACAAAATAACGCCCAGTAGAATATTGTAATAATACTGATTTTATGGGAAATTTCATATAGCCAAGTGCAATACTTGACTTCACTATTTGTAGACAACTTTTTTTAAATTTCCTGTTTACATTTATGTAGACAAGTGGTCAACGAGTGTTTAAAATAACAACATCATACAAAAAAAACATTGTTTGGTAAGACCGCTATTGTAGTAGAATTTACGTACCGTAGACGTTTTCTACGCTTTTCTGCTTCTACGACGTAGACGCTCTACTACGAGTGTCTACGAGTATCAGCTAGGCGTTACGAGTGCCCATTTAGATGAATCGCACACGAACCGGAAGATGTTACGGTTTGTGACAGCTGTCATATTAATGACACTCTATGACACCCGTCATTTGATGAAGCAGCGTGTGCCATGATATCCGTTCGTAAAGACCAGTAAAACATTGGAAAGTCATGCGGTTCATATGTTTACCGCATGAGCTTAGACTAATTTTAGTTTTTTATCATTGATTTGCTGGTTCGTTAAGATATGGCCACAAAGGTATCTATTAATCAAGTAATTTTGTAGATTTTTTTACTTCTTGATAGTCAAAAATCGTAAGTAAACAAAATAAGAAACAAAAATCAACCTCTTCAACCGCACATTAAGACGTACGTATATTTTCATAAAAGTAAGAAATCGAAAATGTTTTAGTGACGGGACCTGTGTACTCCACAGTAGCGTACCGTAGCGTAGGTACATTTTCGTACACAAAAAAAGCTATCAATATACACCAAAATAATTCATTTTTATTATTCCTAGCATGGAAGCTTTTTTAACTATCGATTTTAGATCAACTACAACAAAACAACGACACTAATCACTAGGTATAAGACAATCTTTCTAAAAAAAAACTGACAATCTTGACACAATGCTTTAAAACTCTCAAAAGGTTTCTGATTCAAGATCGTAACGAATTAAAATACTAGCATTTATAACTTCGCGAAAATACTCAAAAAAATTGAGGACAATCGCAAGTTTCCGAGAAATTGTCAAACACGATGATTTAAAACTCTCAAGAAGTTTATGTTTCAAGATCATAACGTATTAAAATACTAATATTTATAAGTTCGCGAAAATACTCAAAAAAATATGAGGACAATCGCGACCTTCCGAGAAATTGTCAAACACAATAAGAGGCAGGATACAAGATCCGTATCCGCCTACACGCAAACAAATAAACATAATTTGGTACAAACAAACATTCAACAAATTCAATATCAAAAGGCACTTGTTGTTTGTTTGGGAGTTTTCAAATTTCATTTTGTGTTATGTATGTTGTTGATGTTTAATTACTTTATGATTTGATTTCGATGCGTAATTATAATTCTGTTTCTTTAGATTGAATTGTCTATCCTGTATGGCGTGGTGTTGCTATTTTTTTTTCAGACGAAAGCAATAAAAAGGCCTAGTATTTATATATTTATATCTTCTAATCTTATCGTAAGGATAGGGGGAAATTTATCTAGTGACCGATATCCAAAACTTAGGACGGGCTGGTGATACGGTGGTAAGGAACAACTTAGCCAAAGGAACATGGGTCAAAGCTCGGGTAAAATATTTCAAAATTATGGGCCTCCCATATAAAATGTGTGCTCTCTCTCTTTTCGTGTGGGACATCAAGTCGTCCAACGACCTGATGAACCCTGGTGTCAGAGTTTTTCAACCGCCTACTACCACTAGTAGGCCTCTGACATGGTTGTGTAACGACCGCCATCTAAGTAATCATAGACAGCAACCGGGACCGACGGCTTAACGTGCCCTCCGAAGCACGGAACCATTTATTTTCGGACAATCAGTTGGTTCACCCTGCAATGTCCTAACCAGACCGGGAACAAATTCACAAAGTGATAAATATCAACATTGTGAGTGTCCCACCGAGAATCGAACCCGGAACCTTTGCGTCGCAGGCAGTCGCACTACCACTGCGCCACATCGGCCGTCAATGTGTGCTTCGGAGAGTGTACTCAAGAGCTTCACGACCTTGTTTCACCAGCTCCCTTCTACCATCGGACATCAAGACGCACCGCCGGATACCATCCGTACCTGGTAGCCATTCCACCAATTCAGACTAAGCGCTTCCAGTCATCATTTATAATGCGCACTGCTAAAGAGTGGAACTCACTGCCTGCGTCTGTGTTTCCAAACGCATACAACCTTAATCTCTTCAAAGTAAGAGTTAACAGGTGAGCTCGCTCCATCTTAGACTCTGTCTCTGTCCTAAGACCTAGACTAGAGTCAAGAGCAAACCCATCTTTAATAAAAAAAAATAGTACGAGCCGCCCAAGTTTTCTATGGAAGAGCCTTTTTTATTTGTTACGTGGGAAAAGTTGTTCCTTATCACCAGCCTATCCTGAGTTTTCGCTATTGGTCACTTGTAAACTTTCACCTTGTATTATAATTGTCCTATACGTAAAGGTAAAATCCATCGTACGTAAAGTTAGCATCAAGTAATTTCCGCATGAGTTGACTTATTTAATATAGATTACGATTATACTTCCATAGGTAAGTCTCAACCCTACTGTTAATAGTCCGGTACGGCTGGCATTATTTTAGGGCATAAATTTCAAAAATTCTCAAGTCACAAATTTTTTGCACGACCGGCCAACCAATAAAGGAGTGTAATGTTTTTAGAGTTCATATAATAATATGTATGTATATATGTACGATTCTTTCAAGCACTGAAACTCGTTAACCACTGAATTGATTCGAATAGAAATTGTATCGGAAGAATCCTTATATTATCCCAAGTGTCATAGGCTAGGATTTTCAGAAAGCAGTCGTGTTTTTTTTTTAGTTTATTATGCTTGTTGTACAAATGCGTTATTTGTGACTGTTGAGCACATTCAAAATTTCGTATCTATTCAGTATCTAGAAATTTATAAGTATTATAAAATATACCAGAATTATGATAGCTTACATTGTGTAAAAACCCAGTTTTATTCGTTATAATCTACTGCAAACGAAAGTATATAAGCATTAACCTAAAATTACACAAAAAAATATATTGGGTTCGACAATAGTCTAAAAACCGTAAGCCAAAAATAAACGACTTAAATATTTTTGTAACATGAACCTAGCCATAGTGGGCTAAAACGTCTAATAGGTTTTCCATTTAATGTCAGAGGCAGCCCGTTCGGATGTCGAGCTCAATAAACCCCCGCCTGGAGCGAGTGCAAGCCAGATGCATTCGAAGCAATATCACTGCAATAAACAGATGCAGGGATACCTTACCTATGTAGTTATATCAACATAACCGTATTTACTACACGCTGTAGACAATGTTTTATTGGTCTAGAATTTACAAGGAATGTTTGTAATTAGAAGGCGGTTAAAGAACTTTAAATGCCGTTCGGGTGGCAACTTATTAGTCCGATTTTTTTTTTATCGTCGTGACACGCAAAAAAGAAGAAGAAGTAGCGTTTATTGAATGGTTCTTTGTCTCTGTGTCCCACAAGACAACCATAAAAGCAAGCCAATAGAAAAATTTGACACCTACGCTAGGATAAAATAATTTCAAGGCTTGCAATCGGCTTATATCGTCGGGTGAGAATACGTTTGTGCCATATCCATTTTTAAGAAATGTGCTTTTTGGAGTAACTTAAATAGATATTTAGCACGAATCGAATTTTAAATATACCTATTTTATACTAAGAAAATAATTTTGATTTTGTGCTATATCCGTGCTGTAAAATAAGTTGTTATCATAATGTTGTGCTATGTCCGGATGTAGCACAAACGTATACTAAACCCCAAGGAAACCATGTGTCAAACGACATTACGCGTACTATTTTGTGCCATATCCTTATAATCAAACACATATACTACCCGGGTGAATATTTAAGGGAACCAAAATTTATTCCTCGTTGCGTTTATCTTCATTAATATAAAAAAACTGACTAAACGATCTTCTTTCGAATCTTAATCGATAATTGAATTGCAATAAAAGCAGTTTGGAGAAAGAGAATGGAGATACTTAAAAAAATACCACATGAATCCGCACAATTTTGCATTTCTCACCTGTGAATGTGAATTTGTTTATTACTTAGAAAATACCAGCTAAGCATGTTTTTGTTTAGAAACTATATTAAATAAATCAGTGAATTATGTTTTATGTAAATAAATGTCAAACATAAAAAAGTATCAAAAATCTTGCTTGATCATAACAAGATCATAAAAAAAACATAACTAGCATTTAAACATATCATACTTTTCACGTTATTAACGGCAACAGAATATAAACTATAATAATTATTTTATTAATTTCAAATATTTTGGCGAAACGAAAAGCATGAAGCGTGTATATTTTGTCAATAACTATGATTCTTCTTCTTCTTTTCGTGTGGGACATCAAGTCGTTCAACAACCCGATGAACCCCGGTCTCAGAATTTTTCAACCACCTACTTCTAGTAGGCCTCTGACATGGTTGTCTAAAGCCGGGACCGACTATGTTTCTCCTGCGTGTGTGCTTTGGAGAACACGGGTGTGTGGTTATGAAAAATTATTTTTATTAATTTAGTAATTCAGGTATGTTATAAATGTTTACTTTGTGTCTCATCGAACCCATTCATTTAAAATTAATTGAATATTTTGTGCTTTATCCGAGTAATTGTGTCATATCATACATTTGATATTTAGCAATCATTAATCGAAAATGGATATAGCAATGAAAAAATGCTAAAAAAACACTATTTAACATAATTTTACTGGGCCTAATATGTTAAAAATATGAGTACTCTTATGTACCTTATTGACAAGTAAGTTTATGTAAACCATAAACTTCCATTTTCTATGCAATTAAATAGTTTGTTTAATTTCGCTCATACCCGAAACAAAGTAAAAGGTGTATGGCACAAACGTATTTTCAGCCGACGATATGATGATTTGAAGTTATTTAAAAAAATACGCTGTCACATCTCAAAAATTCAAAACTTTTATAAAAAAACCTCGGCAAGTTTAAAATTGACAAGACTCGCGAGGTACATAAATAAGAAGCGCATAAAAACCAGCTCGGAATGAATAAAGCGCTCCTCAGTTGCAGACAAGCGTTGCAATATTCACAACCAGCTCCGGGACAATGTATACAGGCTACCTTAGAGCAAAGAATTGGTTTAGACGCAACCCTCCAAGCAGCAGAATGAAGCCTTAAAACCCAGCTTACGATAAATGAAGCGCTCGTCTGTTGCAAACAAGCGCTGCAATATTTACAACTAGCTCGACGATAAGGTATACGAATAGTTCCTACCTCAAAGCAAGCTTATGTTTTAGACGGGATCTTAAATCCACGGAAAACGATGAATGTAAACTTATCGTGATCAAATTTCATCACTATTAAAAACCGTGACTTTTTTACTGCAAAACAAAACCATCCTCTTCAAAAGAAACTGCGTCAACCTTAGCAACTTCGCAATCATATTTGTAACGCACAAACATACAACAACATGTCTATACCAGACACAATAAAAAAACAAAAACTAACAAAATATTTATTTTGTATTTCAGCACGTACTTCGTCTACTAGTTTAACAAGTTCAACTAGTTTTTCGCAGCTTCATTCTGGTTGTTCATTGTGCTTATATAGAGGACATTTTCTTTCTCTGCGCTTACATTTGCGAGGGCGAGGTTAAAATGTCAACCATTGTGGAAACAGAAATGTTTCTTTTGAATACAACTCATGTTTTTTCTGAATATATATTACAGTTGGGTTTATTATTTGTAGACGTAGAGATGAATTATGTTGCTTGTCAATCGTTAGAGCTTGATTTTTTATTTGTATGTTTTTAAAGTTATGCCGCAGGCAAGATTTGAATCTGCGCTTCACTAGTAGTTGTTATATCCCTAACTACCGCGGTAATACCGAACATAGTATCTTTATTTCATTAAAAATCCATCTAAGAGCAAATTTACTGAATTTTTAAACAAGGCAATGTGATTTTTAATTTTGAATATTTTTTTATTTCTTGTGCAATCTACTTTATTTACCTATGATATGGAATAAAAAGTATATTTTATGCAAAAAATTTGCGCAATTTAGAATCTGGAGCTTTCATGCAAAACAGTCTTGTACATTCCCTACATTACAGCCAACTCGAGCTTCCGGAAAGAAGTCAATTTACAGTTTTATTCGCCACAAAGTGCAGCAGATCTCGAGACAGTCCGGTTCTTTTGAACTCATGTCGTTTTATGTCATCGCGGCGAGTGAATAAAAAATAAAATATCTTGAACTATTCACACAGCGCCATCTAGCTTCAAAATAAGGAAAGCTGATACTATGGGAACTAGATAGCTGAAATAATACATATATAGCTTTTTTTTAATAAATAAATATTATGCATAAAAACACTTATACTAAACACAAATATCTGAAAATGGCTTAACAAATATTTATGTCTTGTGGAAATCGAACCCACGATCCACGGCGTAGCAGGCAGAGGTACTATTCGCTACGCCATCGGCCCAGTCTAATGTGATGTTTCAATATGTGACGTCATCATGAAAGCAGGACCACGGATGAATGCATATTAATCTACAGCTGCAGGATACGGCTATAGTGTTATAGTGCATACTAGCAAGTAAAAAAATCCGACATAACATTCAGAATCCAAAAAATAAGATTGTGTAGGGCATTTTAACACCACCAGATAAATATTAGAGAAATAATATCCATGGCATCTTATAAGCTTATGAAAGCTGCTACATATTTAATTTCACTAAGACAAGAATCTTTTATCCTTAATCATTCTTGAGTAATCCTTTAGAATATTTTATAATATCTGCGCTTATTTAAAATATAGAGGTACTTTGTAGCACGGCATTAATAGCAAAGAGTTTAAATAAAAAAGGGTTTGCGGTCCATATGAAATTTTTCCAGTTCGACTGGGGCCTAAAGTGATAATGTCATGCATCGGAGAGCACGTTAAGAAAGTCTTGGATGCTGTCTGCGAATACTGATGAATGACACGCTCTTAATACAATCAAATAATGCAGCCGATTGAAAACCTCCGCTACTTGGAGTCATCGGATCGGTCGTCGACTTGGTGTCACGACAAGAGTTCTTGTATTAACCTACATAATTTTATCATCAACTCTTTGGTCTTTTTTGATATTTCTGAAATAAAAATTGTATGTCTCTTCCACACACATCTGTCGTAGAACCGACGGAAGGTGGAGTAAGCGGGTTTTTCGAGTGGAGGCCACGCCTCGGCAGGCGTATCGTTGAAGGACATCCGGCCAGATGGACCGATGACTTAAACAAGGCGGCTGGTAGCGACTGGTTGGCGAAAACGAGAGACCGTGCCCTATAGCGTATCCTGGGGGAGGCCTACGTCCAGAAATGGACTGCAATAGGCTGATATATCTGTGTCCCTCCCATGCCGTCTTTACCCGATTACAAGCATTCATTATCCGGAATATACACACATACATACATATACATATCATGCTTATAATCCTTTGCGGGGTAGGCAGAACCCAAATGGCCGAAAAATACTGACATTTATGCAACGTCTGACGAATGTTTGAGAGTCATACGAAAAATGTGTGTATCGCCGTAGTGACAGGTTGTCAGCCCATCGACGACTTATTATTTATTATCTTTGTATATTATCCGGAATATAAGTTGATGTGTGATGCCGGCTTAGAATAGTATCACCCCATGTCTTGCCCGTGGGAGTCGTAAAGGGCTACTAAGGGATTCGAGGGTGTGTATTGCAATTTAGGCGATGGGCTGACAACCTGTCACTATGGCGATACACAATTTTCCGAATAACCCTCAACTATTTGTTAGACGTGGCGAAAATGTCCGTTTTATGCGGCTGCTTACGCTCTGCCTACCCCGCAAGGGATTATAGGCGTGGTATGTATGTATGTATGTAGGTTGATGTATATTGTGCTGCTAATATGACAGTCAGCCATAGAGTAACCAGACTCTTCTCGCTAACTAAGACCGTAATCTCTATTGTAAGTACGATATTTCAAGCTCATTACCTTGTGCTATATAACCCTTGTCAAATTGCTTCATTATACTGAGTTTACAAACATTATTTCTGTTTATTCAAATAGTTGCCTATGTTCAATTTAAATAAATGATTATGATAGAAATAAAATAGTATGTGTGCCGATATGAAGTTTTTAACTTATTACGTCGCTTCACAAACTGTTTTTTAGTTTTAAATGTGGTATAAATATCGTATTTTCATATTCAAACAAGTAATGACTTTCATAATGGAAATTTTCAAGTGTTTTAACCGTTATTTTTTCAAACAGTTGTAACTACGTATCAGTAGTAGTGTGAGCGAGACGAGTTTTAAAGGAACGGGAAGAAAGACGTAATCATAAATCATTACTTGACTTTTTTTGTATTTATATTTGCATTATAATTTGAATGCTTTTGCCAATTTATACCATCAATTCCTCAATAAGCGCTATTTCTCGTAAGTAGCAAATGTTGTAAATGGGTGAATTCCCCATAGCGCCGCGAGATGCTCCCACTAAGACGCGCTATCAAGGTAACAAATGGACGTAATGTTACAGGAAATGTGGCATAATGCCTTCCTCAGTTTATTGCACTGCGCTCTAGATTATTACTATTGCCGTATGTACAATATTATTAGTGACATCAGGTTTTTATAGTGCATGCTGAACGACTATTTCCTATTTAGTATTATCTTGCCAAGCAAAGGATCACCAATTATTTTAATTTGTTATAACTCTTACGTACACACACAATTATTGTTATGAATGAATGCAATGAAAACGCATCAGAGATGTTAATTGGGCATGGTCTTGGTAAGTTTTGCATACCTTTAGCGCAAAAAGATATTGCTCAAGAATAAACGATCTAAGTTTAAATCTAAATAGTTGTGTATTGATTTAAAAATAAAAAATATAACATTATATCTAACTTACAACTTTCTCATTACTCAACACGAATGGTATTTTAGAGCAACGTGGATGAACTTTCTGCTTTACTCGTGTTTCCTCTTATTACTATGGTAGTTTACTTTGCAAAATGGACACCAATGTGGGTACATGGGAAATGACAAACACGTAAAACTTCTACAATATAATATGTCAAACAACTTTGTTTTCTCATTTCATATATTTTAGACAAAAAAAAAACGTGCCGTGTGATGGCTTAGAATAGCATCACCCCATTTCTTTCCCGTGGGTGTCGTAAGAAGCGACTAAGGGACTTGAGGGTGTGTATTGCTAATTTAGACGATGGGCTGACAACCTGTCACTATGGTGAAACATATATTTGAAATGACTGTCAGACGTGGCGTAAATGTCCGTTTTTACAGCCGTTTACGCTCTGCCTATCCTGTAAGGGATTATAGGCGTGATGTATGTAAAAATACCATTATCAGTTTACAATTAAGTTGAGGTTAATTTTTATTCTACAAACTTGACATTTATACATCTGTTTTTTTCGTTAGGCCTAAATAATTAAATTTGTGAGGGACGGAAGGTTTTCCGTAGAATGTTCCCATTAACAATTTTATTTACAAACGTATGATGTGGAAAATACCGTAAATTACGTATTTCAAGTGTAATTAAGGCAAGCTATTATATTCAATATATTTTCAGCAAACATTAATAAATCAAGTAGGAACGTAAGAGAAAAGTAAGAGAAAAAAATACCATAGAAGGACATATTTAAGTAAATCAAGATTTTTTGTTGGTTTACTAATAATTATAAACCATAGTCTTTATTTTATTTAATCTTAACTATTACCTAAAAAGCATGCTTATGCTAAAATCCATAAAAAATATTTCGTTCGTTTTTTTATACTTACAAAAATTGTCTTAGCAGGAGTACTTTAACTTACTTTGCTTTTTCGTTTATTGTTAAATGTATGTAGGTGTTGTGAATTATGCAATAAATGTCTGTTTATTTATTAATCTTTATATTTA
The DNA here is from genome assembly GCA_027580185.1 of Tuta absoluta. Taxonomy (NCBI): domain Eukaryota; kingdom Metazoa; phylum Arthropoda; class Insecta; order Lepidoptera; family Gelechiidae; genus Tuta; species Tuta absoluta. Next base: position 8,589,911 of record JAQAHW010000026.1, read on the forward strand.
TCAAGTGACATTACGGCCACAACACAAGCAAAGATATCATTAAATAGGGTCGGATAATAGTTAGCGGCGTGGCCACAAATGTTTTTCAGTAGCCAGAACATTTGTCGCGAATTTAGAAAGAATTTTTGCAACGAATCATACTGCAATTCATACATTCATTTATTTGTATAATTTATTGTAAAATTGTCATTGTAATTTCGCGAGAAACGGCCTGGCTTTTTAGCGCCACAGCGCCCGAGGCGTTTACTCTAATACGACCCATAGGTATAAGCTAAAATAAAATGACAACTCACAGAACACCGAGCGAGCGACGCACGCGAGACAAAGTCTTACGCCAATAGCTTTATTTGGACAATGAATATTGCAATGATGGAGCCCCATGATCTAGCGTATATATATATGAAAAGTAATTCTAGCCGCACTCGATGTTTTCTTTGCAAAGCTGCCTCTACTATATTACATAGCTCTGAGGCTTACCGCGGCGGAGGCGTGAACGGGAAAGGATTAACGGAATCAGCCCGAGCGTGTAACTTCACACGACGAGTGACGTAATAAGGGGAGCTCCTGAGACGAACAAGCATATTGATCGTGAAGCTAGTACTGATTAGAAGAAAATCTAGCTTTCATGCTTGCAGATGTTTTAAGAGATAAGTTTACCCAGGGAATGAATGGACAGCAGTCAGCGTACCCTGTGAATGCTACATCTCTCGCTGCGCTCGCCAATCGGCTTGCCAAGCGTGGTGAGTACGCCAATACCCCCCAATAGGGAGAGGCCCATGTCTGGCAGGGAACTGGTGTGGCTGTAAATGTATTAATGTATAATGCATGCATGCAGATGTTTTGTGTACTCACATACACATCACGCCTATATTCCCTTGCGGGGTAGGCAGAGCGCAAAACAGCCGTAAAAACGGGCATTTACGCCACAACCGACAAATCTTTGAGGCTCATTCGGAAAACTGTGTATTGCCATAGCGACAGGTCGCAGCCCATCGCCTAAAATTGCAACACGCACCCTCGAGTCTCTTAATCGCCTCTTACGACTCCCAAGGGGAAGTAATGAGGTGATGCTATTCTAAGCCGACATCACACGGCTTGTATTGTGTGTCTTATTATATTATATAATTGATTGGCCTAGCAAAGTCAAGGAGTGGATTTAACGAACTTATCCCAAGTGTATAATTTCACACAAGCATATTGATCGGGTAGCTAGTACTGATTATTCTAGCTTTTATGCATGCTGAATTTTTGTGCGTCTTATTATATTATAATGCCACGTGATGACGACTATGGGACTTAAGGGTTACACGTGTTTTTCAATTTCAGGCGACAGGCTGATAACTTGTGTTACACGATTTTTCTGAATGACCTTCAAATGTTTTTCAGACGTGGCGTACGTTTTACTCGGCCGTTTTCGCCCTGCCTACCCCGCAAAGGATAATGGCGTGATATGTATGTATGTGTGTGTATTGTATTATATCATTGATTGGTCTAGCAAACTCAATGAGAGGATTAATGAACTCAGCCCGAGTGTGTAACTTGGCTCATTGAGTGACGTATTAGGGGGGCTCCACAGACGAACAAGCAATACCCGATATTATCAAACTAAAGGCTACAATTTTACAGGTGAAATTCGATGTTCAATGTGTAGTCGGTTAGCCATTATGATACCAGAAATATAAACCGGCTACGCAATGTACTAAGAATTTTACCTGTAGACTTGTAGCTTGTAGCCCGTAGTTTCATAACATAGGCACCAGATTGACAATAATACAATACGGTTGGATAACTTCTGGCTTCAGCCTGCGAGTAGAATGACTCTATTGTATCTTATAAATTGCTCTAAGGAATTTCCATTATTACGGTGCAGTGGGCGTGAACCGAGGAGGATTAGGAAACTCAGCGCGAGCATGTTATTTCACACGGTGAGTGACGCGTACGTGCTTCTAGCGTATTGAACAAGTACGTATTGCAGCTTGGGCAAAGTTCTAGCATGCTTGATGGCTCTATATGTCTTATTGATTGCTTCAAGGGCTCAAAATTAGTAATCTGGTAGAAACGGGAACAGAAAAAGATTTACGTACTCATCCCGAGTAAATTAACACGATGTGTGGCTGTAATCAGTATGAAGTTCAGTGACGTATACGTGCCGCTAGCGTATTGAACAAGTAGATATCGCAGCTTGGGCAAAGTTCTTGGGTATGCTTGCTTGATGGCTCTATATGTCTTACTGATTGCTTTAAGAGCTTAGAATTACATCAATGGTGGAAACGTTATCAGGCAGTGAGACTGTCTGCGGCGCAAAAGTGCCGGGTTCGTTTTCCAGTTTGGCACTTACAAATTTGACATTATCACTTTGTGAATTTGTTCTCAATTTGAACTACCTGATTGACCGTAAAAAAGGTGGCTCTGTGCTTCGGAGAACATTGTTAAGTCAACCCGATGAACACAAAAAAGAAAGAAAAGCGTGAACAGAATAGGCTTAACATACTCATCCTGGGTCACTTTACGCGATAAGTGACGTTGTTGGTACTCCTGAGACGAGCAAGCGAAGAGTAAACAGATTGACCTGTGAAAATAGTAGCTGAACATTGTTTGAAATACTTCTTTCTGATCTCAAACTATTCGTTTGTAATGAAAGTGTAGCAAACTGAAGTGGTATTAGGCTGATCACATCTTTCGAAGAACCGATAGACTGTAAAAGCGTGCAAGCAAGCGTAGCGGTTGGACGCCCCCGAAAACGGGAGATTGTGCCTTATGGCGTACTTTGGGGAAAGCCTAGTTCAGCAGTAGACTGCTATAGGCTGATGTAACGTGATATGATGACTTTTTGTTTATAATAGTTCTGCATACTTTATGAAGGATTCAGAATAAGTACGATGGTAAAGGCGTGAAAGAGTAATTTACCAGGTACTACTCACCCACCTAACCTACTCACCCCGAGCGAGTATCTTTAGTCGAGTTTCATAAGAGGAGGTTCCAAAACAAGACAAAAGGTAAAATTGAAAAGATATTGCAATGTTGCTTGATTTTCTCTGTATGTACCTACCCTATTGAACTAGAGCTTCTGGTATTAGTATGGTAGTAGAGAAGTGAGCATTAGGAGCACATGAACTAGAGTGAAAGTAATTTTTTATGTGTGATTGACTTGAGCAGATTGACCTACGGATTGAACGGATGAATCAATATAACCGTAGATAGTGTTTATTAAATTAACAAAGTATTTTAGTAATCGATACTTTTGTTATAAATGTTGAAGTGTGGTTTGATTGTTCATTTGTCCTTTTTTCCCATCGCAACGGATTTAATGTTATGGTTTTTGGTATGTAGATAAGTTAAAGCCTGGAAATTGAATAGGTTACTTTTTACCGCGGGACAAATCTCTTGTTACGGGAAAACAGACAGCCGCGGGTAAAACCGTGGGATTGAAGGCTTGCAAGTAAATAAATTCAAAACATTTACAGCTTTTTAAATAATGATTCAAGGAAAATGATCCCTTTATACTCAATAAATTATTTTCTCAATCAGCGCGGCTGAAAAACTGGCTGAAAATAACGAATCCATTTGTAATAAACTTCCAATTTATTTTGTTTTTATTTTTTACAGCTGACGGTTTTACATGGTTTAAAAAATAAAGTACGTTTTACATGTCACAGACTTTGAGTGCCAAAAAGAATAGTTACATAAAAAATACACTGCTTAAAAATTTACGCCGTGGAAAGTGGCGTCTATCACCAAACTATTTACTTATCTATACTGTATTATGTAGTCTTATGGCAATTTGACTACCCGGTCTATTCCCTATATTTATTCACTTAATTCCACAAAACGATCTGTTTATAAATCCTATTCGTATTGTTAAATAGACAATCAGATCAATGGGAATTTGGAAAATTGGCCTTAATTCAATAAACTTATTTTGATAATTAATAGTGAAATGTAATCAGTTTAAACGGCTTTACACATAATGCGTAGTCTATTAATACGGTTTAATACTGGAAACTGTTTGTGAATTGAATATTAATTTACTATTTAAGTTTTAGTCTGAATTCGTACAGGTGAACCAATTCGCATTATCTACTACGTACCCCGGAAGTGTAATAAAGGTATAAACGTATTTAAAAACAATGGGCTCTCATGAAATTTTTTCTTAATCCGCGCGTACGATGACTGGTTTGTATGGGTTTTGTATGAAATATCAAAAAGGCGGAGCAGCAACCAAACGTGTTTTTATTAAAGAGCTTCCTTAAGTCATCCAGTACGCGATTCAACATTTTCACAATTGTAACCCCTAAAGAGGAAAGCCAGTATCAAATAGCTGCGCTTTAGTTTTAAAGAATTAACGACACCCATAACAAAATGTTTGTATCATAATTTGTAAGAAATAAAATGTGAAACAAATAATACAAAAAAAAAAACCCTAAAGAGGTAAAAAGAAGATAAAAAGTTTGGATGCAAATTCATAGTTATTAAATGCAATCTGTTTCCAAAAAAATTATTATACTAAGGATATACAATAATAAACTAAGATTTTGAACGTTTCAGTAGTATTTTTGTGATATTCGTTGACTGGGTGTTCCGTACGGCAAAAAAATACGCGAGTAAAACCGAGGACGGAAACGCAAGTACATTAATTTAAAATGCATGAATTGATACTGGCAAAAAGGTTTTTTAAACTATAAAACCTTACAGTTACACACACATACACATATCACGCCTATTATCCCTTGCGGGGTAGGCAGAGCGTAAACGGCCGCAAAAAACGACCATTTTCACCACGTCTGACAAATATTTGAGGGTAATTCGGAAAATTGTGTATCGCCATAGTGAAAGATTGTCAGCCCATCGCCTAAAATTGCAATACACACCCTCGAGTCCCTTAGTCGCCTCTTACGACTTCTTTACAGTTAACTCTAGGTAAATATGAATACATTCATCCGCATTCTGGGAACTCACACCAAAATCTCAACTTTGGTAATACCAAGTCCTGCACTTGGTAGATTCCACTCACACGTGATGACGTCATAATGCCGGGCGCTCTCTGCACTTTGACCGCAGGACAGACTCTCGACAATCAACTAAGTTACATGAATTTGCATTGCATATTATGTAACCTTTTACATGTACACCTGCGATTCATCTGGCCATTTGACGGCCGATGTGGCGCAGTGGGGGTGCGACTGCGTGCGACCCAAAGGTTCCGGGTTCGATTCTCGGTGGGACACTCACAAAGTTAATATTTATCACTTTGTGAATTTGTTCCCGGTCTGGTTAGGACAATGCAGGGTGAACCAACTGATTGTCCAGAAAGAAATGGTTCCGTGCTTCGGAGGGCACGTTAAGCCGTCGGTCCCGGTTGCTGTCTATGATTACTTAGACGGCAGTCGTAACACAACCATGTCAGAGGCCTACTAGTGGGAGTGTGCGGTTGAAAATCTCTGACAACAGGGTACATCGGGTCGTTGGACGACTCGGTGTCCCACACGAAAAGAAATAAATCTGGCCATTCGTACAATGCTTCTTGCAACCAAGTCTTTGAAATAATTATGTATTTTTGTTGTATGAAGTTTGGTTTCGCTAGTTATGTACAAAAATAATATACATACCATGGCTTTTACCTTAAATTACTATGAATTCATGAAAATATATTGTTTTGGGTGTAAGCCTTTGTAGTTAATATTTCAGATTCTTTTTTTCTTACTTCTTGATTTCTGAGTAATCGGGTTTTAGTTTCCAAACTTCCTTTTTATGTTGGTTCAGGAGAAATTAGTCCGTTTTATTGAAAAATATAAATCTCTGTAGAGTGTGGAAGCTTGGATCATAAAGCAACTGTTTTGGTTCATTTACAAAAAGTCTATTTATTTTAAACACTTTAGATACTATAAAAGATAAGATGAGAAAATCGAATCGAAATTAGATTTAAGACAATTACACAAATAGTTGCAATTGCAGGTGTCGTGACCCTTTTCCGAGCAACGGGCGGAATGTTACGAATAGTTTCCGAAATTGCTTTTCGCAAAGACAAAGGCATTTTTCTTGTGAACAACCCTCGCTTGTTGTCGGGAGGTTGCTAATATTGCTTCAAGCTTCACTTTACGTGTTTTTGTTCTTCAAATCGGTTTTCTAACATTCTTTGTATTTTTACCCGACAGCCTTATTTAACATCGATTTTGCAAATAAGCTTTGGCAAAGTATCTAAGATAAAAATAGAAAATCAAACCTAATGTTCTTTTTATAAGAAATACACATACATACACATATCACGCCTGTAATCCCTTGCGGGGTAGGCAGACCGTAAACAGCCGCAAAAAAACGGCCATTTACACCACGTCTGACAAATGTTTGAGGGTTATTTGGAATATTGTGTATCGCTATAGTGACAGGTTGTCAGCCTATCGCCTAAAATTGCAATACACACCCTCGAGTCTGTATCAGGGAAAGATATGGGGTGATGCTATTCTAAGCCGGCATCACACGGCAATAAGAAATATACATTCAAAATCGATAAACTACGGAGTTTATTCAGCGGGCTGTAAGTTTAACACTTGATCGCACCCTTGGGGTGCGACTAGGCTTACGAGTTGTTCTGGGAAGAACGGATTGGACTGAATCTACCCAAAATGGGGAACAAATGAGGGAGATATCACACTAACTTCGCCGGTTGAGCACTCCACCACCTGACCAATCAGTCAGGTGTAGGTTTCAGGTGGAAGAGTCCAGTTTTTTTACATAAAGTAAGTAAAATTTTCACGTAAAATAATATTTTAATGATGCATGATCAAGATCAATAAGAGTATTTAATTATATCGAAAAACAAAGACAAAAGCCTCATACAAAATGTTATTGGAACCTGCCAAACTTCCTGCTAGTTGTCGTTGAATGAGAAAACGTATTTTGTTGTTTATCGCGTGGGAGTAATATGAAGTCTGTTTTGTTCTTTGAGTGATTTACCTGGAAACTTCCGAGACTCTTGAAATATCACACAAAGTCAAGGAAAATGTTTCAAATGAATGAAATCAATGAAATTATTTGTGATTTTGATTAAAATATATTGTTCATCCGTCAGGTACAAAAGGTTTTAAAACATTGTTTGCCAAATCATTTCATTGTATCACAAATCCTGCTCGCGCTTGAAAATTTTGCAAGTTATCAAAGATTGTATACCTAAGACGGGAAGTGTTTTAAAATTTGGTATTCAATTTATTACGTGAGTACTTACTAACGTAGTCATCATTATTGATTTAAGAGCTTCGCTCTTGTCGGTGGAGTAATATCCAATCTGCTCTATTTTGAGCCTTTTCTTTGACTTCCTTTGACTAACGTAGTATTTAGTTCAAGATCATCCTATGAAGAAAGGCTTGAGTTAGTCTAGCTGACAACCTTGACAGAATGTAGTCTGAGAGGGGAACAAATTATAACGTTCAAAATGCTCACTGGACAAAATTTTCTTGCTCAAATCATCATGCTTCCAACGAGGCTATACTCCCTATAGCTAATGCGGGTCTCGCATTTGTCGTCCGTCACTGTGTTCTTTTAACGCACCGTAACGCGAAATACGAGTAAATATTTACTCACAGGAACGTGAAAACTATCACAATAAGTTTACACGTGGCATTAATCGTAGCCTACATTTCATTAAACTAGTGTAATTTATCAAACACGCTTAATTCTACCGCGAGCGGTCGCGTCGGGCGGTTGCGCGGTTGCGCGGTCGCGCGGTCGTCAGTAAGTATGTTATTAATGATACTCTGTTTTCACATAAAATTCACATTAATTATAGAAAATTTGCTGACAGCTTTATGGCTACAAAACAGGCGAGCATATAATTTCGTAGCGTGATGTGTTCTTAATTGGTTTTGTTCGTAAAGTAAAATTTATATTAACTACGTTTCTTTATATTATATTCATGTTATCAAATTACATAAAATCATACAATTTTATTAAATTATCTTGCGAATTGTGTTGACCCATAAGTAGGTAGCATAAAATTTATTTAGTTTTGACTTGAGTGCCTATTTACCACTTATAGTCTAAACTACCGACTTCATTACGCTGATAATATCAAAATATTTGGACTCTTCGGCAGCTACTACACAATGTTATATACCTTGGCCCAATCTGTAAGTATTTTCTGCCGCAGACGGCTTTTCTCATTGTTTATTCAGATAACAGAATTGAACCACAGTAGATAATATATAGCACTTTATAGCAGTAACTCTTCTTTTTTCGTGTGGGACACCAAGTTCACGAATGAATCGATGTATCTTGGTGTCACAGTTACTTGTAATTATTAGTTTAGCAGAAATTTCTTTCTCTTTTCTTTTCTTTTTTTTAGCAGAAATGAGAGAGAGAGAGAGAGAGAAAGAGAGAGAGTTTATAGCAGTACCAATAAAAAAGAAAACAATCTTGCCTCTACTTTCCTCATACAATTTGCATGATAAAAATTCTAGTAAAAATTGTGCTTGTGTGGATGGCGTTAGTTATTATCATAACATGTACAAGCAAATATGTTTAGAAAAACACAGAGATCAACATGCAATGGACGACTGAACTTGTAACAATTTACTATGATAATAATTATTTTAGAAACAAAAGGAATACCTATTCATTTGCGCGTTTTTCATGGCTCGTAGGCTCTCTGACGCTTTATTCCAGCGTCAAACAGTAAGAGTTACTTTAATTATTTAAATTGTTATTGTGTGTGTATCGTGTTTCAAAGTCAAACAGTAAGAGTTACTTTAAAGATTCGAAACATTGGCAAATGTCTTTAATTTTCTTTAAACAATTATATAATATTCCTAATTCCTATGAAGATGTTATACAGATTGATTTACCTCTACTGTGTCTTGGCAAACAATTGTTCGCTGTCTTTGTAAAACCACTTGATAATAATACTGAATTCACAGCCGGCAAAAAACTGATAAGGAGCGCCAAGTTGAAAGAAAGGATTTCTACTTCCGAGTGAAAGCCAAGAAGTGAAAGCGGAGAGCTTAGGTTTTAATACTCGGCTATAAATTTTTTGTTGCAACAAAATAAGAAAGAATTACTGACGTACCGTTTTATTAACGCAACGTAACGCATGCGTCTGTCAGACGAAGGAAAATTGCGAATATCGATATTATTTCCATACAAATACGGCTACGGTTGATTTATGGTGCCTTTACGGAGGCGTCTGTCACGTTGCGTATGTTCCACCAGTGGCAATATTTAATAAACAAAAGCAGAACGCTAGAATAGCATCACCACTGAACTGCCCGTGGGTGTCGTAAAAGGCGACTAAGGGATGACTCCAGGGAATGGGCATCAGCGTTTCTTGTGATACAACACCTTTCCCTGCGCTTGCCAATCCGCGTGCCAAGCGTAATGAGTATGGAAAATATCCCTCAATTGCGGAAGGACCATGTTCAGCAGTGGACATCGAAACTTTAGTGGCTGTTGAAATCGAAGAAGAGAACATAGCTCGTAATTGATCAAGACGGTACAGACATTTCGTTGCAAAATTCCAAAAGAAAGTATTGAGTATACCAAACAAACCAATGACAGGAAAACTCTTCCGTAAAATGCACTTGTCGTATGCTATCTGTCTGCTCGTTAGCATGGAAGTGGATCGCTAACGAATTCGGAAACGCAGATTTTTCGACAGCGCCGCCATGAAAAAGCGACCCCATGTTTAATTCGTAAATTTGTAAAAAATCTAGCTACCATTTTTTCGAACTTGCATAATTGCATAGCAGGCAGGATTTGATCCTGAGACTTTTGCTATCACTAAAAGCGACTAAGCTACCGTGGCTCAGCTACCCTTGACGAAATTATGCAAGTGTATCTTAATGCCATAACGCATGGTATGAAACTGCTACAAAGTCTGAGTGTAGGACTTAATTAATGAATTCCCACAAGTCTCTCACTCGCGATGTAGAAAATGATGTCTTTACTATGTAATCGATTGCTAAATTAAACCACTATTATAGGAGAAATTATATAGAATGCGAATAGATAGCGAAATCTCAAGACGGGTTGATGATAAGGAACCATTTTCTCCAAGGAACATAGGTAAAAATATGTTCAAAAAAATTTCTGTCTCGATAGTGCTCAAAACATCTGATCGGTATTTTTGTATGAAAGTCCATTTTTTTCGTATTTTTTATGTTCCTTGGCAAAATTTGTTCAATATCGGCTATTACTGAAATTTCACCCTCTAAACACTGTTTTTTTTTCTACACTATAATATTATAAAGAGGAAAGATTTGTTTGTTTGTTTGTTTGTTTGCATCGAATAGGCTCCAAAACTACTGGCCCGACTTTAAAAATTCTTTCACCATTAGAATCCTACATTATCCCTGATGAACATAGGCTATATTTTATACGAGAAAAAAATAGGGATCCGCGTGAAAATTTCGATAATGTAACCCAACGTGTGAAAAATGTACCAAAAAAAATATCTTATATCACGTACGCTGTGGAAATTATTGACAATAGAGCAAAGTGATGTACTACAGTTTTATAGAGGACATCAATATCTATAATAATGTCCGCGATACCATATGTCTAACTATTACAGTTATGCCACAATAACTACTTTTTCATTTAAAAATGTACTAACTACGCCACATTATTCGTACCAGTGTAATGATTACTCTATGCTTCTCTATGCTGATGACCAAGTTATCCTTGCGTCGTCGGCTGAAGAGTTGCAGAAGATGGTAACAATTATGAATGAGGCTTTGAAAAAGAAAGGAATGAAAGTGAATGTAAGTAAGACGAAATCAATGGTTTTTGAAAAAGAAGAAGGTATGACGGAGTGTAACATTATGATAGAAGAAGAGAGGGTGGAGCAAGTGAAAGAGTTTGTATATTTGGGATCGAAGTTTACATCAGATGGAAAGTGTGAAAGTGATATTGAAAGGAGGGTAAATGCCGGCAACATGGTGAATGGAGCGTTGCATACCTTTATGAACAGCCAGACAGTGTCTAATAAGGCACGTCTGGCTGTGCATAGAGGAGTGTTAGTTCCAACACTTATGTATGGGAGTGAAAGTTGGGTATGGCAGAAAAAGCATGAAAGTAGAATAAATGCGGTAGAAATGAGAGCGCTAAGAAGTATGATTGGAGTGAAATTGAGTGACAGGATAAGGAACAGCGTGATTAGGGAACGTTGCGGTATAAAAGAAGACGTAGTGACTGGTATAGAAAAAGGAATGCTGAGATGGTTTGGTCACATTGAGAGAATGAATGAAAGAAGATTAACGAAACAGGTGTATATGGCGAGTGTGGATGGGAACGTTGGAAGGGGAAGACCAAGACGCACGTACTTGGATCAGATCGGGGACGTTCTAAAAAAAGGTCAGGTCAAGAGTACCCTAAACCGACGAGCATGTATAAAAAGATTGATGCATGTTGAAGAAGCGAAAGAGGTGTGTCAGGATCGTAGCAAGTGGAAAGATGTAGTCTCTGCCTACCCCTATGGGAAAGAGGCGTGATTATATGTATGTATGTATGTATGTAATGATTACATTTAATCATTACTGTATTATAGGGTGTCAGGGATAGCCCTCAGAATACTAATAGGGTACATGCAGACCATGAAACTGAACAACTTTCGTCTGGGAACATATTTCAGGAAACGTAAAAAAACTGACTTCCCATAGTGAATGCAGTCAGCTGATTGTGATTCTGTATGGAAAGTCATTTTTTTGGTTTTTCCTGACATATGTTTCTAGGGGAAAGTTGTCCAGTTTTATGTTTCATGCACCCTATCAGTATTCGAAGGGCTGTACCTTACTCGGCATAAAAAAAAACAAAAAACATTAAATAATGCATGAAAAAAATCTACACTAAAATAATACATACATGACGTCATGAACCGTCATTCTAAAAAAAGAAATTTGTATCACACAATTTTCTTTTTTTTATTACAATTTTGTTATGACCTAATAGAAAACCGGCTCGGGCGGGATAAAAAAATAAAAACATAGGCACTGCCATGGGGCTGGCCAGGTTAATCACACGGCATGTAACTTTACGCCACCACCATCTGAAAACGATATTTGTTTCAAATTGAAGTCGAGATTTTTAGAATCCTACATTATCCCGGATAAACATAGGCTATATTAAACTATCTTATTCCCGGGGTGAAATTGTTAGCGGCGGGTGAAATCGCTGGGCGGGCTGCTAGTTTGTAAATAAAGGTATTCTTACTTACCTACTAAAAATACCAGCTCATTTATAAGAAGTTATCACACTGTTTGGTGTATAACGACAATAAACTTGAAATACAGACATACACACATCACGCCTATAATTTCTTAAATATTTGAGGGTCATTCGGCAATTTGTGTATCTCTATAGTGATAGGTTGTCAGCCCATTGACTACAATAGCATTACACACCCTTGAGTCCCTTAGTCGCCTCTTACGACTCCCACGAAAAAGACATATGGTGATGCTATTGCTAATCACATATCTATAGCTAAGCTAAGCATCACACGCCACAACTTGAAATACACTTCTCAAAAGACGCATACAATTCAAAGATTTTATATTTGGAGCTGTTTACGGAATGTATTGTATAAGAACAATGAGCCCCAAAATAAATATTTTGTAGTGCCTCGAGTTACTTGTGCGACATGGAACTATTTTCGCTTCTTACAATATAAATTGTTTTCTATGTAAATATTTTTCGAGGATTCCTTTTGTTACTTTGACCAAGTATTAATGCTGATTTCGTGATTGATTGTGCTAGGAATCTTACCGTGTCATGTGATGCCGGCTTAGAATAGCATCACCCCATTTCTTTCCCGTGGTAATCGTAAGAGGCGACTAAGTGACTCGAGGGTGTGTATTGCTATTTAAGTTGATGGGTTGACAATCTGTCACTTTGGCGATACATATTTTTCCGAGTGACCCTCAAATATTTGTTAGACCGTCAAAATCCGTTTAAGTGGCCAATTATACTCTGCCTACCCTGCAAGGGATTGTATGTATATGTATGTGTACGTGTAGAAACTTACTCTTGTTTATGATCTGGAAGCACATCAAACTACCTTTTAAAGGGATCAACTTGAATCGGTTTTTCTGATGAACCCTAAGAAAAACAGTTTCTTAAAATCAAATTATTTTATTACTTTTTGACACTGCGTGACTGAACCCTAGTGTCACAATTTTTCAGTCGCCTACAACTAGTCATAGGCCCCTGACGGTTGTGTAACGACCGCGGTCTATGTAATCATAAACAGAAACCGGGATCGACGGTTTTACGTGTCATTTAAAGCACGGATCCATCTTTCGTAGATCATTGAACATTCCGGTGGTGCAAACTGCAATGCCCTAACCAGACTGGGAACGAATTCTACATATTGTGATAAATTTCAACTTTTTGAGTGCCAAGAATCGAAATAGGAACCTTTGCGTCGCAGGCAGTCGCACGCTGCGCCACATCGAATGTCAACAACTGCGTGCCTAATGACACCGATACATTATTCACACAATTTCAATCAGTCACAGACCAACCAAAGCGTACTTATCCCCCTTTAGTCCCTTACCCATTTCGTTAATATTTAATTGAAAAAGGACGCCGCAGTTTTGATTTTCCATCGAAGCATAAAATTGAATCTCAACCTTTTGACGTCTAATATTTATGTGAATTTTGTTGGAAAGACGAGACGAATATCAATGACGGAGTCGATAACAGCCTACGGGGCATGTGTGGAATGTCGAATGAGTGAGTGGGTCTTAAGGAGGTTCCATTATTATTGCATGAATAGAATTTGCATTTGAAAATTTCCATCGTGTTATTCTTTGTTCATTTAGATGCTCTTACAAATACATAGCAAGTTGGTAACTGAGGTTGACATTCGCTGATATTTCTTTATTTTTAATTCTTTTTGTCCATTGGATTGGCTAAGATCTTAAAAATATACAGCTCTTCATCAGTTTATTTATTTATTTTTTATTATTTATTCATTAACAAAAATACATTTTACAGCATAACAGCCGAAGCCTGCACTATAAAACTAACTAGTTACATACACATTACAAACAAAATAACACAAAAACTAAAAAACATTTATTTCAAATTTTCCGCCTAACAAAGACACACTCTATTGAGTTTTACAATGCAGTCTGCAAACAAGTCTGTTTGTGGCGATACATCCAAGAGCTAGTTAAGTAGGCTAAGCGCAAGCACCAATGGTGAGTGGTAATGCTGATTCATCAATGGTGAGTGGTAATGCTGATCAGTTAGTACTTTTCTTTACTCTTAACCTAACATCTAACCTCATGGAACGCGATAGTGACGCTTGCATTCCAATATTCACAGAACTTTACACAGGAATATCAAGATGGATCGAACAATTTCATTTTATTTCTAATTTGTTTTCACTGCAAACAAATAATCAAGTTACTCTCATCTCACCACACTTACACAATAATAACCGCAATAAACAAATTTACAAAAGTAAGAAATTTATGTTACGTCCGAAACCTACAGTTTCCCGCGCAAAGTCAAAGACATACATTACATTGTTTGCTGTCAAATTGCTCTAAAACCGTCCGCTGGGTGAGCAGATAACCAAGAAAAGCATTTTTTGATGCGAGTTAAGGACGATATTTTCACCTACAAGATTAATATTAGTTATCTAGAATTCTAGAACTTTACCAATCTACTAAACCCGTTGCCAATACCTAAGTAACTCTCACTTCTAGTGGGTCGCGGGACCAAGCGTGATTCACTAGCGTACATTTCAGAATATGGCATTAGAGTCGAGTCATATCATAAACTGACACATGTGATTAAGGTTGAAAATCCACGTGTAATAGTACTCTTACCACGTCCTACTTATCGCGGTCTCGCTAGCGAGGTTGCCCAGCAATCCGACACCGCGACCGAGGTATAATCAGTGGATATAATATTTAATGGAAAGGTCTATGCTCGGTATTTACATAAAGGATAAAGTCCGGAATAATACTATCCACCAAAATACCAAAATAACAAACATAGTTCGGAAGTGTAGCACACTGAAGTGGCAGTAGGCCGGGCACATCTGTCGTAGAACCGACGGACGGTCGAGTAAGCGGGTCCTCGAGTGGAGGCAAAGCCTCAGCAAGCGTAGCGTAGGACGCCCTCCAGCAAAATGGTTCGGTAACTTAAAAAAAGCAGTTTGTAGCGACTGAATGGCGAAAATGAGGGATCGTGTCCTATGGCGAACCTTGGGAGAGGCCTACGACCAGCACTGGACTGCATTAGGCTAAAGTGTGAATGTACGTATAATATAAATAAACCGTAGTGATTTAGTCTTGTCTAATGGCGTAGCGGATAAATAGGATTCTATGCCAAGGAACGTAGATTCGTTCCTCAAAAGACGCAAATATTTGTTAAGTCTACTTTCAAGTAAATAGGTTCTGTAAATAGTGTTAAAAATTATGATTGGGATGTTTGTTTAGGTGGGTATTAATTTATCAGCTATCTTGTACCCATAGTACAAGCTTTGCTTAGTTTGGGATTAGATGGCGATGTGTGCATTGACCAGAAAAAGGGCAGAAGCCCTGCTTTCTTGTTGCGTAAAAACCAATCTATTTAAACTGGCTGGGGGGTTTTTCCTGTTCAGGAGGTGCAGTTAATTATACGCATGTAAACTTACAAGCTTTAAAAATCTTGACTTCAATTTGAAACAAATATCGTTTTCAGATGGTGGTGGCGTAAAGTTACATGCCGTCTGATTAACCTGGCCAGCCCAGTGCCTTTATTTTATTTTTTTATCCCGCCCGAGCCGATTTTATTTTATTTATTTAAACATTTATAAAAAAGAAAATACCAATTACAATAGAACGCAACAAAAACCTGTCAAGGTTTGTCCGTGCGGTCTGATATCGCCAGATATTATTTTATTTCTGTTAGGACATTACAAAATTGTTATAAAAAAAAGAAAATTGTGTGATATAATTTTTTTTTTTTTACTATGACGGATCATGACGTCAATAAGTGATAATACTATCCTATATTAAATAAAGGATTTCAATTTCAACTTACTTGCGTATACGTAATTCAGTCGCGTAACATGGCAATAGAGACAGAACTGGAAGGTACTGAAAGATTGAAAATCCCGTGATATACTCGTAGTAACAAGAGCGCGTCCTGCTAAGCGCGGTGTGGTCTCGCTAACGATGTTCCGAGCAACCAGACACCGCGCGCGACTCAGGTACAATATTTAATGAACTCAAGTGATTGAGCTTGCTGGGAGCAGGTTTACTTGTTGCGTAAGGACCAAAGGTCATTTCTAGGTATTTATAAATTCACGTACAAAATAGTTCTATCGCTGAATTTCAGACCCAGTTGTACTCAGCAACTGACCATATTCTACAGGGAAAAAATATAAATAAATATCCTGGACATTTTACATAGCGCCATCTAGCCTCAAACTAAGCAAAGCTTGTACTATGAGAACTACTGAATAGCTAATATTAATAAATAATTGATTAGTTCTGTCTGTTCTGTCTAAATATATTGAACTTCAGATTTTATAAATGAGATTTGACATCCCCCAACTTAGACATTGGCAGAATTGTCCTATGCTGACACAGGCCATTTATAAAAAGGAATTGAATTAAATTGTTCTTGCTCTTTTATTTCTCCTTAACCCAAAGTTGGTCTTGCAGAAATCGCTTTTAGCGATGAAGCCGCCTAAGTTTTCCTGGTTTGTATTAAGTGTTTTGAATGTGCAATAAAGTGTTTTTACTTACTTAAAATGCCGCTCTTTTGATTGTTAAATGGTTAGGCAGCTCGAATTACTGCTGATAGTATCAACAATCTAATTACGTCTACAACCCTTAAAGGACGGTCACAGTCTGAAGGTAGCCAGCCGTGTAATACGATACCTTTCTCTCTGATTGTTATTTATGACGAACGGGTTTTCGCCTTAAGGGCATGTGAATATTGACATTAAATTTTAATTTTGTTACTAGCTCATGTTTTCGGTATAAATGGAAACAAAAAAAAACATTCATCTTTATGTAGTTTTGAATATACATTCAAAAAACCGTGAGCTAAAATAAATAAACCGCAGAGATATCTATATGAAGACTGATATGGCGTAACATTTAGTACACTTGTTTTTTGCGCAGAGATTTAACCTTATAGAAAACTGCATTTTTCAGAGTAAATTTTACTTCTTGGAAAAACGAGTAGAATCCGACTATACCGCTAGTTTGCTAGCTAATGGTATGTTAACTAGACTTTTTTTTTTCAATTTATTTCATTAAAGGTAAGTACATTTGATTCCAATTAATTATACTCGCCAAACTTAACAGTTTGATGGCGAGATGCGCTTGCTTTTATCCATTTAGACCTACCTTAGAAACAAACTAATAACTAAACTATTCTAACATGCATTACTTATTACTAGGGACACCATACCGGCCCTTAATAAGGGATGACGAACATCGCACGACCTGCTCACGTAACCAGGTACAAGAACAATAGGGAGTTGTTTACATATTGTGTTGGTCGGAGATAGGTGAGTAGGCTTTGTTTATAGTTGTTTATCACAGCTATATGAGAACGTAGATTAATAGTTCATAACAAGGTGGATGGAATCTCAATGGGCCCAATAATAAACTATGGTCTATTCATCCGATTTTATCCAGCCAATGATTTTCAGCTGATGGTAATCAAACGGCTTACACGCAAGGATATTTTTTAATTGGATCCGTATGTAAAAATATTATTGAAATTGCTGCAAAATAAAACCTTTTATATCACAAAATGAGTATGTATAGAAACCATAACTCAAAGATTTGATTTATCTCATATTATTTGGAGTATTATACTCGTGAGCAATATTATCCACACTAATCGTTACAACTATTTATCCGAGGCATGTTGTAACAAAATTTACTACAAATATTTAAAGGGGTCAACCAGTTTGTATAACTGAACAACTTTCCCCAAGGAACATAGGTCAAAATATGAAAAAAACCGTCCCATACAAATTAACCTGGCCAACTAACCCACTTAGTATGGAAGGACCAATTTTTTTTTTGTACCGACCTTTATTTCTTGAGGAAAGTTGTTCAGTTTTATGGGCTGGTTTACCCCTTATTATATAAATATTTGCAGTTGATTTTTTACACATTATATACGAGTAATAAATGTCTAAAGAAACGAAGCAGGCCTGAAAACTAGTTCAGATACTAGAGGAAGAAGGTTAGGGTAATGTATGGATAGATGCCCGGGATATTTGCTCACGATTTGAGAACACTATGTGCGAGTGAATTTCTGCACTACCGCTTATTTAAACATACACCTTCTCTACGTGTCATGCGAATTATTTGATAAAGTGTACGTGTTATCTTTGTATAAGTAAAAAGCTCCGCTAGCGATATCAAACCGGGCTTCGAAATTATTTTGGTAGGAATTGTTTAATATGGTTGCAGTGTCGTTCATACTTAGAGTTCAATGTGATCAATCGTATTAAAAAGTATACTTGTCCAGTTCATGTGGGCGGATTGTTGCACTTTGGGGTATTTTGGGGGAATAGATTAAATTTTTACTGAAATTTGGCATAATTTTACATAAATAATAATTAATTACAATGTTAATAAATCATTCAAATTATATAAAATTAAAAATTGATGTTGTTCAGTACGAATATTGATCAAATTGATACAAAAATTGGTCTGATTAAAAAATAATAACTAATTTCATAGTATGTCACCTAGGTTTCTAAGAGTTGAGCGACTATTCGCTTTGTTGCGCAACTATCCCTTTTTCATGAGGTCAAATAAAACTGGGTTTACAAAAAAAACTATAAAATTGTATTCATAGGCATAGTGCATAATGAGAGATTAAAAATCATACATACATATTATTACGCCTTTAATCCATAGCGGAGTAGGCAGCGTAAACGGCCGTAAAAAAACGCCATTTACGCCACGACTGACAAACATTTGAGGGCCAATCGGAAAATTGTGTATCGCCATAGTGACAGGTTGTCATCCCATCGCCTAAAATTGCAATTCACACCCTCAAGTCCCTTAGACGCTTCTTACGACAATAGGACGAAAGAAATAGGATGATGCTATTGTAAACAGCACCACACGGCAAAAAAAAAACAAATCTCTTACATGCAACAAGCATTTAAAAAATAAGTGCCTTATATCTGAATTACAGAGCTTTTTGAAGAGGTGGGTAACAACACATACTTTACCACACTAACAAGTTAGATAACGAGGTAGGAAGTTATTAACTACTTAACTATTTGTTCCACTCAGAGTTTGCTTAATTTTGTTATTCTTTCCTATAACTTTGTTCATAATTAAAGATATAAAAGCACAATGAGAATAGAAAGAGAGGAGAAAGGCAAAAGAATACTATTTAATATTCATGAGGTTTAAAAAAAATTGTACTTAAATTACGATTTGTTTTTTTTTTATCATCTATCTATGATCCATCTTTGGCCTACAATAAATTCTACTACCTACTGCTAGACGCAGCTTTCGACTTTTGACAATAAGAATGAAGGTAGATAAACTACGCCGTGTGGTGCTGGCTTAGAATAGCATCACCCCATTCCTTTCCATGGGTGTCGTAAGATGCGATTAAGAGACATGTGTATTGCAAGTGTAGGCGATGGGCTGACAACCTGTAACTATAGTACCTGCACACGCGAAGACCTTTATGAAGCCACAAACAACGCTGTGCGTTCGGCTGAGTACTGGTCCAAACAAATTAAATAATCGCCAGAATCGATTCGCTAAGAAGAAGACTATAGTAATTAGTAATTCATAATTTTCTGAATGATCTTAAATGTTTGTCAGACGTGGCGTAAATGTCCGCTTTTAACGGCCGTTTTCGCTCTTCCTGCAAAGGGATATAGGCGTGATATATATGATTAGATTAAAATAATTTATTTCACATTATCAAATCCATAATTACAGTACTAAAACTAAATAAAATGTCTGAGGATAATATGATCGTCAAAAATATTAAATAGAAAAATAACAAATATGTATGTACGTAGATAAGTTAAAGTCGTGTATTGATAGAAAAAGCTGTCGGTGTAGTGTAGTCTGAACCCAGTGTATAAAATTAGGTAAAGGTAGCAAGGAGGAAAGAGGAAGGGGGATGTAGAGTGTGTCGGCCCGAATGTGAAGTGGCGTGGCAAATTGCTAATTCCTAATGCATAGCCGAATTTGTAGATGCATAGGTAGGTAAGGTTTCAAATTCAATGCATTTAGATAATTTTGTACTTAACACAATAACACAAAATATTAATACATATTTACTAATTATAGAATTTAATCGAAAATAAGAAATTGAAATCACAAGAATGCTTTTTTAAGTAAAAATGACTTTCACTAGATGTCGCTTTTACTTCGCTTCAAGACGAGTATAAAACGGTTGAAAATTTAAAAGTGTTCGGTTGCGGCGCCAGTATCTGTATTACAGGGCGGTAGGGCGGTACTCCACGCCCCACAGATCTAGGTTTCTATCCCCTACCGACGCTAACATATTGTAAATTTCTTTTTTTCATTTATGAAAATAATATAGCACTATGAGTGCAAAATAAACCTTATTACATCGAATTTGAATGTTGTTTATGTTTTTCCTCATAATCGATTGACAACGCATTTGATCGAGATCGCACATTTTAGATTTCAAATCTCTCATCATATTTCACGAAATATAAAATGACGTACTTACATACATATATCACGCATATATTTTTTGCGCGGTAGGCAGAGTATAAATGGCCGTAAAAACGGATATTTTCGCCACATATAACAAGCACATTTGTTCGTTAGATAATTGTGTATTACCATAGTTTGACTGTCCCGATGGCGTAGCGGATAGTACCCCTGCCTGCTACGCCGAGGGTCGTGGGTTCGATCCCCATATGACACAAATGTTTGTTTAGCTATTTTCAGATATTTGTGTTTAGTGTGGGTATTCTATGTATAAAATGTATTTATTTACAAAAAAAAAACTATTTAAGTATTAATATCAGCTATTTAGTTCCCATAGCTTTGCTTAGTTTGGGACTAGATGGCGCTGTGTGAATTGTCTATGATATTTATTTTTTGTTATTATTATAGTGACAGGTTGTCAGCCCATCGCATAAAACATGTTACCTTCAAGTGCTTTTATTGCCTCTTACAATACCCACGGGTAAAACATGGGGTGATGCTATTCTAACCTGGCACCACACGTGAAATTACTTGAAAAATCAAATCGATCAATTAAAAAATAAATCACTATAAGTTATTCATTATTACAAGTCATATTTTTAACAAACGTGTATACATTTAGCATTCTACTAAATTATTAATTTTACTTAATTGGTAATACTCTAATTAAATAATCGTACAGTTATTTTGTTTCAATCATTTCGTCACAAATTTTCATTTCATTTCATGAATTAAACAAATGGAAACCAAATGAATGAGAGAATGTAATGGAATAACGAAAACATTTTATTTACAGTCCAGCTTGCTGAGTGAATGGACAGAATGAAACTTAAATATTTAAATTTTTTGAATCACTAATTGACATATTCAAAAGTTACCAATATTATCCTTTAATGTTAATAATAGGAATCATTGAAAAATATGAATGTATTTCAAAAATAATGACTCACTGACAGAACATTTTATTTTCATATTTCGAACCATGTGTTCCTCTATAATGGCAGATTGATCAATTTCGTAGGCTGATAAACTGCAGTGAAAAATAAAATGCTGGAAATAATTTCAACTTTCTTTTACTTTTACATGATTTATAAACCTTGCAACTGTTTTCAACCACTTTTAAAAGATTCTGTAGACATTTGCTACGAAGTATACTACGAGTCGTAGCAAGTCTACGGTTCCGTCGTCGTAGCGCAATCTTTAGTATGCTATCGGCTTGAAGAAGAATAAATACCATATAAATAGAGTCCTAGTAGCCACAACTCTTCTTCCGAGCCTTAATCGTATTATTAAAATATATTGAGCATAAAATATTGAGTTTAAACGATTAGATTTAGCTTCGTGGATAAAAAAAAACAGTTTAAAAAAATACGTAGTTCAAAAAAAAATACTATTTCATTACAGTTTTCGCTCGTAGTTAAATAAGGTATCTAGCATAAAGTATCCTTACTACTGATACAACCTAGTCCCGATCTGGTCTTAACTCTAAGCCTGTCTTGAGTTGCGTCAGTTTAATTGGAGAAACTTGTCTAATACACGAGTAAGTAGATTATCTGTCTAGTTGGTAGGGCACTCTGACACCAGGGTCCATCGGGTCGTTCATTGACTTAATGTCCTACGCAACAAGGAGCTAGTCGATTAGCATAAGTTTTATTTTCCAGTATTTGAATACGCCCTTATCCCTTGCGGGGTAGGCAGAGCGTAAACGGCCGCAAAAACGAACATTTACGCCACGTCTGACAAACGCTTGAGGGTCATTCGGAAAATTGTGTATCGCCATAGTGACAGGTTGTCAGCCCATCGCCTAAAAATGCAATACACACCCTCGAGTCCCATCGTCGCCTCTTACGACTCCCACGGGAAGGAAATGGGGTGATGCTATTCTAAGCCGGCATCACACGGCACAATTTTAAATTTCTACTCGTAAATTTGAATAGGTCTTTTTAAATTTCTACTCGTAAATCTGAACAAATTTTGTCGAAAAATGATTTTAAAAATTAGACCTCTCATACAAAGTGATGCATTTTTGAACATCGTTTGTATAGAAAGTTTTTTGCTTTTTAATTTGACTTATGTTTTTCGGGAAAACTTGTTCAATTTTTCGAGTACAAACTAACCTAAATATATTTGCACTAAATTTAATAGCGCCTAATATAAGAACAAAAATGTCCCAAATAGCACAATAAATAATAAAATACCAAACAAACCAGTCATTCAATTTTATTCAAAACATGTAATGAAATCTTTGTTGCACTGGTCGTTGGACGACTCGGTGTCCCACACGAAAAGAAGAAGTTGCATTTTTGCATTAAAAATGGGACTAACTATATTCATCTTTTTATTGGGACACAAGCAACAAAAATCGATAGAATTAATAAAAAAATTATCTTACATTAACTATTTGTATTATAATCCGCGCGGCAAATAAATTTTCTACTGCATAAAAGATATGAAAACCTTTTGAAATGCACTTACATGAGCTGCAATCACGTGTTAAGCTGGCCGATCGCCAGCGGCCAGACCTGGTGTAAAGCACTCGCCAATCCGGTCATCCGTCACCTAACACCATTTGCGTCACCACATCACTCACAGCTACACCAACTATTTTCACTAGTTTTTTAAAGAAATTTTATTTACACTGTATTTTAAATTTAGAAATAGATCTACCACCTAATTTTTTAAACTAAAACGTAATAGACACTGGCATAAAATATGCAACTTTTTTTAGCGTATAAAATGTTGTTTCGATTTTTGAAAGGGTTCTAACCACGCGTATTCTGTACACTTCAAAGTACCGCTTTGTGTAGCGTGCGAACAGTTAGTACTCCGTGCGACCACTGAGACAGACCAAAGCCCGTTCTATGCGCGCGCACTACTGATTTTATAACCTTTTTTTACATTTTACATCTACTAAATCTAATATTTGATCTGCAAAGCTCACTTTGAATTGCGAACACGATTTATCTACTATTACAGAGACAACAGATCAGAAATGATATATTATCTGAAATTGATATTTTGACATTTATTTCGTTGTTAAATAAAGCCTGTCCATTATGAGCCTGTCTGACATTTTAATGGAGCTTAAAAGTTATCTTGTCCTGATTTATTAATAAAGCGTATCATAATTTCGTTTGATGATGACATTGTCATATTTAATACAATTGGTTTGTAAAAATATTATTTACAAGTAATTTATATATTGTTACAGTATTATGGAAAAAAATCTTTGACATGGGTTTAGCTGTTTGACAACGTCAAATCGCATGGAAAACATATTTAAGCACTGTCTAAATGCGCGTCATACTTTTTTGCATGGGGACTTCTATACATAACAGTTCACTAGCTATTTTTATGATGTCATACCAAGTGGCGTTGCGCTTAGTTGAAATTTTGATATTTATTTGAAGTCATTATACATTACATCTATTTGAATACGTTTCTATGGAATTATTTTTTCAGTTAAGCTCAGCGCCATTTAAGTTCACTTGAAGATTGTCTAGAAAATAATATAATAATCTGGTAAAGCTGTAGGGTATGATAGAGTGTCGGTTGAAATGCTGAAGGCTGGCGAAGGCGTTGTGGCTAGTCAGCTGTACCTCCTTTTTAACCTTTGTTGGAGAAGCGGTCGAGTGCCAACTGATTGGTGCAAGGCTGTAATAGTGCCATTATATAAAGGAAAAGGGTCACAGCTGGACTGCAAAAATTACCGCGGTATAAGCCTCCTCAGTGTCGTCGGCAAACTGTATGCAAAGGTGTTGATTGAAAGAGTGATGAAAGAAACGGATGAGAAAGTATGGGATGCTCAGGCAGGATTTCGTAAGGGGATGGGATGTACGGATCAGGTCTTTTCCTTGCGCTGCATAGCTGAAAAATTCCTGGCCAAAAACCAGAAAGTCTATTGCGCATTCGTGGATTTGGAAAAGGCCTACGACAGAGTGGTGAGGAATGAATTGTGGTCGGCACTTTCCATGCATGGGGTGAGCAGTATCTTGATACGAGCACTGAAATCCTTATATAGGGATTCCAGTGCTTGTGTCAGGATAAACGGGGCGTACAGTGAACTTTTTAACATCGAGAAAGGTGTTAGACAGGGATGTGTTGCGTCACCGTGGCTGTTCAATCTATTCATGGATAGTTGTTTGGCGGATTTGAAAGAGAGTGAATGTGGTCTGAGAATGAATGGTTTACTCGTCAAATGTCTTCTCTATGCTGACGACCAAGTTATTCTTGCGTCGTCGGCTGAAGGGTTGCAGGAGATGGTAAATATTATGAATGAGGCTTTGAGAAAGAAAGGAATGAAAGTGAATGTAAGTAAGACGAAAGCAATGGTTTTTGAGAAAGAGGAAAATATGACAGAGTGTAAAATTATGATAGAAGAAGAGAGGGTGGAACAAGTGAAAGAGTTTGTGTATTTGGGCTCCATGTTCACATCAGATGGAAAGTGT
The DNA here is from genome assembly GCA_027580185.1 of Tuta absoluta. Classification (NCBI taxonomy): domain Eukaryota; kingdom Metazoa; phylum Arthropoda; class Insecta; order Lepidoptera; family Gelechiidae; genus Tuta; species Tuta absoluta. The sequence goes on from JAQAHW010000026.1 coordinate 8,615,037, forward strand.
GAAAGTGACATCGAAAGAAAGGTGAATGCCGGCAACAGGGTGAATGGAGCGTTGCACGCTTTTATGAACAGCCAGAAAGTCTCTGATAAGGCTCGTCTGGCTGTGCATAGAGGGGTGTTAGTTCCGACACTTATGTATGGGAGTGAAAGTTGGGTATGGCAGAAAAAGCATGAAAGTAGAATAAATGCAGTACAAATGAGAGCGTTAAGAAGTATGATTGACGTAAAATTGAGTGACAGGATAAGGAATAGCGTGATACGGGAACGTTGTGGTATAAAAGAAGACGTAGTGACTGGTGTAGAAAAGGGTATGCTTAGATGGTTTGGTCATGTAGAGAGGATGAATGGAAGAAGATTAACGAAACAGGTGTATATGGCAAGTGTGGATGGGAACGTCGGAAGGGGAAGACCTCGACGAACGTACCTTGATCAAATCGGGGACGTGCTAAAGAAAGGTCAGGTCAAGAGTACCCTAAACCGACGAGCATGCATGAAGAGATTGATGAATGTGGAGGAGGCGAAAGAAGTATGCCAGGATCGTAGTAAGTGGAAGGAAGTAGTCTCTGCCTACCCCTCCGGGAAAGAGGCGTGATTTATGTATGTATGTTGATAATCAGTTTATAGAAAAACTGGAAATTTTTATATCAAAGCAGTATCCAAACCTGTGACCATCGCTATCGATACAAATTTTCAGTGCCTTTTCATAGCCAATTACTAAATACTGATTACGAAAGTGCACGAAGGGATAGTCCGTAGCAAAAAGGGTGTAAGAGTTTGACACCCTTAACCTACGGACCACCGCGGAAATACTGTCTGTGACAAAAAGCAATATTAAATTATATTAATTTTTTTAAACAAAATGGTCTTAATAAAAATTCTATTTGTTTAATTTTGGAGTCCAACGGCAGCATGTAATAAAAAGAAATCATATGGCCTACTAAAACCGATTGGCCGGCTTTTGTTTGAGAGTTAGAATTTGAAAATTTAATTACTATTGCTCTAGATTGGCGCCCTACTTCTGAATTATTTCAGTTTTAGATTTAGCTGGATCAAATAGAGTATCGAAATGGATATAATCTTAAAAATAATAGAATATTTAAATAATTTTACAGATTTTCAGCTTATAAAACAACTGTGTCCAACAGCTAACGTCATTTTTTTTTCGTATGGGACACCGAGTCGTCCAACGACCTGATAAACCCTGGTGTGGAGTAAACAATAATGACGGTTATGACCCATTTCAGGCAAATGTTTCCTGTTTACAATTACTTATCAAGTTTTAAAACAAAACTTTGAGCGACTCTACAACAAAGCATTTCCCGTAAATTGTATGTATGAATTATTTTGATTTATCTCTTGGAAATCATTATTATTTTAGCCTAAAGTGTCCCACTTACAAATTCATAATGAAAATTGAAAAAAGGTTCGAGTATTTAAAAGACAGTTAATTATACGCATGTAAATAACACGCTTTGAAAATCTTAACCGCTTGTCTGTCACGTACCGGGAGCCGGACAACAATTTTGAACCTTAACTACCCGCTACTAAGCGACAGACGAGTGATAACTTCAATTTGAAACAAATGTCGTTTACAGATAGATGGCCGTTGCGTGTGTTACATGTCGTGTGATTAACCTGGTCTGAGGCCTGAAGCAGTGCTTTTATTTCTTTTTCATCCCTTCAAGCTGGTTTTTTATTAGGACAATAAAAAATTGTTATAAAAAAAGAAAATTCTGTTTTTTACAATGACGGATCATGACGTCAATAAGTGATAATACTATCCTACAATAAATAATGTAAATTTCATTTTTCATTTTAGACAGGATGACATAGCAGCATAAGGATTGCCGTAGCAGAGAAGTATCTCAACTCATCGTCATTCTCGTACATATATACATACATACACACATATCACGCCTATAATCCCTTGCGGGGTAGGCAGAGCGTAAACAGTCGCAAAAAACGGCTATTTACACGACGTCTGACAAATGTTTGTGGGTCATTCGGAAAATTGTGTATCGCTATAGTGACAGGTTGTCAGCCCATCGCCTACAATTGAAATACTCACCCTCGAGTCCCATAGTCTCCTCTTACGACTCCCACGGGAAAGAAATGGGGTGATGCTATTCTAAACCGGCATCACACGGCGTAGTTCATAATCATACTCGTGCTGTCAAATGAAATGATAGGTACATTTTTAAAGTAATCTTCAATATCAAGGCCATCACTGGATTACTACTGAGTTACATTCCAGATAAGGATTAAGTAGATTTGGTTGTCCCTTTCGATACTGACGTCGGGAGGCGCAAAAACAGGGCCCTTCCTACGAGTACCGAGTTACTACGGTCAACATACTTACCCTTGTCAAAGTTCGGGACAAATCTAATACCTACGCTTGGGCAAAAAAATCTGTACAAAAATAACCGGTGTCCTTTCGAGGTGTGTATGTTACAAAGGTAAATAAATATACAAAAAAAAAACTGATTTACCACTAAGGGTGACCGCTGTTATGTAATGATGTAATAATTGGCGATAGCAAGTATCAGTTATATGTTGCATGGTAACAGCCGATGTGGCGCAGTGGTAGTGCGACTGCCTGCGACGCAAAGTTTCCGGGATTGATTCTCTGTGGGGCACTCACAAAAGTTGATGTTTATCACTTTGTGAATTTGTTCCAGGATTAGGACATTGAAGGCTGAATCACTGGATTGTTCAAAATAAAGATGGTTTCGTGCTTCGGAGGGCACGTTAAGCCGTCGTTCCTTGTTGCTGTCTATGATTACTTAGACTGCGATGGTTATTAGTCAAAAGCCTACTACTTGTAGTAAGCGGTTGAAAAACTCTGACACCAGGGTTCATCGGGTCGTTGGACGACTCGGTGTACCACACGAAAAGAAGTGTACAATTTAAGGAACTAATCAAAAGCAAATTGATTATTTTCTTTGTAATATTATCTCATAAAGATATATTGCTTATGTTCCAAGCTACTTAGTCATACTTTTCAGCGACTACAACTTGATGGATGTAGTTCGGATAAGATTTTATTTTCCAATATTGGCAAAGTTTCTGCCTCAAAGTTGGTGACTTTAGATCGAACTTCTTCATAAGAATCTCGACACCGGATTATACCAACTTGGGAAATATCTTACAATACTCAGTGATTGGTATCCTTGTTATTTTAAGTACTTAAAATAAATTGTAGAATTTGTAATGTATTTACGTTTTGCAAACGCGAGAAGCTTTTTGCTTAGGCAGTTTTTCCACTTGACGTCCGTTGCTGCGTATGTTCAGCGCATCCGTAACGCATGCGTCTGTCAGACGAAAGAAAATTGCGAATTTCCGTCAACGCTCAATCTACGAGATAAGAATTTGCTGTTACGGTTGCGCTAAAAATACGCAGCAACGGACGACAAATGTGATCTTCACTTTTAGAAAAAATGTATCAATAAGTATTACGCATTACGTCAAGCTCTAAAAATGTTGTAAACGTTATAAATCTTAGTCATTCTACAATACAAAATGTAGTGATACTTGTTCATTTATTTTACTAAAATACATCAGCAACGGCTAATTAATATGTGAATTTTTCTTTTTCTTCTTCTTTTTCAAATACGTGAGCAATGAAGGCAATAAATGTTATATGTAAATAATCAAAATTTTGATCGTTATTGCTTAACCAAACTTTATGTATGTATGTGTCGTATGATAGAAAGTAAAAAATAAGAAAAGAAAAGAGAAAATGAAGCTAACACAATGAAAATGGAGGAGAGCCTGGATACATAGAGGCACACATCAGGATGCCACTAAATTAGGATCACTGCATCAGGTCCTTTGTAGAAAACAATAAAGAATGGACCCCAAAACTAATCAACCAGCAAGTCCGGATGATACTCAAAATCACATCATAATCAAACTTATGTTAGCGAATTCTTATTTTTGGTTTAGTTTATCTGTGGTCCAGTGGCGCCCTCTGTCGGCAACCAACTGACAAGTGTTTGAATTCCGGGGGAGTGCAACAGTTTTTTTCTGAGATGTCAAAAGAAGTGAACAGAAATTGCGAAAAATTAAAGTTTAGCAAATTAGTACTGTGGTTTTCTTTCATTTCAGAAGCGGAACATCGAAGCCCAGCCCCGAGTCTATAGACGTGTGGATGTAAAGTGGATGAAAAGTATTTGTGGCGATTAACCTAAAATCCAGGATAATAGCTACAGGAATATTTCAACCAGATCAGACAATTAAAATTGGTGAGTCGAACTATGTATATTACAGACAGGATCGTAAACAAGACTGTCACATTGTTGACAAACTTATTTTTCAAAACAATATCGTTTCAGTTTACCGCTATGAAAAGCGGGCTGAAAGCTATTTGTTTCTTTTTCTTTGTATGATTTTATGATGCTTGCATAGTGAATATGTGAAAATATACGTGATCATTCATAACAATTATACGTTAAAATATTATAAGAAGTGTGCGCTGTCGTGTTTATAGGCATGCTGCCGCGACAGTTGCAAAAATTCAAGGGTTCGTCGTGTCTCGTGAAACGATTCAACATCCCTTCAAACTAAACGCGCCGTACGTACCGCACTGCTCAATGACACCGCTATATTGATAAATAATTGAAACTTTACACAATTTTCCGAATGACCCTCAAACGTTTGTCAGACGTGGCGTAAGTGGCCGTTTTTTCGGTCGTTTACGCTCTGCCTACCCCGCAAGGGATAAAGGCGTGATATATGTATGTATGTATGTATGTATTGAAACTTTTGTCGACCCCGCGTATTATCTACACGGCGCACACGCCTAAGAGAAAGGGACCCAATTTCGTCCAGCGTAGGTACATATGAACAACGGTGATCTGTGCAGATGTCGTCGTAAGGGTAAACAATACCTACCTAGTAATATTATTGTCCTTCTATGTCTAGAATACTTATTCGTTGTATGATGCAGCAATGAAGTCGAGGCTGCCCGTGCTCCCTTGACTTGTATGGTAGGTGGAGTGAGCCTATCAGAACATATATTTTTTTAGAGTTATGAAATCCTTGTAAATATGGATGATTTATGTAGATATGGGATGAGATAATTTTGTGAAAAAAAAGGTGTGCATTTCTTTATGTCCCTTACGTGTGTTTTTCCCTATCACGAGTGCTCAATAATTTAGAGCAGAGATCCTAGTTTACCTGCATACTTACCTACCTACTACTTAGGTACTAGTGCTTACGAATTCAGTGAGTAGGTACGTGGGTATCTGAGTTCACATTTATTTAGTTTTGATTTGGAGTTGTAAAGCATATCTGAAGCTATTAAAATATAATTTCTCACATCTTATTTGTAGTCAATGTAATGATTTTGCCATGGAATAGTAGAATAATTAGTATATAATTTAAAAATAAATATTTTTCTTTTGTTTTCGGTACAATTCAGTAATGTCAGAGCCAGGTACACCGCCAATAGTGCGGCATAATTTGGATGATAACGGCATTCGTCAAAAACATTATAAAAAGAAAACAGAATCGAATCGCGGGAATCAAAACCCTAAAAAGAAAAAGAGAGCAAGAAGTACGAGCTCGTCTTCTTCATCGACCACTTCTTCGACCAGTGAATCTGAGCCCAAGCGCAGTAAATCACGCCACTTATCGAAGAAAAGGAAACGAGCTCGTTCTAGTTCATCTTCGTCTTCATCTTGCGATCGCTCTCGAGCTAAGAATAATAAACGTTCCAAATCACTAAATACCTCAAAGAAAAATAATCATGAAAAAAAAGAAAATTCAGTATTGTTAAAACTTGTCGCTGCGATTGAAGGCAAAAATCGTGCGTCACAGGCATATTCGGGTAAAAACGTGATACCAGAGTTTGACCCACAAGCAAAAGCGCAGTCAATGAAAGACTGGCTGTCTAAAATTAATGAAACGGCAGGAATTTACGGTTGGTCTGAACAACAAACAATATATTTCTCTCTTCCTCAACTAACTGGGCTGGCCAAACGCTGGTACGACGGTCTTACCAGTGTAAAATTTACATGGAGCCAGTGGCAGGAGAAATTACTCAAGGCTTTCCCTTGCGAAGAAAATTTTGGTGATCTTCTCAACGAAATGCTTAGTCGAAAAAGTAAACGTCATGAAACATTAGAGGAGTATTATTATGATAAGTTGCGACTGATAAACCGATGCGAAATTACGGGACCCAAGGCTGTAGACTGCCTAACACATGGAATTTACGATAATAATATTAGGATGAACGCTCAGGGTCTCTGCCTAAAGGAACCTGAACAAGTTTTATCATACTTCAGGAAGATATCTTCGAAGCGTGATGAAATATTTACAAAATCAAACATCACCCGAGAACGAACTACGCCAGTTGTTACAAAGCGAACTCAACCTGGCATTGGTAATACGAGTACTACAGAAGAGAAGCAAAAGAGTTTAGTTTGCTTCAACTGTAATGAAAAAGGACACTACTGGCAAAACTGCCCACGGGATTTGACTAAATGCGGAAAATGCAAACGAGTAGGACACAGCTCAGCTACATGTGACAAAAATAATACTGACAAACCACAACAAAGCACAAGCAAAAATGTATTGCTAGTACGTTCACAAGTAGCTCCTGGTTCAGGTGATAAATTCTATAAAACTGTTGTAGTTGATGGTCAGCGCTTGCCATCCTACATCGACTTTGGAAGCGAATGCACAGTACTCAGTGACAAAGTTCAGATCGACAAATCACAATTAAAAGACGCTAGAGATTTACCAGTTTTGGAAGGGTTCGGTAAAGGATCAACGAAACCAAGTGCTCTTGTGGAGATTAATATACTAGTTGACAGCGTATCAGAAACTGTTGAAGCTTATGTCGTTCCGGACTCATTATTCCCTAAAGGATCCAGCTTAATGATTGGCCAAAATTTCACAGAGCTCCCTGGTTTAAAGGCATACAAAACCGATACTGACATAATTTTATATCGGGCACCAGACCAGCGAGCGCTTATAGTCATTAAAGAAACAATAGAAATAACAGGCACAAGCGTGGTGCCAGTAATTGCCAAAGATTGTCCATCTCAAGCAAGCTTATATATTGCTTCAGAAGCTTGTTTAAAACCGGGTTCTGAATACTTAATATTACCAGGTGTTTATAGATTTACAAATGGCTGCGCAAATCTTATTGTCTTGGGATTAAATGCGTCAACTGTAAAGTTCCATAAAGATCAACTTTTGGCGAGAGGAACATTAGTACCTGACTTCGAGCAGGCAAAATCAACCGAATATCTGGAAGAAACAAGAAATGCTCATAATGTGCTGAATGTATGTAGGTTGGTAAAAGAACCCGATGAGGTTGAAACATCCATCAATATTCAAAGTGTCAATACTGACAATGACCTTGACATATCAATTAGAACGGAATTATGTCATCTTTTAAATGAAAACAGAGACTGTTTTGCGTTTTCCACGGCTGAACTAGGCAAAACTACTTTGACTGAGATGCATATTAAACTAAAGGACGAGTCTCCAGTAACCTACAGGCCATATCGGTTGTCACACACTGAAAGGCAGAGAGTCAAAGATATGATTGAAGATCTTAGTGCGAACGGGATTATCCGTGAATCGGAAAGTGAGTATGCCAGTCCAATAATAGTCGTCCCAAAGAAAAACGGTGAACCACGTTTATGTGTGGACTACAGGGCCCTCAACAAAAAGACCTGTAAAGATAAGTACCCCATGCCGTTGATAGAGGACCAAATTGATAGTCTAAGTGGCCAGAAGTATTTTACCACTCTAGATCTGGCATCGGGGTATCACCAGATACCAATTGCGGAGACCTCGAAACACCTGACAGCGTTTATAACACAAGAAGGGCATTATGAGTACAACAGGATGCCCTTCGGATTATGTAACGCACCCGCTGTGTTTCAGCGTCTCATACACAAAGTCCTCAATGCTAAGCAAATTCCTGGTGTACTCGCATATATGGATGATATCATTATAGCATCCAAAACGATTACTGAAGGTATGGAAAAGCTACGCGAGGTACTATGTGCTCTTAGAGACGCAGGTCTAACTCTTAACTTGAGCAAGTGTAATTTCTTTCGCACGTGCATCGAGTACTTGGGTTACGAGATAACAGGTTTGGGTGTCAAGCCGGGACAAAGGAAGGTTGATGCCGTCGCTTTATTTAAAACGCCAAAAAACGTCCATGAAGTGAGGCAATTCATTGGCCTCGCTAGTTTTTTTCGGCGTTTTGTGCCAGGATTTGCTACTATTGCGCGCGCATTAACAATCCTAACAAAATCCAACGAAAAATGGAATTGGGGAACTGCTCAAGAAGAATCTTTTCGAAAAATTAAGGATATTTTAATCTCACGTCCAATACTGGCCATATACAGCCCCAATTTTTTGACAGAATTGCATACAGATGCGAGCCAGATTGGAGTTGGAGGAATCCTCCTGCAACGCCCCGATGAAGCGTCCCCGCTTCGCGCTGTTGCCTATTTTAGCAGGCAAACAACAGCAGAAGAGAAACATTTCCATTCATTTGAACTGGAAACGCTTGCAATCGTGGCATCTCTGAATAGATTCAGAAATTACCTCCTTGGGATAGAGTTTAAATTAGTCACAGATTGTAATGCAGTACGGCAAACCTGGGCTAAGCGCGATCTGGTTCCCCGTATCGCTAGATGGTGGTTACAAGCTCAAGAGTTTAACTTCGCAATTGAGTATCGCCCGGGAACTCAAATGAGTCATGTAGATGCGCTTAGCCGCAATCCGGTGGAACCCCCAGATTCGGAAAATACACCAACTCTAAAAGCGTTGAAAATTTCTAAAGCCGCGACATTAGAAAATATACAGTTTACTGATCCACAGTTGGTGTTAATAAAGTGTATATTAAACAACTCGTGTACAGAGGCCAAAGAAATTAAAAACGATTATGTTTTGAAAGATGGCAAAATATATAGAAGGGTTGGTGATTCTCTGAAGTGGGTTGTGCCATTCGATGCGCGCTGGAAAATCTGTCATTCTTGCCATGATGAGTGTGGCCACATGGGTTTTGAGAAGACCCTTGATAAAATGAAGCAAACCTACTGGTTTTCAGGTATGACGTCTTTCTTAAAAAAATATGTCCGTGCATGTGTTTCGTGCGCTTATGCCAAGCAGCCAGCAGGTAAAAAAGAAGGATTCTTATTTCCTATACCTAAAACACCGGTACCTTTTCACAGCGTGCACATTGACCACCTAGGTCCGTTTGTTAGGAGCAAATTAGGTAACACTTATATACTAGGCATAATCGATGGCTATACCAAATTTATTGTGTTACGAGCTGTCCGGAACACAAAAAGCAAAACATCAATCGTTGTCCTTAGGGATGTTTTTGGTATATTTGGTGCACCAAAGTTGCTAATCTCCGATCGAGGCACCAGCTTCACCTCAAACGAATTCGCAGAATTCGCTCAGGATTTAGAGATAAAACACATAAAAAATGCAGTCGCAATGCCCCGTGCCAACGGACAAATAGAAAGGTATAACCGTACTATTCTCGCGTCCTTAGCAGCATTGACACATGGCGAAAACGACAAGGATTGGGACTGCCACCTGAATACGGTTCAATGGAGTCTAAACAACACCTTGAACAAAGGTATTGGAACGACCCCATCCGAAGTTGTTTTCGGGAAACGGACAATTAACATAACCGAACCCCACTTGCACGATCTAACATGTGAGGAAACGGAAAATGAGGACTCTAATGTGGATAAGATTAGAGAACAAGTCACTCACGCCATAGAAAAGAATCAGGAAGAAATGGCCAAGAGGTTTAATAGAAGTAGGTGTACAGCCAGGACATATGCCGTAGGCGATCTTGTCCTTGTACAAAAGCAACTCAACAACCCTGGCGAAAGTAACAAGCTTCTCCCACGTTACAGTGGACCTTACAGAGTAACGAAGGTCCTTGGTAACGACAGGTATGAAGTAAACAGTATTGAAGGACATTCGCGAAGAAAATATCAAAGCGTGTTTGCAGCAGATAAGATGAAACCATGGGTGAGTTTCACTCGTTCAAAATCTGACGAAGAGAGCGAATGTAACTCACCGAGTTCCAACACTCATTCTGATTCAGATAGGATAGGGAGTGATAATAAATAATAATTTGAAATAATCTAGTTACAATAAATCATTATTAATAATCGTAGGTAATTGAGTACTTAATATTACTTGAATAATCCAATAGTGCAAGTTTTTTTTAATAAAGAAATCTTAATTCTATTTAGGTTAAAAAAAGCAAAGTAATCAAATAAAATCACTTACTACAACTTATAATTTAACATTGTTAATTTTATTCTTTTCAATAAAACTCGTATTAATAAATCTTAATTGTTATTTTATTAACCATGCATACATACTCGTTAATCATACTAACTTTTCCATTATCAATTTCAACACGAGTAGTAAAATATAACAAACACAGTACACACAACAATGTAAATATTATTTGCTTTGTACATACATATATTAGAAATTGGTATTGTTCTGGATTTTTATTGTTTAAGGTGCAGACCTTCGGAGTGAGCCCACTGCCATAGGCTGCATTGCAATGAGAAATTGGAGTGAGCGTGCTGCCAATAACTGCTGAGAACTCGGAGTGAGCGTGCTGCCGATATCATAAGAACCTTTAAAAGTTAGATTGCTGGGCGAGAGTGCTGCAGACAACTGACGTATAAATATGATTGCTGGATGAGAGTGTTGCAACTGAAATAAGTTTGATTGCTGGGCGAGAGTGCTGCAGACAACAAACTTATGAATATGATTGCTGAATGAGAGTGCTGCAGACAAGCGACTTATAAATACTATTTGAATGAGGACATTCATTACCTACAGGATGGCCGGAGATTTTAGAAACATTTACTTACATGAATTATTTTCATAAATTTATTGATTTAATTAAGTTATTTGCATTGTTATTCAGAACGGATTAATGATGTTTAAAGAAGTTTGATTTTAGTATCTATTTGTAGTTAACTTTATTGCGTTACTTATTTATTAATATTAGTTTGATAAAAACTGCTGGATGTCTGGGGTCAGACATTTGTCAGAATGGCCGAATGTTAGCGAATTCTTATTTTTGGTTTAGTTTATCTGTGGTCCAGTGGCGCCCTCTGTCGGCAACCAACTGACAAGTGTTTGAATTCCGGGGGAGTGCAACAGTTTTTTTCTGAGATGTCAAAAGAAGTGAACAGAAATTGCGAAAAATTAAAGTTTAGCAAATTAGTACTGTGGTTTTCTTTCACTTACGTCAGGATATGAAATAACACTGAAGACCTTACGTCAGGATACAGAACAACACGTCGTGGGCGTATACTCGTTGAACCCTGTAGAATACTGCATCACCAAATGCTATCGCTAGCCACTGAAATGATTAACCACAACGTCGATATCATTACGCAGTCAATTCCCACGGTGAGGCTGTTTCGACCTGGCAGGTCATAGTCAGGCACGGTGTAACCGTACTACAACCGACCTGTCTACCAAACCAACCTAAGAATCTTAAGACACACGCTGATCAACATCAACGTGTCTTCACAACACCAAAGATACCGATTGACACTAACCTTCAACACCGAACACTATTGAAATCCACAGCCTGCAGGATTACAAAGAGACCACAGCAGCAACTGTCACCAACCTCCGTACAATCTCTGCATTTCACCAACCTCGGCTACAACCTCGGGGAAATACGACAATAACCAACACACACTTCTAATCTCCACAAATATTCCACTGGCAATACGAATCTAGGGCTCCGCCATCGCTAGACGACCACAGTTTCTTCAAACGCTTCAGGATTCCAAAGATTATACCAGATTCTAAACCTAACTTCAAAACGACCACATCGAACGATAGACCAACCGGAACTGTCAAAGTTGTTTACTCCGTCGATCACGTTCCGTTTCTCCATTACGAACGCAGCCAACAATGAATTGTGAGAACACACTACAACGCCTCTAACGTCACTCCAGTCTATCTTACAGTCGATAGCTAACTGCGCGCGAATAAAGCGCATCGCCTATTTGAGTGTTGCCAGCGATTATGCGTTTCGTTTATGCAAGAATCAAATAGCAATCAAACGGAAGAAAATAATAACAAAACGTGAACTGTCAAATAATTTCAGCCAATACCCACCGAAGTTTGATCGATCTCCGACATATGTATTAACTTTATTGTACCACAAAACAAATTTATATGATCAGTAAAGGATGGAATAAAACAGGAGGCACAAAGGCGGACTTATCCCACAAAGGGATCTCTTCCAGTCAACCTTTGAGAGACTCAGAGGATATGTTATTTGCAGGTAAACTACGGTACTTTAGAAAGGTGATAAAATAAATGATAATTATGTTTTTCAGACAGCTAGCAAAAGTGTATTTCTTTTAAGCGCAAATAAGCTATCTCCTCTAAAGAAGCTCTTTCTCTCATGGTTCAACAAGCTGTTGTCTGTTGCTAGTCTTGTGTGAGAATTATAAATTGGTTCTCACCACGAGTGACACGAGCACGGAAAGAATGATACATACTATTGCTTTTTCGAAAAGACACTGGAACAAAAGACTTACTTAAGATTAACTTAATATACAGGGTGTAAGCGACAGCCCTCTGAATACTGATAAGGTGCATTCAAACCATGTTAATCAAGAACTTACCTTAAAATAATATTTCACTAAATATCAATAATTTTTTGATTTCCTATAGTAAATGCAGTCAGCTGATTGTGATTTTGTTTGGGAGGTCGAATTTTTTTTTTCGTTTCCTGACATATGTTCGTAGGGGAAAGTTGTTCAGTTTCATGGTCTGCATGCATTGTATCAGTGTTCGGAGGGCTATCCCTCAAACCCCGTATAATTGTGTATTAAGTGTCTTTAATGAATCAACTCCACAAAGCTACCAAAAGTATATTTCGTTCTAAAACAAATGAATGAGCTATTTCCTCTAAGGAGCTTCTTAGACGGTTCAAACCAGCAGTTGTCTGTTACACTCCGAGTGTGAGAATTATAAATCGGTGCTCGCCACGAGCTACGACGAGCTGGGCTGCCTAGCGCCTGTTGTTGCTTTGTCAAGTAATATAACTAATATAACGTTGCTACGTGAAACAAGCTTAACTCAATGTGCATTTTCCAACAATACAAAACTATTTCCAAGGTTCCAATGGTTGTAATCGTCTTTGAACACGAGTAAATAGCTAAGATCCTCTCATGGTATATTTATGGTTCGGCGAATCCTACACTATGACGGACTGAAGGATGCGTCTGTCAAACACCTTGGTCAAAAGGCACAGTAACTAAACCTGAAAAGGTATGTTTTATTCATCCAAATATTAGGAGATTAAATGTTTAAAATCTAAAGTTTCACATAAAAGCCAGTCGTAAAACTGCTATAGAGTCTGAAAATACCTGATCAAGCCTTTATTCAAATGCGTCTAAGGTTACGACTTTAATTATTATAACGTATGGTTTTTGCGGGGGCTCATTGAGGAAGCAAATTCTAAAAAGTAAAAAATGTGTGTGTGAAAGTAGATATGTTTCAAAAGAATAATCGGTTGGTTGGTTCCGAATACGTCTCGCCGTTCCGTTCTTCTATCCGGACACGAATGCAACTTACTTGTCATAGGTTTATCTTCTAACACACTTCAAGTTACTATTTAATAGATTAACTTCAACTTGTCATCTTTACATTTTAAGTAAAACTAATATATTGATCTGGATATTGATGCACCTTTTAACTGCACACGAATCTGTTACTCGTAAGTTGATAGTTTTCCTGGAGTTGCGATGCACTCTAGTAGATAGACGGATGGATTTTCTCTCTGACTTAACGGACAAAAAGTTTGGGATAATATTAAATGATTACTGAAAAACCTGCCAAACTTATTAATTATGAATCTTTAGCATTTTTATTGTATACTTACAATATTGAGGACGGGTGCGAGTAATTTATACCAAAGGGGTTTATAGTAGGTATCCGTGACAGTTTCCTCCCACCTTTGCAAAAAAAAATGTGTCGTTGTCGGATTGTATAAGCTTTACTTGCAGGATAAACATAAAATCGTAATTTAACCAAGATGGAAACTATTTGTTTTCAAAGCTCCAACAATGCCAAGACAGTTTTCGGTCGCGTTTCCTCGTCCATCGATCTCGGCTGCACCACCCGCGCGCATGTTTCCTCCGATACATTGATGTATGTTTTCACCTGCTACTGAGAAATCTGCTCCGTAAAGCTTTCCCCAAGTTCCTCCATCCATTTTAGTGAAAGTAGCGAAGTGGAATATGGGATTTTCCTGTACTTATGTATAAGTACATAAAGTATCTTTGTACGGTGAGTTTCGCTTTGGTTCAGGAGCATACGGATTGTAAAGGACGGAGTGAGTACCATAAATTTTGCAAGCATGATGAAATTATGATTACGAACCGATTTTTCTTTGGAACATTATTATTATGAGAGAAACGTGTTTTTTTCTCTACCATATAAACACCTTTATCACACAAATAATAAGGACAGGACTGCAATATTTTGTGTAGACACTGAACAACATTGTTAACAATTTGTTAACAGGTAGGTATAAGCCATGTGATGTCGGTTTAGAATAGCATCACCTCATGTCTCTCCCATAAGTGTTGTATGTATGTCGTACTAAGATCGTACTCAAGAAATACATGTGTTTCGCAATTTAAGGCGTTAGCTGTAAGATGTAGCGTAAATGTTTTTTTTTACGGCCGTTTACGTTGCAAAGGATGTAGGCATGATAATGTGTATGTATGCCGGCTTAGGATAGCAATACCCGAGGGTGTCGTAAAAACCGACTGAGGGAAAAATTCATCTAGGTAATAGGCAGTAGCGTTCCCTGTGAAAGCAGCATCTTGCCAAGCGTGGTGAGAATGGCGAGAACCCCTAACCAGGGCCCATGTCCAGCAGTGGACTATTGTGACTGTTATGTGTGTGTATGCATACAGAATGTTTTGATATAATACTCCACCACTTCTGAACGGCTCGTTGAAAAATACACTTCGAATTTCAATTTTCTCCGCAAGAAATAGCTGCGCATCATTGAATGCACTCGCAAACCGAACAATGCGTCCAGGATTTATCCCCGACAGTATCGCTGCATCGAAATGCACAGTCGCTTCATTCCGACGCGTCGGAAGTGGTCGGAAGTCGGAAAGCAACTCCCGATTCGCGCCTTTTGTCCCCTTAATTAACTGTCTTCCGCAGTATTGCCAACTTCTATTTAAATTTACCATATTCCGGCTTCAGTTAGCGAATTTTGGTGGCGTTGTTTCTGTCACATTGAAGTTAGAATTCTCTTCATTAAACTCAAAACATTAATAACTTCGAAATTCGAGTCCTTTTTGTCAAAGTTGTTATAGACAGGCAAGCTAGGAAAGTTTCCTACTGGACTATGATTAGCAGCGAAACTGTTATATTCAATGAGACTAATAGCGGGCAAAAATATTCTGCCGCTGGCGAATTCTTGGAAACATTAGTCAATAAAGAAACCTGGTTATAGATAAAACTCAAACCACATGAAACATTTTCTCATAGAAACATACCTTACGCCCATATTGCTTGCGGTGTAGGCAAAGCGTAAACGACCAAAAATACGCTCATTTACGACAGGTCTGACAAACATTTGAGAGTTCAGAAAATTTAGTATCGCGTCAGGTTGTCCGCCCATCGCCTAAAATTAGATTAACCTTCGATTTTCTTGTAACACTCACGGGCAAGAAATGGGGTGATGTTATTCTATGCCGGCATCACGCGGCAATCAACAGCAATATCTTCTCACGCCCGATATATTACTACCGGCGCTTATGCTGAGCTTACAGGTATGCTTTACAATTTCGAAACCAAGCAATATTAAATAGAAATCGATTTTAATAGTTACCAGAATAGCAATAGCTTTAAACTGTTTTCTTCATTGGTTTTATGTAAAACATAGTTCAAAGTTTCAAACCAAACAAGCATAAAAACAGGTGAGACACATACATCAATGTAGCTATCAGCGGAGTGTTGCAACGGGCGAGATCGATGGAGAGATTGATAACGGAACTTGAACGCGAGCTATTGAAAACTGACGCCGCGTGAACTTGATATTGACGCGATCCAACCAAGATAAAATATTGTCACTCTGCTTATCTACAAAAATATAATTTGAATTTACAAATCCGATACAATATTTCTAATTGATTCAAATAAATACATCAGGCTTCTAAAACTCCCCCAGGGTACGCTGTAGGGCACGATCTCTCGTTTTCGCTATTCAGTCGCTACCAGCCGCCTTTTTTAAGGCATATGTCTATCTGGCCGGAGGGCGTCCAAAGTTACGATCCAAATTAATTCAATTTAAAAATATATTATAATACCCATTTTCAGTTTTAATGCTACCTAATAATCGCTGCCAGATGTGTATTTTTATAATGAAAACCAATAGTAGCCAGTGAAGAAAGTTTGATATCCCCTCGGAAAAAATAGTCGCCACATAAGGTTTTATAATACCTTAACCAGTTTTACACTGATCCCACTTGATATTATATTTGATACCTTACAGTAGCAGCCCTTTGTTTATTTTTTTGATCCAAGCATTTTGTAGCTTGTATAGTTTAATAGTTGCTAAGATATTTAATTACTGCAAAGTTAGTTTTTTTTGTGACTTAATGGAAAGTTGCCTAAAAAGGATTTCAGTTACCGTGTTAAATATTTGTCTTTTTTAAAGTAGACCTCGTAGTCGTACGATACCTTATAAGGGTTACTCGCACCGCTGCAGTACTGATAGTATTTAGAAAAAATTTAGGACAGAAAATGGATCGCTTCTTCTAATTTTAAGAATTTAAACTTTGAACATCTTTTACTCAACCATTCCTAAATATTTGAAAGTATTGATATTTTCATCTTCTTCAAAATCTGCGGCAAAAGTTTGTTCGCAATTTGTAAAGCTTTTAACAAATTGTTTTCCCAAAGTTTGACGGCGTCCGTAATGCTAGCAGAGCAATGCAATAGCCCAAACGAGCTGATTGGCTGAGATCCAGGTGTAGCCAGGAGTGGTGCCAACATGGAACCTGGGCGTGAACGACGGTAAACTAATTTTCTAACTTATTTACTTTTCTTGTAGCCGATAGTAAACACTACTTACGCACAGGCTTGTGAAAAGGTACAACTTTTTCTTTGAAACATATTTATGTCAAGATATTTTTTTTTTTTTTTTTATTAATGATGGGTTTGCTCTTGACTCTAGTCTAGGTCATAGGACAGAGACAGAGTCTAAGATGGAGCGAGCTCACCCAGAAGAAGCCTGTTCACTCTTACTTTGAAGAGATTAGGGTTGTATGCTTTTGGAAACACAGACGCAGGTAGTAAATTCCACTCTTTAGCAGTGCGCATTATAAATGATGACTGGAAGCGCTTAGTTCGAATTGGTGGAATGGCTACCAGGTACGAATGGTATCCGGCGGTGCGTCTGGATGTCCGATGGTAGAAGGGAGCTGGTGGAACAAGGTCGTGAAGCTCTTGAGCACACTCTCCGAAGTACAATCTATAAAATACCGACAAGCAGGCAACCTTCCGGCGATGTGCCAGGCTATGTAGCTTGGTGTCCACCAGTTTTATGTCGCCTATGAGCCTCTTGGCCCTGCGTTCCACCGAGTCAAGAGCGGCAAGTTGGTATTTGGCTGAGCCATCCCAAAGGTGACTGCAATACTCCATGCAGGATCGGACTTGTGCTTTGTAAAGAGTTAAAAACTGTCCAGGCGTAAAGTATTGCTTCACTCTATTCAGGACGCCCAGCTTTTTAGCCGCCGTCTGAGCCTTGTACTCGATGGTCGCGCCGAAGTTTAGATTTGATGTCAACTCCATGCCTAGAAGCTCAAGCCTGTCAGTGACTGGGACATATGTACCCCGAAAAGTAGGTGTCCAGTCGAAAGGACTCCTTTTTGCAGTGAAAAGACACGCCTGTGTTTTGGTGGCATTGAATGAGACCAGATTGTCGTCGCCCCATTGGGAGACAAGACTTAAGGTCAGATCTGTTCGCTCTACCATGGCCTTTCTTAACGAACGTATTTCATCCCCACTGGTCCCTGCGCCTGTCAAGTATCTCTCTGAAACGGTACTATCATCATATCATTCATAGATATAAATAAATACCCGCCTTACCATATCAGATGACCAATTTATTTTTTTATACAACTATGCAGACAGATCATCACATTGGGTAGCTGCGAATAGTAAATGACCAAAAATGTTTAGTTGTAAGTTCATATCTCTCATCTCGTCTTAGAAAGCGTAGTCTCGTGCAAATAAATTGTTTACCAATCAGACTAAATAACATCCAAAAAAATAAAACACCTATTTACAAATAGCGAAATGTTGAACCCGTCTTTGACAACTATTGAGAAAACTAAAGAAAAAACCTAAGAGTAAAAGAAAACACCAAAACGTGCCATAAAAAGCATCCGATTGAAAAAAGACAACAGCTTAGAAGCGCATTGTCCGGCTTTATGCCTCGTAAAAATAAACCTTTTGTCGTCTCCTTATCACAACTACAGGAGGTTGCGCCCGAATACACTTCATGAGAGTTTCACCCTACCGTGGCTAAGACTGCGATGATTTCCGAAAAAGATAGTGTAAGTTTTATTCAGTACGAGCTTTCTAAACCGTGGTTTTTCTTGCGTTGGTTGCCCACAAAAGAAAACTTAACAATTTTTTCGCAGCGTCTCATTTCGACTAACTACACATAAAAATAGTAACTTCAAATTGTAATAGATAACAAAAACATCATAAAATTTTAAACCTAACACGGTAAGTGTTTAAAATGTGGTAGATATTTGATTTATCGCTGATTTTCATAGCTTAGGCTACATTTAATCTGTAAAGAATGAAGTAGTCGCTGAGTATTAGTTGCAAAACTAACCCGGTAGATGGAGCCGTGCCACGCGTTACTGGCATCAAGATACACTTGCAAAATTCGCGGGCATAGTGATGGCGAAAGTCGTAGGTTCACATCCTGACAGCGCTAGAATACCTAATATCCAAGGTTTGAAAAAAACTCACTTCCCCACTAACAAACATACTTTCCCATTGAATATAATATAAGATAGTAAGTAAACATGAATATTTTACGGTTCTGCGTTAAACCGCTTTATTAAGGCATAAAAACGACGTCAAATATGGGCAATTTAACTATGACTTAAACTTTTTTATTACCATAGGGTCAAAAGTTACCGCATCATGACGTAAAGATGGGTTGTCATTCATTCTATTTCATTCCAGGGCCTGAAGTCTGCTCAATGATAATCGCTCCAGTTGTGTGTCAGTTTGGTGGTTTTGATTTGGTATAACAGTTTGAATAAAATATCTGTGTGGTTCCGGCTTAGAATGGCATCACCCCGTTTCAAACCGTGGGTATCGTAAAAGGCGACTAAAGGATGGATCCAGGGAATGGGCAGCAGTGTTTCCTTTAAAAACAACATCTTGCACTGCACTCGCCAATCCTTCTGACAAGCGAGGTGAGTTTGGCAAATGCCCCCAAATTGGGGGAGGCTCATATCCAGCAGTGGACTATTGTGGCTTTTAAGTTGAATAATGGAATAGGAAAGTGGCAATAGAATGACAGTTGAGTGATGCTGACATTACAATGACATAAAGTAAGAGATTTGAGGCCGAAGCTGACGACAGCAGCGGGTCCTGTAGCGCTGTGAAGTCGAGAACAAAATAAATCTCCACTTTGCAGCGGTCCGAAAGCTAGAAACAATCCTTATTTCCTAAAAATTTTATTTATTCTGTCTTTTGTACCATACATTTATTCACGGTGCTAAATTTCTATTCAAATGACTAAAATCCAGGACGTTCAAATGCAGCCTCTACAGTTCCAGTCCGGCGCAGTCATACAAACACTCAACATATCGTCCACAAAAAGCTCACCAACAGAGCAAACGCGTGATTCGCTCGCACATACAAAAACCAGTATTAACCAGTCTCTCACTCGTGAAGTTGGTCTAGTTTTAGCTGTTCATTGCTGCAATGTGTGTGAACCTGTGACTTTAGCGGCGAATGAAAGTAGCCATGGATGTTCGACATCGTTGGAAGCGACACTTGTCCGGATAAAAACTGCTATTTGCCACCAGGACAATTCCGTTCTGCATTTCTCACTTCACGTGACTATTGGTAGTCGTAGGTATATCTATGCATTGCAGATTTGCCAGTAGAAGATAGGTGCAGTACGTGATGTTTGTGGACAGCTTTTTTTTTGTTTGGTATTGTCCTCAAGATGTCACATAGTCACCATGGCCCGAAGTCTGCTAAGTAAAATCGTTTCATTAGTATGTAGATAGCGTGTCAGTGGCAAGGTTCTGGGCGTTTCGTATTCTGCTAACAGTTTGAAGTATAGAATCTATTAAATGACAGATGAGTGTCGCTGGCAAGAGAAAAAAAATTAGAGAATTCGGGCCCTCACGTGATGGTATTCTAGAACTTGTGATGGCAATTTAGAGAAATTGATAAAATTCTTTGAATTCCATAGGTAAAGCGTTAATAAAAATATTAAATCCTCGCTACAATTTTAGTTGAAAATAAAGTAAAGCTAGAGCCAGGAAGCTGGTCTAATTAAATGAACCTATCATCGTCGTCAGAAATAGCTTCAAAGCAACTCCCAATCGGCTGAATCCAGTCACCGATCGAGAAGGCATTTCCACTGCGCTTTACAAGCATAGTTCTACTTAGGCACAATATTGCTTACCATGATAGTATTGAAATTAAGGTCATAAAACTTGACATATACAAAGAATGGCTATACTGCTTTAACAGATTCTTCGCGGACAAGACAACATTTTAAATATTGTGCAGGAACCGGGTGATTCGTTCATCGAGGATACGCGGATTTGACCTGCATTTGCTGTGCACTTGGAATTTGAAGCTAAGAGTATGTAGGGACCTACCTTTTACAAAATACAATAAAACGATGCATTTCTGAATTCATATTACCAATTTATACTGTCCAAAGATATAGTTTTAAAAATATTACGTCAATGTACGCTTAGGTAGGTACCTTAATTAGGTAGTAGGTAAAACTAATTAGTTCCTTGTATTTACAACTTAGCGTTGAAGAGGACAGGCTGCTATTTTTATAAAAATGTACATTTTAGATCAAAGTGGAACACGACCTAAAAGACGCCAACGACTTGAATTTAATTCACAAATTGAGGCCAAATTACTAGTCACTAGTTAAAGGATAAATTCCTTTGAAGAAAATTTAGTTTATTTATAAGTAACGATATTCTGAGAAAACGGAAACATGTACTTCCCTCCATACTTACCTGTTTACGTGCGTGCGTGGGCTGGTTCAGAGGTTTGTGACTTTTGAGAATCCATAGCGTGTATAAAACCGAGTCGACGTACGAACCGATGAACCCTAGAGCTGGTGTCAACGTCGTTCAACTGCCTACGTCAGAACCGCCATCTAAATACATAGATAGCAGACCCCACCGGCGGCTTATGGTGCCCTTAGAAGCACGAAGCCATTTTAAGAACCAAACAAAAATAAAAGAATACCTACTTATTTGAAAACAAATTTGCATAAAAATATGAATTTCAATAGTAGTGAATAACATGCATGTTTGATGGCGGATTCTGTGGCGAGGCAGTAAAATATTTTATTTCGTCAGTATACTTTAAAATATTTATTCGAAGTAAACTTTCATGGTTGCCTATAATTTAAAATAAAACTGTTTCTCTCACATGAGTGAATGCAATCAATAGTTTTGTTTGTTACTTCAGTAACATTTTTGATTATTTTCCATTGTAATATGCTTCATAATGTAGAACACGCTTCTTTTTTCTTAATATTGCAAAGCTTAAGCTCCAATCGAGGGTTTGTGGAACTGCTCCGTTATATAGGCGCAAATGAATAAGTTGATATTTATGTAAGAGTATAAAAACACTCTTCCAGGTTTTTAATATTCAGTGCCGTAGTAAATTTATTTCTTCAAATCTTTATCGCCTGTGAATTTTCTAAGGTTGATGACATAAAGATTCAACTTTGAAGTTTAATTTCTGGTCGAGTATTGACCTTACATTTTACCGGTTCTCCCACTATGACCATAGTATAAAGAAGGAAGTACGTTATCTTCATACAAACGCACCGCGCGCGGCTTGTATGTGTGCGCGATAGTATATTCTATGCGTCGTCGCACGCACACGCGGACACATCTCGGGTGGTTTCGCACTGCGCTTCGTCGGGGCCGCTAGTCGACACCGCGCGATGAGTCACGCGTCACGGCTTACTAGCACCGCGAAACCACGATTGTAAAATGGTTGATTGTAGCAAAAGAAAGTATTGCTGTGTCTAAATTATTCATCAATTCCTGACTTGTCTCTTTTCAAATTACCTACTGACCAGAATAGGTACCTAAGTAATTAATTTGTTTTAATATGATAGATATTTTTACGATGTTAAACTCGATGATGAGATTTATTAGTTGTATTTAGTTGTCTATTTGGTGTAATTATTGGTGTTCTTCCTAGTAGGTATAGGTGCTTATAATCTGAAGTTGAGGCTGCCAGTTGCTCACATTAGGTATTGTAAATCCTTTCTTGTCGTGTGAAGGGGCACCGAACCGCGAACGACCCGATGAACCCTGTTGTCAGAGTTTTAAGCTGACTATGTAAATTAACTTGGTAAAGTCCGTTCGCTCAGATGCGATCGCGCGTTCCGGTATTTGTCAAAGGACACCGCCTCCCAAACAAAGGACGCCGCGTACAAAAGCAAAGTTAGAGCGATCATTGATGAATGAATGAATAATCAATCATCATTGAATTAGTTATATTTTACAGAGATGACATGCTCAACCAACTCCGTCCCGCACGTCTGCTGGTCGTGCAACCAGATGCCACTCATTGTCTCATGTTTCCCAAACAAGATTGTTTCTTTCATTAAATAGGTTTCATCATCGTGTGGTTAGGTAAAACTGACCTCAGACACCTTGGTTGGACCAAAACAATTTAAAATACAGCTGCTCCACGCCAAATCCTAGGCACTGAATTGAAATTTTGTTGAAAGTGACAACCCTGAGAGAGTAGGTAATTATAGCGCGGATTGGGTCGGAGTTGGCCTACTTCCCCCCTTATTTATACTATGCTATGACGATGTAACGGAAGTATTTAAGACGCATCCGTCTGTCAGACGAAAAGAAAGAACGAATTTTCATACAAGAAAAGTATGCCATTGCACACTGTGACGCTGCATTTTTACCATGTTGTTTGACAGACGCATCTGTCAGTCCATCAAAGTGTGGGATCCGCCAATCACCCACGCTAAATAAGATGAACTCAGAAGTATTTATAGATTCCTTAAATAAACATCATTCACTGCCTCGTCAAATAATCGCATTTGAATATGAAATTGAGTATGGCGATACTCCCAAATAGAGTGTGGCCCATGTCCAGTAGTGAACTGATGTGGCTGTTATCAAATAGTCAAAGAAAAGGAAATAAAACTCACAAGAAAGACCAAATAGAATGATCGAAACACTTCATGCTCTTTTTTTCAAGAGATATCTTGTAGTATATCGAATCGAAATAAATAAATGCTTACGATTAATATTTACATACATACATACATACATATATCACGCCTATAATCCCTTGCGGGGTAGGCAGAGCGTAAACTGCCGCATAAAACGGACATTTACGCCACGTCTGACAAGTATTTGAGGGTCATTCGGAATATTGTGTATCGCTATAGTGACAGGTTGTCAGCCCATCGCCTAAAATTGCAATACACACCCTCAAGTCCCTAAGTCGCCTCTTACGACTCCCACGGGCAAGAAATGGGGTGATGCTATTCTTAGCCGGCAACACACGGTGTTATTATTAATATTTGCAATATCTCAAATTGTAATAATGTTTATGTGTATGTAGGTGGGTACACACGCGTACACTCTATTGTTTCTGCTAATATTTACACATTATTTTGGAACTCTTGTTTGTTCCTTAATCTTGGAATAAATAATTCTTGGTCTGAGATATCTCTAGATTTATAACCCGAACGCCGAAAGCAGGGCACTCACCCTTAGCCGTCGCGTTATCAGTAATGAAACATTTGCTCATACGAGTAGAATAATTGCGTTAAACCCGTCGCCTCTACACTCTCTACACATTATCAAGCTACATTTGGCAAATCCAAAGAAAATTATTTATTTATTGGTAAGCAAAATTGGTTTATTGTGCAATGTCTCAAAAAAGAAATATTATGTGTGCAATAAATTACTTTAACAAGGACAAGGACACTGAAATGATAGTAGAGGAGCTCACGATGCTAAATAGGGATTTACTTGAGTGTTATAAAGACCTATTATTGGGTTGCCTATCTTAGATAATAAAAAGATAATAAAGTTTAAGTACCATTCATTGGTGGCGAGAGAGGCTGTAGATTTTCAATTTCAACAATGGAGGTATAGATAGCATGAATCACGTCATTAGTGCATCTGCTATTTGCATTTAATGTATAAGGTTACATTTAAATAAGCACAAATATGCTAAGAGTAAGTTCTACTCGTAAAACTGAACAGTATTTTTAAAGAAACGTTATTCCGAAATAGCATAAATAAAATGGACCCCAATAGTTGCAAAACATATTTTATTTTGTAGAGATGAGGTTCTATCACATTTTCATATTTGGAAAAGAAACTATTAAAAAATTTAATCCTTTTCCGAGTAGAACTAACCCGTTTAAACATTTGTACTTAATTAAATGTTACCGTATAGAGTCAAAAATTCCTGCGCTATGAGATAATGTCGGCGTATGTCCGTTCGCCATTCTCAGAAATTTTGTTGGATTTTCCCAAATCTTACCGTAAACATTAGAAAATACAAAAATAGTCGCGTGGATTTCTCAAAGACACGTGAACAAAAACCGCTGCGGCGCTGCAGAGCTAATCCCGCTGAAACTGTGTCAGGTGTGTTTACAGCGCTGGAAAAACTGAAGGTTAAAAACTACTAGCTGAATAGATGCCGCCTCGGTTCAGTGTATCTTTAATTAGCCTATCATGCAGTCTGTACAAGCAAAGAAGGAGGTATCTATCTTATTCAAGTCTTTACCATCGTCAAACTATAAACTCAATTATTGTTTAGTGAAACAATAATGTATCATTATGTAAGTTTGTTAGGCAGGTACTTCTATTTCCCATTTGCCAAATAAATACAAATATTGTCACGATAACTTTCACAATCGTTTCCTGTCCCGTACGTTCCGCATTGTTACTACTGTATTAGATTGGCAACTTTCTCAAAACGTCCACTACATTACAATTTCACTTTACAGAAATGTCTGCATGACCCAGAAGTATTCTAGATAGCTCCGAGAGTTAAAAAGCTGTGTCACACAAATATGTGCTAAACAAATACACTTTGAGGCCGAGATGAGTTTTACTTCAATAGCCCGTGCCCTGAAGACACATTTACCTGGTGGCGCCCGGAGCAGTGATTCTAACTAGTGCCTCTAGGGTTTTAAACTCGCGAGAAGCTGTACATTGCTTATATCACATATCATATTAAGTGCAACAATATTGGCCACTTAATACGACACGAAAACCAATATAGCACAGCGCAGTGTTACTTCGTCTCTAGCCCGAGGATTCTTTGAACCCCCTGCATCACCAAGACCCGGGCCGCTACCGTGGCCCGAATAGTAGAACGGCTGGGAACTAGGGGCCGTTTTTTTGGCTCTATCCATTAGGTGTTTTGCCCATCACGGTGGGCAGGCGGTATGGTGACCGCAGTGTGTGGTTCTGGACTATGTTGTCAAACACGGGGAGCACAACTGCCCACTTCTCCGAAGACCTCAATTGTTTTTTACGATACCCATGGGTGGACTTGAGATGGTGCTATTCTAGTCTGCCGTTTCTTTAGCTAGAGAATCGAATCAAATTCATTATTATTTCTCCTTTGGTCAAGACTCGAGACCTGGTAGCTTTTTGAATCAGTGAAAATCAGGTACATTTTAGTGTTTATTCTATGAAAGGCAGCATTGGATAACGTTATGTGTTGAAATGGGCCGAGTGAAAATAGTTGGCGCTTTAAGAGCCGCGCATTCAATAGCTTTATTCAAATCCATCGGTGAAAAGATGCGACACTCCGAGCGGAACTCGTTTTCACTTCACTGCTATGATAATATTGTAGTCTCTAAATACCCACAACATTTTTTATATACTCGTTATCTTATGAATTACACTTGAGTATTTTTCTATCTGACTTATCTCGGTTTCCGATCCAAAAAACTGTTGTGACATTATGAACGCGAGAATGTATTACATACTAGCCCAAAACATGTATTTACTTATTGGTTTCATCATAAAACAAAGTCATATTAAATACCAGCTATGCTGTGTGATGCCGGCTTAAAATAGCATCAGCCTATTTATTTCCTATAGGTGTCGTAAGTCGTGACCAAAAGTTTCGATGGTTTCGTGTGTATTGCAATTTTAGGCGATTGGCTGACAACCTGTTACTATGGTGATGTACATTTTTCTGAATGACCCACAAATATTCGTCAGACTTTCACTTCACTTCACTTTTCCTTCCCTGCTGTAGAAGTTTACAATGTCTCAGCTCTCGTTATCATGAACTTTTCAAAGTTTTCACACAATTCGAGATCCTTAGAGTTATTAAGCGAGTTATCCGCAGATATATTGGAAACTTCCGGAATGGAGACCAACAGGAACCTAAAGTTTCACAAAATCCTGACAAATCTATGGAAGAAGCTTAGCAATTAACTGCAACAAAACAGATTCTCTCACAAAGACTTCAGAACTGAGAACTTGTCCTAAATATCTTATGCGCTTACCTCCCGTGTACTCCAAAGCCGAGAATTTTGTTACATTTGCGAAATCTATGCCTTGTACGTTAGCGAACTTTATGTTAAACCGAACAGAGGCCCGACTATCGACGAGCCAATACATACCCAAAATTCAAACAACATATTGAAACTGACATACGTTGCTTTGTTTCCAAATAAATAAGCGAAAGCACTTCTGATACAGCGAGCAATGAAAATCGCAGTCGTACACGATTGGGAGAAGTGTCGAACAAAGAGTACGCAGAATCGCTATGACACAAATCCCGCGTCTTCGAGCCGCGACTCGACGCGACCCCCCTTCCCTTCACTGCACCCCTCTAGGACCCGACCAGCTATCCTGTAAGCTGGATAAGTCTTCGGACTTTTTAGCGTTCCGCTTCGGGACTCAACCGACTGCCACGATTCGATTCCTTGCAACATTTTTCAAGCTAAAGTGGAAATCTTGTGAGCGTCTGAAAAATAAGACCAACTTCAATAAGCTTATGCTGGACTTAAGAACTGTTGAAAGACCTCTTAGAGCTGCTCTCGACGATTTAAGTACCTAGGTTATCTGTCAAAGAGGTAGAATTCAATCGGTTTTAGGCCACTCACACATTATAGCGTTGTCGCTTTCAGGTGTCGTCTGTTATACGCATTTTACGCTATTTTACGCACCTTAACGCAGGAGTCATGCCGATGAAAAAATTTTTCGATATACGATTTCATTCCCATACAAACATGGCTTAGTCAAATCGTTTGACAGACGCATCCGTAAACGTACTTTAGCCGTATTTATACGAGAAGAAGATCTGAATTCGAAATTTCCTTTCGAATCCTAATACATAGTGACGTCACATCTGTTTGATATGTCAAAATATGTTTAAAATACATCGGACGTTTTTCCGATGCGACGTCGGGTCGCATTTGTGTGTAAGCAGCCTTACGTAATAGCGGAATCGAGTTTTAATATTAAACAGATCAAATGCAAATATTTTGGCTCGCGGTCTAAGCAAATAACTACTAGTAGATATTGTTATATAATCTTATGAAGTTTCCCTCAGGGAAAACTCTTGAAAGTATTGGCGTAGCGGAATCTCGGGGGGCAAGTGAGTATTATGTGTGTGTGTGGGTGTTCTAAGTTGGCTATTTGAAGAGCAAGTTGGCGAAGTTTTGACCGTTCACAGACGATGCTCTCTATTGCATGCAAATTTGAATTTCTGCAACACTCTGCACTAATATTTCAAAGAGATTATGGCTTCAATAAAGGGGAACAGATTGATAGTGTTCAAGTGATGTGTCTTAGGAATGAATATACAAGCTCTTTTTAGCGTCGGTAAGTAAAATGAGTAAGTATATATATCTCGACTGTACCAAAATGCGACTAATTCTCACAAAACGAGACATACGCCACACCTCGTTTCTTCAAACATGACGATATATTTTTTGCACGCGCCACACGTTGCTTTCCGCTCCATAAATGGACGCAAGAAACATCATTATGCTGCACTCAGCCGGTTAGCCACATTCCGTATTCGCAGTCGTTCAGGGCAATTTATCACAGAGATGGAGAAATAGATAAGTACATCCTTTGTTTTCATGCAACAGAGTCAAACAGACTGAAATGATGTCATCAGGTGAGTGACCATCTCATTCCACCACAATGCCTAGCCAGGACAACTTCATAACAAAATTCTAAATAATAAAAAACACATAGCTTATAATCTAATTTTAAAAAAGGAGTTTTGATGGCGACATATCTAACATGGCTGTTGATAAAGATGATCATCATCTTTTGCAATTTACTTGTAACTCCTAGTTGTTGCAATATTTAAGCGAACAAAATTCCAGATGTATTGTATGCTTACGTCGATCGCAAGGCACACGTGGAATTCATAGTCTGTAAGCAGTAATAGTTTCCCAAAAGAATAACTCTGTGCTCCAGGCGTATTCAATGCTGCAAACGTGTTCGTTAGATGTATACGCGACGCGACGTGAGCGGTTGCTTTTGCGGACCGAAGTGAGTCAGGCGCTTCAAAGAAGAAAAGTAGTTTTTAGACAGCTTTTTTGAAATGTGGTCTTCTTCCATGTTGTGTATTACGTTGTTATACTTATTAATTACCTAGGTATTCTTTTAATTTAAGCTGGGGCACTCAACACGAAAACCGTTGGTTATATTTCTGCATATTCACGTTGATCACATTGTAAATCATTGAAACCTACTTTGATTTATTGACGATGTTAATTTTGTTACTAAAACTTTTTTATTTGAATTGCAATCGTATTTAGAAAGATAAAAGAGTAAACCATCATTCATTTGTTTATAATATTTCAAAACTAGTCTGATACATTTTGAGCAATCCGCTTACATTAACTATTGTAATCTATAAAATGGATCTCATTCCAAATGCTTTTGTATTTTTGGTTTTCTATGATTTCATTCCATTATTTAGTTACATTAGCTGACTCTCAAAATATTAGGTAGGTCGGCGTCTCGTCTAGACAATATATTTAATATTTCATTGTCATATTTTAATGCACAAAATATATTAACAACAATCATGTACTTTTGTAATTGAATAAAATGACTATTTATTAAAATTTTGTACTTGAATTGCAAGGGCATCAACCCTCAACGACACAAACTCATGTAATGTAATATGGTCTCATATTTTCAGTATCATTAAATTGAGTAAAATCATTTAATATATTTTCCCGTCACTCAAGTTATTAGATTAATGTTTAACAGCGATAATACTAGCAGTAAACTTAATGAGCAATTCAAGGGCTGACATTTTGATACTTGAATCTTTACGTCGTCGGTCGTAAACCCAAGATTACACGAACGTGTAATTATTATAAGGGCACGTAGGGCGAGAGTCATTTTGCCTATATGACATTTTAGTATGTTTTTTGCCAAGAGATTGTTTATTTATTTAACAAATTATTGTACATGCCGTGTGATTTCGGCATAGAATAGAATCAACATATTTCGTTACAATGGGTGTCTTAAGAAGTGACTAAGGGACTGGAGGGTGTGCATTGCAATTATGGGCGATGGGCTCACATCCTGTCATTATGGTGATACACAATTTTCCGCATAATCCTCAAATCTTCAGACGTGGTGATAGCGACTGTATTTTACGGCCGTTAACTCTCTGCATACCACGCAAGGGATAAAGTCATGATATGTGAATGCATGTTTTTAGTTCACAAGAAAATACAAAACACAGATCAAACAGGAAAATGGTACAACTTGTACTGCTTATTTCTTATTTTAAATCTCTTCAAGCAAACCTAATGAAGTGTGAGTAGATTAAAGATAAACGGATAAAACGTGCACAAAAAATTGCACTTGCTACCTCAAGAATACTATTGCTTGAACACTGAGTCAATACATCTTTTAAATCATACTGTCAGAGTTTTAAAACCATTATACCTTTAGTAACTAGAATGCTATTAGTTTGACGTACCTTTTCAATTTCAAGATTCAATATCGATATATCTTAGGAAAATCAGGTGGTTTCAAACACAAACATCTAATCTATAAAAATAAAAAACGATTCATTGAGAATTATTATATTAACTTTGTGTGTTCTTTCAAGAACAATCACTAAGCTAAAAGAAAGTAGAACTTTACATTGACAAGGTATAAAAAAGCATCAGCTTCTTCTCTCCTCAGATTGCACTTCAATTAATTTGATTAGGTACTAACATCATTTAATGACCGCGGCAACACACCAACATTTCCTCGTTCATTTAATTTTCCTAAGAGGTGAAATGTTTTTATGTTCTACTTCTAGGAAGTAAAAACGATCATATATTATTTATCAGATCATTAAAAAGTTTTCTTCAGCTTTTCAGAGTGGAGTTTATTCGTAGAGCCGGGATATGATAATAAAATAAGGTCATATTTAAAATAACTATATGTATTTCGGTGTAAGGCGACTAAACGAAAAAATAAAATACGTAAAAACCAACGTGTCGCTTCAGTACCAATTTCTTGGATACATCCTAATCTTATCATCATAAGGTTTTTTACTCGTCTTCTTTAATATGAACATGAAAATACTCAATTGGTTAACTGAAATTACTTTAATATATCAACTAAAACGAATTACATTTTCTGCTCATACTAAATGTTCCAAGCCGAGCAAATGTTTATTATTATTTTTATCCCATGTAATGCCTACCGCGCTCTAATGGAATTTATTTCATGTGAAAAAGAACTTTCTCAGTAATGCTTTTATTACTTCGCCTGCTTTTATTGTATCACTTTATTTTCCATACTGATTTCAAGGAATTGCACGTGAAATCCTAGAAATTTATTCGGTTACACATTTAAGGTCCAATATCGTTTTTTTTTTTGTTTATTGCCCTGTGAAAAATAAGCTTTTAGGCATATTCTGTAGTAGCCATAAAACATCATCGCCCCAGTTTCGCTTCCCCAGGGTAAACAAGGCGAGTGTTTCCTAAAAGCGGACAAATTCCTCGTATAATTTTTACGACACACTCTCTATGTGTCGCTAAACTGTACGTGTTTGTCCTTGACGATAGTTTATATGGGTAAAGATAATTGTACAACAAGAAAGTCCTCTTTTTTAAGAATGTATTTTACTTTCGAAACGAGACGAAAAATTACGAACTTCAGTTATTTTAAATTTTCATCAAAGCTATACGCAGTTTCTACAACTTTCCATCAAACTGAAAACATCAAAATATATATCGAAAAAAAAAAATACAAGGCAAATTATACAAATAAAATTTTCTTTTTTCGCCTTTCAAATAACTAATTCGATTCATTTGTCTTTTTCCAAATAAAAATTTTGTCGATACCGATATCCAATTCACTTTTATTACGTCTGCTACTTTTATTACGTTGCCAGTTTTAAATAGCATTAACCCAATATTACCCATAAATGTCGTGAACAGCGACTGAAGGATAATCATCAAAAAATAGGCAGCAGCGTTCCCTGTGAATACAACGTATTGCACTGCACTGGCCAGGTGCCCTACCAAGCGTAAAAAGTATGACAACTGCCTTCGATAGGTTGAGGCCCGTTCAATATAGCTCCTACCAGCTGCAGGATCAACTATAACTGGTAATTCTAAATAACTATATGGAGAACCAGTTTCAGTTGATAGCTAACTTGGTGTACTACTGCTATGATAGTAGGCGTCGCCAGGCCTGTGTCACTCCGCGTGTAGGTATTGAAAACATACCTCCAGGCGCCGGCCACTGCGAAAGGGCTATTCTAGCGGGCTGCCGCAAGCGAAAGAAGTCACACGCGTGCGCTATTTGTTCAACTTTCTCGACAATTTCTTGCAAGATGGACAGACGAAAACATACATACATACATATATCACGCCTATAATCCCTTGTGGGGTAGGCAGAGCGAAAACGACCCCTAAAAACGGACATTTACGCCACGTCTGACAAACATTTTAGGGTCATTCAGAAAATTGTGAATCGCCATAGTGACAGGTTGTCAGCCCATCGCCTTAAATTGTTCGTCGTCGCCTTTTACGACACCCACGGGAAAAAAATTAGTATACATGATAATATTATTATTATTAGTATACATTTTATTATTATTATGTTGGTATTCTTTTCGGATCTCGGGCCCACAGGGACCCGGTCCTTTGAGGCATGTGTGGGGCCAAAGCCAACAGCACAGAGGCCTTTTTTATACCAAATAATGTGTTGTGATGTGTACATCAAGCGGATACTTGCTCTGTCTGCACTATAGAAGTACCTACTCGTACACCCAGAGCCAGCACCCGCCTGATGCAAGGACTATTGCAGGTTTATTACTTCATTGAATTAAATCTTCGGCAATAATCGTATAGCATATACAATTATGCTGCTAGGTCTTAGACTACATGAACGTACTCGTCGCTGCCTGCTGCGTGCCTGCCAAAAGAAGGAGTAAACGCTCGTGTTGTGCGCTAGATGGCGTAAGTAGTTTCTCGAAGTAAGCAACCCTAGACCGCGGCTCATATTCCCTCAAAAAAATATTTGGCAGGTATGCAAATGAACACGTGGTTGACTGGAACGCGAGCTAAATTAAATCATATTGTCTATCAGATTGAGTACATATTTCTTTGAAAACCATTGCGAAGTAAAGCTTCTGTAACGCTAGTTACTAGTTATTATTCTGTGGCGTCGCTCAATTCTAGCTCCAACGCTGTGTGTGGACCGCTTTAACGCAAAGTTGCGTCGAGTTGAATACGCTTCCTACCAGCCGCCGCGCGCCGGCTGAATGGCGCGCACTGATAATACTACCCACAACTTCCTCTTTCTACCTACGTCGGTGTAATTCCAGGTACCAAAAGTGGCCAAGTTTATAATTTGTAATAATAGTTTTGATATGATTTGATGATGATTCTATATCTGTGTAAAGAACGAGTGTGGTATACTACGGATACTACACACAATGTATTTTTTTTTCTTACGCAACCAGTCATGAACTTTAGTTTTACCGTTAAATCAACTTCTTTTTTTTTTATGTAACCTTTTTTGTGTGTGTCCCACTGCTCGGCAAAACATTTCACTTATAAAAACAAACTTGTAATATTTATATTACAACTACTATTATTATCCTAAGATGGTAATCATGCTCGTACAGGTTGTGGTTCATGATAGGCTACAGGTACTATATATAATATATACATTCATACATATAGCATGCCTTTATCCTTTGATATATTTGGTGCTTAATCAATCCAGACGTATTTAGATAAACTATTACTATTACGTAGCACATTTAGTGCTAGTTAGTCACAGTTAGAATAGGACCTGCCAATGTAAATAATTTAGACAGGACGCTGTTTAAAACTAATTTATCTACACTCTTCTCATAATGTTTGGATTACAAATTCTAAAACAGTCGTATAAAAACCTGCTTTATGCAGTCTGCCAACAGTTTCTTCTCAAATGCTGTACCATTACGACTTAAGGAGAGGTATGCCTTTTGATAGAATAAAGAAATAAAATGAAGTTTTCTGTGCCAATTCTCAAATTCGGCGCCATCTTCCGCCACACCTGTCATTCGTGCCCTGTTATGTTGTGTTTTAAGCTTTGTTTGTTATTGTCAAAATCTTTTTATTTTTCTTCTTTAAACGAAATCTTTGACGCGGCGTTGTATCGCCGGTGCGAAGTTTAGAAAAGTGTACGTATTTGATTTTATAAAGTGTTTTAGTAAAGTGTACATAAAAAAAGTGTATGTAACTACACATATCGTGTCAAACGATTATCAAACAGACACTCTCATTCCAATGTCCTCCGATACAAAACTACTATTATGTATCGTATTACTTTTTGAGTAACATAAGAGAAGCCTAACATAATCTATATTTTTTGTGTTTGCAGAGAATCTACCACGAGAAACATAAAAAGGTACTCAAGACATTATATTTTTCATTAAACCATCGGTCTATCTCTTGAAAATAAAATTTCAGGTCCTACAGAGTGTTAACACTACAACAGCTGTACTACAATGAGAACAAACTGGTCCTCTGAACACCACTTACACCACAACGTCACACAAATACAACTAAAGCAAGTTGCAGACACGACGTATTCCAAAGGGACTTGTTGACAGCAACATGAGACGTCTACACATTCATATCAAACGAGACAATTTCTTTGACTGTTCTTGCAATGCATACCAATGGGAACTACACATCGAGTTACTGTTTTAACAAGACTTAAATTACTTATTTATTTAGCCCAAGTTTTGTTAATACTTTCCCCTAGTTTCGAAGCCTTTATGTCCTTTCAACATCCACACTAATATTATAAATGCGAAAGTAACTCTGTCTGTCTGTCTGTCTGTCTGTCTGTCTGCTACGCTTTCACGGCCAAACCGCTGAACCGATCTTCATGAAACTTGGCACAGAGATTGCTAGCATACCGAAAACGGACATAGACTACTTTTTATCACCATTCGAGGGTCTGGAGTATAGATGTAGACCACCAGGTGTACCACCAGGAGCCCAGCTAAACTATTAGAGATACAGGCATGGTTCCAAAACAAAAGTTGTTCAGTATGATGGGCCGCTTCTTTTCACAAGGACATTGATGATCTGGAGTACCTTATGTAGACCACCAGGTGTACCACCAGGAGCCCAGCTAAACTATTAGAGATACAGGCATGGTTCCGAAACAAAAGTTGTTCAGTATGATGGGCCGCTTCTTTTCACAAGGACATTGAGGATCTGGAGTACCTTATGTAGACCACCAGGTGTACCATCAGGAGCCCAGCTAAACTATTAGAGATGCAGGTATGGTTCCAAAACAAAAGTTGTTTAGTATAATAGGTCGCTTCTTTTCACAAGGACATTGAGGATCTGGAATACCTTATGTAGACCACCAGGTGTACCATCAGGAGCCCAGCTTAACTATTAGAGATACAGGCATGGTTCTAAAACAAAAGTTGTTCGGTATGATGGGCCGCTTTTTTTACAAGGACATTGAGGACCTGGAGTACCTTATGTCACCAGGTGTACCATCAGGGACCACGTAAACTATTAGAGCTACAGGTATGGTTCCAAAACAGAAGTTTTTCAGTATGATGGGCCGCTTCTTTTCACACGGACGTTGAGGATCTGGAGTACCTTATGTTGACCACCAGGTGTACCATCAGGAGGCCAGCTAAACTATTAGAGATACAGGCATGGTTCCAAAACAAAAGTTGTTCGGTATGATGGGCCGCTTCTTTTCACAAGGACATTGAGGATCTGGAGTACCTTATGTAGACCACCAGGTGTACCATCAGGAGCCCAGATAAACTATTAGAGATACAGGTATGGTTCCAAAACAGAAGTTGTTCAGTATGATGGGCCGCTTCTTTTCACAAGGACATTGAGGATCTGAAGTACCTTATGTAGACCACCAGGTGTACCATCAGGAGCCCAGCTAAACTATTAGAGATACAGGCATGGTTCCTAAACAAAAGTTGTTCAGTATGATGGGCCGCCTCTTTTCACCAGGACATTAAGGATCTGCAGTACATAATGTAGACCACCAGGTGTACCATCAGGAACCCACGTGAACTATTAGAGATACAGAAATGGTTCCAAAACAAAAGTGGTTCAGTATGATGGGCCGCTTCGTTTCACAAGGACATTGAGGATCTGGAGTACCTTATGTAGACCACCAGGTGTACCACCAGGAACCCACGTAAACTATTAGAGATACAGAAATGGTTCCAAAAAAAAAGTTGTTCAGTATGATGGGCCGCTTCTTTTCACAAGGATATTGAGGATCTGGAGTACCTTATGTCACCAGGTGTACCATCAGGAGACCACGTAAACTATTAGAGATACAGAAATGGTTCCGAAACAAAAGTTGTTCATGATGATGGGCCGCTTCTTTTCACAAGGACATTGAGGATCTGGAGTACCGTATGTAGACCATCAGGTCTACCATCAGGAGCCCACCTTATTGGAGATACAGAAATGGTTTCAGAACAAAAGTTGTTCAGTATGATGGGAATAAGTTGAGAAAGGACATTGCCTTCTTTACCGAGGACAGAAAAACAAAAAATGTGGTATATAGAGGTATAAAAATGTATAACAGTAACTTATATTACCTTTTGATCTGTCTAATCTACTTATGCTAACCATTTTAGTGTGCTCAAATCGGCACCTCTGGAGTAAGTACTCTGTTATCTACTGACTTTTGTATTCATTGGTTATAAATATTGATCTCTCAGGCCGGATAGCAAATTTTGAATTGTCCCTTTAACAACAGAAGCAAGCAAGTCATCTTTAAACAGTAGAGATAAGAACTGTTCTAATATCACTGTCACACTTACTATGTATACACATACCTACTTTAGAACTTCTGCCTAAAAAAAAACTATCTAACGCGGACGAAGTCGCGGGTAAAAGCTAGTTAATAATAAATTAAGACTTAAAAGAAAAAAGCATCACCTTATATTATGCATTATGTAGTTAACTGACCACAAACATTACGAAATAGACCAAAAACTTTCGTGCTTGATTTATAACTACCCGCGGCGTTTGCCCGCAAAAGTTGTGATAAAAATTATCTTTTGTGTTAATCCATGTTACATTCTATATGTGCGTCAAATTTCATTACAATCAAATCAACAGTTTTTGCGTGAAAAAATAATATACAAATTTTCGCAATTATAATATTAGTAGGATCTTGTGTAAAAGGGCGTTGACCCTTCACATAAACCACAAAGTAAGTATTGACGTCGGCGCGCCAAATACATTAACTGACCTAAATCATAATTCGCTTTGGTTTTGTGTACAGTTTGACCAAGATTAAATTTAAAGCACCATAGTTTATGTAGATAACAAATGTAGAATTTTGTCAAAGAACACAAAATGTAGCAATTTAGGTTGGTTTCGCTTTCACAACACAGCGAGTAAAAAGCAGCGCGCAAAGAAAACAATTTAGCTTCTGTCACAAGCGGAATTTTAAGAAACAGCTTTTTTGTTCTGTTTGCAGCGCGACCGTTGAATACAGCCTGCAGAGCTGTAAAGCACTGGCACGAGCTTTTCTCTAGGACAAGTAAAACAAGAAAATGCAGACATATTTACTTGTTTTTATGGTTTTAGATACGTAAAAAACTGAGCAGGGAAAATTTGAACTCGCGACCTCAGTAATCAGCAGTAGAGAATCTTGTGAAAAGAAAACTGAGAACTTTATGTAAGTCTCTTAAGTTCTGGCGATATTTTGGTTGCGTCACATTTTCTGTTCTAGTATTTTTCCCGAGCTTCTTACGATCTGTCTTAAATATTATGCTTTCTGACAGTTTCCTGGATTGCGTACACCTGCATTTTCTTTATATGGCCTGCAATGCAGTGAAAAAATAAAATATACCTGCAGCTGTAATCATATTTTCTTATGACAATGGTAGTACCGAAGTACATTTATATCTTTCAAATCCGTTCTGAAGACGGCCTTTTACAGACTGAAATATAAAATAACCGTATATATTTTTATATATCTGATCCTTTTATTAGTAATGTAATAAATTGTAGTTCTCTCCAAAATGTATTAACATACAATATAATTACCTACACAAAAGATAATGCAAAAACAAATCCTTATTACAGAGCAATATGAATTACATAGTGCGTTTGGTTAATAATGGTTTTCTGGTAAATTGAAATAACACAAAGGGTCTTAACGTAAATAACCGAGCTTAATATTTGGCATAATTTAGATTATCGTACTAATAGTATATCACATTCTAATATTTTATTGAGTTTTCACAACTATTACTCATCACAATAAAACAATTTTAAACTGATTTAAGTTGTGTTTATTTTGGATTTTACAATTCTTTACTATGGAATCGGAGCAAAATAATCAATAAGCATTTTTATATATTCTTAAAATTAAAAACACAAATAGTACAATCAGTCATTACGTTTATAGAAAGCCAACCCACACAGATAGATACCTTAATGATAACTCCCACCATCATCCGAGCCAATCAGCTGCCGTGGGAACCTCTTTGTTTCAGAGAACACACGGTATCTGTGACCCCTAACACCTAGACGATGAGCTCAAGCATGTGAAATGAGTACTTCATGAAAATAACCTAAAGCCACCCGTCAACGTCACAGAAACCGTGCCAAACCAACCACAGTCGAACGACAACCAGCAAACTTATCATACTTGAAGGGAGTAACTGATAAGATCGGTAGAATTCTGAAGCGAGCTTCAATCTAGACCATTT
The DNA here is from genome assembly GCA_027580185.1 of Tuta absoluta. Lineage (NCBI taxonomy): Eukaryota > Metazoa > Arthropoda > Insecta > Lepidoptera > Gelechiidae > Tuta > Tuta absoluta. The sequence continues at coordinate 8,653,604 of JAQAHW010000026.1, forward strand.
TCAAGCCACCGAGGAAAATCAGCCAGTACATCAGATCAGTCAAATGCAACATCCCTCTCAAAGACCCTGGTGTTAATAAACTTGACTGTGACTGAGGACTCTCATACATAGGAGAAAGAAAGAGAAATGTATCTACACGTCTAAAAGAACATATTGCTGATGTAAAAAACCGTCATGACAGACAGTCTGCAGTGTGTGAACATATCATGGATAACCCCACCCATTATGTCAGATTCGATAAGGCAGCAATCCTAGCGAGAGAGAAGAGATTCATTCCTAGAAAAGTACGGGAAGCCATAGAAATTCAAAAACATCCGAATTTCAACAGAGATACTGGATCTCATCAACTTGGACTCCGCTGATTACACAGCAGAAAAACCAGATCCAACATACTGTAAGACCTACTACACAAGATACGGTTTCAGCATTTTGTGTGGAACCCGGACGTTACGCTAAGCAATTAAGAAATAGATGGCGGTAGGACAAAAATAATTGCTATTCTAAATAATGACGTCTAACACCTTATACATCCGTGACCACGAGCTCTGTAAAGAGCTCGAAACGTAGGAAATGTAAAATTCAAAATAAACACAACTTAAATCCGTTTAAAATTGTTTTATTGTGATCTAACGTTCTATTTTATGTTGTATGTTGAATTCCGCTCATACAAAGATTTTGGTTCCTATATTCTCTTCCATAGCACCATATTGAAGCTTAATTTATCCCACCAATGTTCAACCACGTGTGAAACTTCCCGATAGCAGTTCTAAACTTAGTTCACAGTTGCAAAGAACTATGAGGCGATAGCCGCAAGCTCGCGGGATACATTTGTCTTCTCATGTTCTCCTGGTACCTGGTATTCTTATCTCCGACAGTTTTCCAGCTTACTTGCCCTTTTCTTGTTTATTTGGAAAATAATATGATGAATGAACAGACTCTCTTGCATTTTGACTTTTAGTCATATTTCGTTTAGTAGATTTACGATCAAACTTTACGAACTCCACGTGACTTTTAAATGGATAGAACTATTTATGATGAAGTTGACATACTGTTATGCTATCTGTGGCATTCAGTTCTAAGACAGTTCTTATGAAAGCATGTTTTTTAATGCCTATTTATTACAGTCTTACAAATCGAATCGCTCAGGTCGAATTTTGCAACAATAGATTTGTATTGTACTTCAAGCACACATGTGTGCTGTTACGAGCGGAGTAGTTAAAGCAAGTACGTATAGCGTACGATTATTATAAATTTCCTAATTTTGCCACTCAAGAAAGGGTTGTACACTAGACAGGCAATCCGCTTTGCTCAGAAATATCTTAACAATGTGAAGGCCTTCACTGAAGGGGATGAAGGAGAGGGGAAGGGAGGTCCTTCAGGAACAAACAAACAAACAGGCAGCAATTAAGTAAGATAAATAAGGGTAATCTGTTCGCCGGCGGCTCTAAGCCGCGTTTAAACGGCTTTTTTGTGGACTCTACAGGCCGCGGTTACGTTTTTAGAAGTTTAATAATGCGGTGCTCAAAGACTGGGGTCGTCAAATTACAAACCAGCTCGTTATTTATTTTGTAAAGGTTGTGGGAACTCTTTTGTATTAATTGTTATTTGCAGGGCACCCTCAATGCCACAACACATACAAATCAACTGGCTGGAAAATATATAAAAAAGATCAACTTACACAATTTTTTAAATTCTCTCAGGACAATAGAGTTCGGAAACATATTTTCGGTTAGCCATAGCAAATAAGGAAAAATTTCCATCCAAGTTTTCACAAGTTATTTGAATATTTTTGTGGAAAACAGTCCCAAACTTGCCGCGGTTGCTGTCTCATGCATATTTGTCTCGGGTTACTGCTAACCTCTGCGCGACTTCGGTTACTTAAACTTTCATGTGGTGTCGTAAAGTGGTGAGTACCTCGGAATGTCTTCGAACTAGTTTTAAACCGACGACTTCAATAAAGAATGTCGAATCTTTGTAAGTATATTGAATTATGTTTTGTCTAGTCAAAGACAAATGAAATAAAAGGTCAAAATTCCAAAAAAATTACTTTTAAGTAATCTGTGGCATAGCTTCCCAGGAGAATGTTGAGTCATGCATCAGTTCAAGTTTTGAATCCCGAAGAATGGGACGGATTTCTACAAATGTAAATACAGTCTGTTGAAGAAAAAAAATAACATATTTTATGGATTCCAAAGGAAAAACGGAAGGGATATGTTTGTTGTCCATCCGTCCGTCCGTCTAACTGTATCGACCCTTTATCTGGCGAATGCGTGAAGTTTTCGAGTTGATATAAAAACCATTCACTTAGGTCTTTTCAGGTTAACTTAAGAACGAATCGAAATGTTCTTATATTGTTGCTGGATAATTAGAGTGCAACGCAATATTTCTAGCAAATAGGTAGGAAGCTGAAAGCACATTATAAAAAGCGTAATTCAATGCTCATTTCGCTGTAAATGTGGTGAAAATAGAGTCATCTATCAAAAGTGAACAACTATGCTTGTGTTTGTGTGTTTTGTGCAGACATAGATCTAATGAATGTAAACACGTCTGCGTGACAATGGCCGCTCCGTCACCACGCGCCGTTGAATCAACAGTCAACACCAGATTTGGCGCGCGCCACTTCACATGCTAACAAACACATTGGGTCAGTTTTACTAATACACGATTTTCCCTTATAATGATTGTTTTCTGTAATAGAAATAATAATGATAATAATTTACGAGAGCGATGGAAAGGACATTTTTTTTTTATTAATAATGGGTTTGCTCTTGACTCTAGTCTAGGTCATAGGACAGAAACAGAGTCTAAGATGGAGCGAGCTCACCCAGAAGAAGCCTGTTAAGGCACTGGCACTCCCACACATTGCTTTGAATTAATTCTACGCAAGCGCAATGAATATATACGGAACAAAACAATATTGAGAGACGATCGATCTTATTGCCACGTCTATGGAGCTAGGCAGGACTTTTTTTGACTTCCTTTCATGCTTAGAGTCGTGCAATGTATCCTGCCGTACTCAATGAAATATTACATACAAACTCACAGGGCCCGAATTATTTTATTTTTTTATCCTGGCAATGCCAGCGATACTCCACTGTCATAATAATGCCACTGATATTTTCTATACTTCAAACTTTTAGCAGAATACGAAATGACCAAATTTTTCTCACTGACAGGCTATTGACACACAACTAAAAATGATTTTTTTAATTAGAAAAATTTTCAAGCGCGGGCAGTATTTTGAATGTCATATCGATTTAAGAATTATAATATTTTGTTACAGAAACATAAATGTAAATGATTAACATGAATGACCCCAACAATCAACTGCTGAACATGGGCCTCCCCTATCAGAGGGTATTGCCATACTCACCGCGCTTGGCAGGCGGATTGGCGAACGCAATTCAAGATGTTGCATTTACAATGAACGCTGCTGCCTATCACTGCTTGCCCTGGATTTTTATCCTTTAGTCGCTTTGTACAACACCCACGGGTAGAATTGGGGTGACGCAATTGGCAACACACGGCAATGTTAATGTTTACTTACTAGCATTCCAAAAATATACAACTAACCAGCTAATTACTGTCTGAAATGTGAGTTTATCCGAATCTAACGTGATGGCTACAAAAAGCGTAGTCGTGTAATTACAGCATCGTAACAGGCTGAACATACGACGTAAGCTCAGTAGTAATTAGCTAAAGCAGCAGATAAACCCTGATGTCAGAGTTTTCAACCGCCTATTACTAGTAGTAGGACTCTGACATGTTTGTGTAACGAACGACCGCCGTCGAAGCAATCATAGACAGCAACCGGGACCGATCACTTATCGTGCCCTAAGTAGCACGTAACCATCTTTCTTTTCGGACAATCAAGTGGTTCAGCCTGCAATGTTCTAACCAGACTGGGATTAAATTCACGAAGTGATAAGTATTTATCAACTTTGAATAAATGAAAAAGTCTACAACTCGTAACTGCTTCTACATATTTTACTTAATTAACAAGACCCGCAACCACAGCTGATATAACCGCTGAAACGTCAGATTAATCGTTTAAATATACCTCAACACTATCGCGATAGACTCGGTTTATTACATAAAAGTGTTTGTGTGTTGAGAATTTAGTTGCAAGTTTAGTTGTGTCTGTTTGTGCTCATCTCTCTTAATGTGTGTCCATTCATTAGAATATAATTGTAATTCAGTCACTGCACTATATAAACAAGTTTAGTATCTGCTCTGTTTAACCGCAGCGTGGGGTATCTAATTAGATGGACGCTCTCCAAATACACTCTCATTACATTAAATAAATAGTATATTTTGATGCCTACTAAATGCAAAATTATTATACGACCCGATAAACCCTGGTATCAGAGTTTTAATTGATATGTGCCATGTTGGTGCAGCAAAGTCGTGTCCAGCTTCTCAGAAGTTGTGGATAGCAATCGTTCTCCAGTAAAATCGAACCAGGTACCTCCCGTCCAGACCCTGACACCAACACTCGGACCACTAGACCACGTCGGGGCAGGCTCTTCCCTGGCCGTGTATTATGTAGATGGGTCGGCGAGCGCGCGGGGTGGCGCGGGGCAGATTTGCATTAACACGGTTTTTTATTCGTTCCACAGTGTTTGGTTTTTAACGATAGCTGAAAAGCTTTTGTTAGCTTTTGGGTTTGAAATTTATTCGTTCGATGCGAGATTTTAAATTGTAAGTATTATAATAAGAGCTGATTTTGCCATCAAATTGATATACACACACATATCACGCCTATACCCCTTGCGGGGTAGGCAGAGCATAATCTGCCGTATAATACGGAAACTTACGCCACGTCTGACAACCATTTGAGGGTCATTCAGATAATTGTGTATCACTATAGAGACAGGTTGTCAGCCCATCGCCTAAAATTGCAATACACATGTAACTCCCGAGTCCCTTCATTGCCTCTTATGATACCCACGGAAAAAAATGGGGTGATGCTATTCTAAGTCGGCATTACACGGCATAATATACACAACCACGTCAAAAGCTTTCTTGTTACCTACACCAGAGTCCATCTTCTGGTCTTAGTCGACTCAGAGTCCCACACGATATGAAATAATGAAACTGATATTGAAACAGTTTTCATGAAGGTTGATTGAGTTGAAAGAAAATGATGATTTTCTTGTAATTTAAGGGAACTGTTAAAAAAATTATAGGTTCCATCAATTGCCAAGCCTACGAAGCGACAAACTTGGACCTGACATAAAACAATAACATTCTTTAACCTCGTCAATATGTTTTTCACCAAATGTTACAAATCCCATCCATAACGCTAACTGCGAAATAAATAACAAAATAAATAAGAAGCTTCTTTTCAGACGTACATTTAGAAATACATCTCTCGATGGTGTGGAATTGACGATTTATTCGCAATCTTAGGAGCCTATCGAAGTGTTTTTACGACGAGAGTGCTCGTTAAAATTCAACAGATATGCGAAATAGACGGTTACTATTTCCTCGACTCGAGTTTATGGCACTTGAATACGTTTTCGTGACTTTCGAAGAGACATATAATGCGTAAAACGTATGAGCGACAGATGGTGTCTACGTCTTTTAACGGCTTATTAAACCTATTTGAAATAACACGCACAGGACAACTTTAGGAGAGACATAAGCCCAACAGCGGGTGAAACCGTGCTGACGTAGAAAAAGAAGAAGAAGTGTATAAAGTACTCATTATGTTTGTAATTTCAGTATTGTAATATGACAAATCAACTGTAGCAGCTGCACTACGATAGTAACTACGACGCAGAATTTGATCGTGATCAGTTTATTTGAAAAAAAAAGACAAACACACTTTTTCTTTAATTCCACAATACACTAAATAGACGTTCGTGAATTTAAATCAAGAAATTTTCCAACAATAACAATATTAATTTTCTTATGCATTGTATACCAACTGCCAGAATGCAACCAAAGTGATACCTAGATACTAAAATTTAATACTTTGTAACTATAGTCAGAAACTCAAACTTACTACAAAAAGCCCGCGCCGCCGTGTTTATATTTGTGTTGCGAAAAATATCGATAAATATTTTTCCTAACTTGAATTCACGCTGAGCGGACAAAATTCGATATTGTTAATTAAATAACTCGCTTATCGATAAGCGATCCGATAAAACGGTCTCAGAGGTTTTCAACCTCTTACAACTTTGAGATGGTTGTATAGCGACCTGCATCTATATCATGGTCCGCAACTAGTACCGCTGGTATAAGGTGACCTCCGAAGCACGGAAACATCTCCCTTACGGATAATCAGGTGGTTAACACTGCAATGTGCTAAACAAACTGGGAAAAATCTGAAAAGGTAATAAATTGACCAATATCAACGTTATTTTTTATTCTAGTTCAATATTTCAATATTTTTTTCTGTTACTGAAAACTATTCGTCTCAAATGGCGCTTTATTTGTGTTAAGTTTTAGGCAGCATTAAAACGCTACGCTATCAGGTGCTACTACAAGTGATTTTGTCATCGACATTTTGTCTATCCATTTTTGTGCACAGCACTAGTATTTTGCTGTCCCGACCTAGACAACAGTTGAAATCTATCGCTTTGTAATTCTATCGCGCGCTCCAACGTCCTTCTTGCGAGTTGTGAGTTTGTGAACTACGAGCACAACGGTGTCGTATTTGATGCTCTTCATACTGAAACTGATCAAGAATGCTACAACATTTTTCCAATATTGTTTTATGAAATATATGAGTGAAATTTTACTAGTGACCGATAGCATACATAAAATGCGCTGGTAATAAGGATCAACTTTCCCTAAGGAACAAAATTGGTTGCTTTCTAAAAAAAATCATACATATATTCCTTACGGGGTAGGCAGAGCGTTAATGGCCCTAGAACGGATATTAACACCACATCTGACAAAAGTTTGAGGATCAATCAGATAAATGTGTATCACTATAGTGATTGGTTGTCAACCCATCACCTAAAATTGCAATACACATCCAACCCTTGATTTCCTTAGTCGCCTCTTACGACACCCATGGGTGAGAAATGGGGTGATGCTATTCTAAGCCGGCATCACACAGTCAAAAAATGTCATATTAGCTGATTTAAGTTATTATCAAAACTTCCCACCTATGTTCTTTGGGGACAGTTGTTCCTTATAACCACTGAAATTTCACCTTATATATTTTCATTTTTTGAGAAAAGGGGATCAATATCAGCGGCCAGTTTACTACTTAAAATACATCTACTCGATCCAATCTGTTCTACTACTTTTCAACCCTGTAGATCTTTTGCTTAGAATGTGTAATTTGGCGAACTATGTATAGTTACGATTACTTGCTGTTTGTATCTACATACATCACGCCATTCATTCTCTACATAGAGAAGCTGAATGAGCTGTAAAGCCTACGTAGAGCCGAGTCAGCGCGCGTCGTCACTTCCACTTGCTTACGAGGCGAAGTACGTATAGAGTGTTATCTCAACGCAGTAGCTGAGTGTACCCTAAAATAAATACGGTATTTTGTTGTTCGAAGCACAATTTTCATAAAATCAAGCACGTATAAAGTACTACTTTTCATTTGTTTTCCCCTAACTTAACCTAACCTTACCTAAATTGGGCTGGCGCACCAATAAAGGTGACATGACGATTAGACAGCCTATAAATACAATACAATATTTTACCGCCAGTTCTACATTAAACCCGCTAAAATAATTAAGTAACAGCATTGTCCCAAAGTTTATGAGATCGTCATCAACCGTTTTAACGATAATTTTATTTCATGGCCTCCCCGTTTCACTGATTACTGCTAATGCTTCTAAATTCCGTTTAATTGTTGAGTAATATAAAGGCCTTTCATTTATTGGCAGTTCAGTTAATCTTGAAGCGATTAAGTTGAATTGTGTAATCAATTTGTAGCTATCTATATGTCGGAGCGTGAGGTATTAAACCTGAGGAATGAAGTAAAGTGCACTTTTTGATGTATTTTATGGAAAGAGCATTAATTGAGTACCTATGCGTTGGCGTCGGTCGAAGCATGTAGTAGACATATTGTGTCAAGTGGTTTGGCTAAAGGCATTTTTGGGAACAGAGAGATTCCGAGTTAGTGTTGTTTGAGCGATCGGGCGTAGCGCAAGGCTCAAATGACCTTTCATCGTTCCTTGGTTTTGGTACTTCGCGTCCTGATCTTAATGTTAAAATTAATTATAGCTGCAAGCCTACTATCTGATTTTCGGCCGTTCCGTCATCAGAAGTGGGATTGAGACCTACAAACTGTAATGTAGTGCCATAGTGATAGACTTGTGGACCCAGTGATCGTGACTAAAATGACTTTCGTGGCGAAGATACCAGTTGTAAGCGGAAATGCAGATTGCAAAGAATGCTCTTGGACCACAAATAATTCAGGCCAGTTCTTTCCATACTAATATATTCTAGTGATCTGATGTTATTGGTTGCTGATGATTTTTATTTGCTGCGCATTAGTAATGTTCATTTGCAACTGATGGCAATTTTCAGTTTGTGTCATAATTATTATTTTAGTACGGTAATGATTGCCACACGTTAATCTACTGAATTTGTTTATAAAAGTGGACCTAAGTTGGACTGGCGTCAATTTTATCAGATTTTAATTGGCATTATTGTTTGATGAAAAATCACTCGACAAAATAATTATTTTGGATAATGAATTAGATTCACAAAAACAAAAGTTTAATTAATTTCTTTGTCAATGGATGACGTTGTGATGATAGGAAGATGTCTCTGGAATCGGAAATAATCAAATATAAAAAGAAACACGATTTAGTTTTGTTGTGTACAGTTAGTTGCACACGTATTTCGTTTTCGTTGGCACAGTTGGTAGACTGTTTCAAGGAACATGAAGGTTCAGGTTCAATTCTTGGCCTAGTCTGGAAGTTTTGATTTCGTATTTTACTGTGTAAAGAAGTATTTGTGATCTTTTGCAATTTTTGCATTGCATTAGTGCTTACTTACTACTTGTTAATAAAGTGACGCATGTATCGTTACAGTAAAATATTATTTAGCGTGTTTTTAAACTTTTGGAAATGGATAAATCAGTCTATTTTTAGAACTAAGTTTAACAAACCTAAAGTCAAACTATGGGACGGCTATTTGATATTGGTGGAGACAAAAAAAGGGTCTTTTCAAGTACCTATGAGAACCAAGGCGTTGTGTTTTAGTTTGGGAATAGCGACTGGTTCTCAATCTTTACTGCAATTGATATTTAATATTACCTGGTGCAGAAATGCATTTATACAAAACTTTTGAAATAAAAGCTTTTGAGGAGTTGGTACCTATAAAGATAGAGCAATTTTCGGAAGAAGAAAAGATTTTGTGTTTGTTGTTTGCAATAAACGTGATTTGAATTTTAACATAGATATTGTACGAAAGGAATGTACGTACCTATTTGATGTTCATGAGACATGTATTATTAAAACTGAACAATTTGTTGCTGGTTCAGAGTCCCGGGAATGCTAAGTACTGTACCTATTGCCAGAAGACATTGTTCTCTACAACTTTCAGTTTGAGAATCACTCTCGCGTTGGATTTTTATTTCGTTTGTGAGAAACACACTTGAGTTTTAAAACTAATGAATGGCTAATAAATAATCATAATGGTTATGGTATTTCCTTATAGTTCAGAAAACATTTTAAAGCATTGCTGTAGCTCTATTATGTTATCTTAGAGGTATAAAAAAAGCATTGTTCTAAAAGGGACATTGATGTCCAAAATGACTGAGGGTTGTAGCCACGCGTATTACTGATACCCGTGGTTCAACACATGTTACCATAGTATTCGGAGAAATGAGCGAGTTCTTTGTATTGTTTTCATTATGCAAGTCTGGCAAAAACTCTTTTGTTAATTAACTTATATCATAAGGGATTTAGAAACAAACATGACAATGACATGGTTAAGCATGATCATGACTGTAAGTAACTTATGAAGATTTACTTAAATGCGTATAGCGTTATTCAATTATGAAGTAATAATTTTTATTAAGGTAACGTAGTGCTTTGCCGTGCTGGTGATCAATAGAGCAGCTGGAGAAGGACGTTGTGTAAATTTCTGCGTGAACCGCATTAATATCTTGATTCGGTATAAACAAAACAAAAAAAACTGTTTGTTGTTGGATACAATGGGTTGATGTAGTTAAAGCATAGATTACGTGGCTATGTTGTGTAAGTAATATAGAATTTTATAGCACTGACTTCGACGAAAGAAGTAGGTAAATAGTAAATTGCATATTGAATGCAATTGATATTTGAGTATTGGTACGTGATATTAATTAGGTACCTATCATTTAAAAAAATAGATTTCATTAAGTTATTTTGTCAACTTGGAAGATTAATTGAGAAATATTAAATCACCTACTGGGTGAAGCAATTTATGAAAATTAAGCTCTCAAAGCAGTGCTTAGTTAAAATCAATACATGCTTTGTAAAGGTGGAATGTAATAAGAATTACCTATTTTTAATCTGATAAGCATTGAATGGATCTAATGTGATAATAGAAACGATTGTTGAAAGTTGCATTTTGAAATGGACTTATGTTTTCATTTTAGAAGTACTGAATCGTATGGCTATAGTGATTTGCTTAAGTAATATTGATTTGCTTTCTTGAGCAGGAAAACGTAATCTGGCTATCTTCATATAGCTGTTATGTGCCTTGCTTGGATTAGAAAGCTAAAATGCCCGAAGTAAAGTACCCATAAAATTGCATAATTAATCAGATGATAGTAGCAGTTAAAGTTTTTGTTGCTGGCAATGATGGACGTGTTTGTCCTCCCGACCCCTCACGACGATATACTATGACTGTGATCACCGTACGTACCTACCTATTGACTCTGACTTAAGACCTCTGCGGGAGGAGCGCGTGCCATGGTGGAGACAGTGTGGTCTCAAATTGTGGAGACAGTGTGGTCTCATGTTGTGTTGGGTCAGATATAGCCCGGGGAACTATGATCTGATCGGGTGAGTGGCCAGCTGCAGTGGCTCATTCACCATCCGCTTTGCTGATCTGTGTGAGTGATCAGATGGTGTCTTTGATGGACGCATGGTTTCGTTGAGGGCATCATACTTGACCAAGTAGGTGATTACTGTGGTCATTACTGTTATGTATGATGTCGCTCCAGGTAACCGGTGTTACCAGTAGGCGTGCCACAAGGTGGTGGTGTCGGCCTGAGATCCGTGGCGGGGATCTGTGACTGTGATTGACAGTGTTGAGTGACCCATGGTGGGGAAGCTCTGTGACCGTTGCGACGGTGGCCAGATGCAACAAAAGACTTTATTGCGGTACTCGTATCAATTATTGTATTGTATTCAAGTTAGAATATTGTTTTATGGGCACTTGTCTTTCAATAAGTAGTAAAGTGATTTAAGTTATCAGAAAGCGACGAAAACGGCTGGTTCAAGTGGGTTGAAAATTTATGGTTCACACTCAACTTGTAATCTGTCACTTTAAACCCGTAACCTTAATGTCAAAGTTGAAATAATAATGAGTTTCTGATAAATGTTGTTTCTTTAGCTGTTAAGTTCGACAGCACAGTAAAACAGTGCATAGTTACTAATCATGTAAGGGTAAAAACGTATTGGATGGCTTATGAGAAGTTTTTGAAGTGCAAACGAATATGGGCCTGTTTATTTATTTAGCAAATAATAACACAAACGTGAAAAATACTTGAACGATTTGGAGATAATAGATTTGTTGTTATGAATACCAAGTCAAATTTAACAAACAAGTATTAGGAAGTAAGTAAGTAAGTACCAAACAGGATAGCTAACTTAGCAAGTACTTTGGATCAAAGATACTTAAAGCCGCAATGAATGCTGAGCTGCTTTCGGTTCTTGCAGTTCATCGATATAGACCTGTTCACATGTTCAAAGGAACGAAGCGAACTGTTGTGAACAACTAGATCTTTGTTCAGTTCAGGAGTCTAGCCAGATTATTATGGTTTTATGGGCTATAATAAGCTAAAGTATGTCTGTCAGGATAACCGAACGATACTGTGAAATGGCAAGTTGTGACCACACGAGGACGTGTGTAAGTCAGGAAGGCCGTGTCGGAGCGTGAGGTATTAAACCTGAGGAATGAAGTAAAGTGCACTTTTTGATGTATTTTATGGAAAGAGCATTAATTGAGTACCTATGCGTTGGCGTCGGTCGAAGCATGTAGTAGACATATTGTGTCAAGTGGTTTGGCTAAAGGCATTTTTGGGAACAGAGAGATTCCGAGTTAGTGTTGTTTGAGCGATCGGGCGTAGCGCAAGGCTCAAATGACCTTTCATCGTTCCTTGGTTTTGGTACTTCGCGTCCTGATCTTAATGTTAAAATTAATTATAGCTGCAAGCCTACTATCTGATTTTCGGCCGTTCCGTCATATATAACATTTTTTTTAGAATTAGCTATCTTTTCCATTACTTAGTTATACTTTTCCAAAAAGATTCTTCGGGTCGTTGGACGACTCGGTGTCCCACACGAAAAGAGAGAAAAAAGATTCATTTGATTAAAGACAAATAAATAACCGAATTTGAAACGAAGAACGAACAATAGTTTACAGTTGACAAAATCGAAATTCTGTCATTAAAGTGGAGCTTAATTGCCAGTACATACGTACTAGTACCCACAACTGCATAGGATAGGCAAGCGTTACAGTACAGCAGACAATTTTAGTAGGATAGATCCTCAGATAGATTATTACATTGCAATTAATATTAGGGATTCCAAAGATACAAGCATTATTTACTTCGGCAGTGAAAAAAATTTCATTCCAATTTTTTAGAGATACAGCAATCAATCATCTCTTTTCGAATCAAAATGCACACATAAAAGGACGTAGAAAAGAAATTTGTTTTTTTATTTTGATATTAGATTTTTCTTGTTGTGAAAAAATAAAATCACAATAAATATAATTTTTTGTTTATGCATGAACTTATTTAATAATTTACTAGTAATTTCATCTATTCAACACGAAATCACAGTTTACATTTGACCTGAAACCCTGTTATTGCATCTCCGTTGCGCTGGAAGAGCAGAAGAGCAATCTCGCTGCGATTTCCCGGAGGACGGCCGCTTTGTAACCGATACAGTGATTACGTGTCTCTGGCGTGCCAGGTTCTAGTCTAGGCTGTTGGCACAAATATTGTCAGTGCAAACTTAGAATTTAAACGTTGTTTAAACACGATATACGAATTTTCATTTGACCTGAGAATTGAGTCGATAATACTGATGTTGAAGGTCGCAGATTTGATTCCTGACGGTGCTCTCTGGAAAATCTCGCTGCAATTTCTCAGAGCAAGGCCGTTTTGTAACCGATACAAGGGTTTCAAGTCTCGAGCGTCCTATTTTAGCTCCGGCCTTGATGGTCTGGTATGGGCTGTTAGCACAAATATTGGCACTACAAACTTGAATTAAATGACAAACAGTGCTACAAAAATGTAGATTTGTATTGTATTTTGCGAAATCAAGCAACTATGCAATCGACGTCGGGTAGTACTCAAAGATAATGAACTATGAACATATAAGTCAAAATAGTAAGTATAAGAGTATGATCCGATTTGGTAGCACAAAATGTAACATCAGCTTACTTATACAAGTTGGTTCCTCTGAATGTCGCGCTGTACGAGACCTTCATGCAGAAAAACCTACAAAGTCAGATTTCCTCTGTTAGAGAGCGGTCGCCCGGAGGCATCGCGTTTTAGGAACCTCTGTCTGATCTCTGGATGCTTTTACACTCTTTTCTTATTAGTACCTACGTAAAATATACAGAGTCCTACGAAAATTGCTAGATTATTATATATGTTTTCTTTTTTATAGTGCGGGCTATCGTGTCAGTGAATCTTTCCACAGCCTAAAAAATTGAGTTTGACAAGTAAACGCATTATCAAAATCCAAATCATTTTGCGTTCCGTTCGACATTATTCCATGAGATATTTGGTATTGCATGATTCTAGCTACGTCAATATGTTATCCATCAGCCAATGCATTTAAGGAGATAATTTATCCAGCCTCAAGTCCAATTTCGTTATTAAATAATTCGTGAGAGACACTTTTTTCCACCTGTTGATTTATTTATTGCACAGAGTACAAAGGGCAGACCGGTCAACCAAAGGATAAACAGAAAAATGTCAAAGCGGGTCTGCATAAAAAAAATCATACGAGAAGTTCTCACCATCGGTATACGAAGAATAAACAAAGATATAAATTACATTATTAAATTATAATTACATAATAAATATGCATGCATATATAAATAAGATATACCATTGACCACAAAGTCACAGAAACAAAATAAACGATAAACAAATTAAATATCCTCTGAGTCTCTCAAAGGTTGACTGAAAGAGATCCCTTTGTGGGATAAGTCCGCCTTTGTGATTCTTGTTTTATTCCATCCTTTACTGATATTGTAAATTTGTTTTGTGGTACAATAAAGTTAATACATACATACATACATACGCCTGTTTTACAAATCATGGAATGAATGTAGTCATAGTTTCAGTCATGCAATTTTTCCTATAGCTAAAATATTACTACTACAAAGTAAGAAGTAGTTATATTTAAGTTTTTTTTTAGCAGTAGGAACTCAGAAACAAAAAAGGGCGATGATTCTCCTTCCGTTCATACAAAGGTAAAACGAGTGAAACACTGGGTACAACTCGCCTCAGGCCACTTTCTGATTGCAGTCTGTATTTGCTCGTGTCCGGAACATTTAAATGCATACGTGTGCTTCTGAGCTCTTTATTAAACCTTCAACTTGCTAAGTAGGGGAGGTTAGAACGTAAGTCGAGAGATAGTGGTTTTGTGAAACTGCAAGTTAGCTGAATGAAACTATTCTGTTATCTGTGACATTCAAAACCATTTTCTTCAACTTCTGCAAAAAATGCTGAAAATGCTGAATGCTATAAGAAATTTCTTATTATTATTATTATTAGCAGTGCCGTTGTGTATGTATTCTTTATGTGTTTTTCTCTTTACTGTTCATGTGTACAATAAATCGTAAATAAAAATGAGCTGTCTAAAAAAGCATCAAATGCCTACTTTTCGCAAGAAACCGCCCGGCTTGCTTCTATAAACTGAGTCCAGTCAACGTCAAAACGCATTATCGAGCCGGTTTTCTATTAGGACAATACAAATTGTTATATAAAAAAGAAAATTTTGTCATACAAATTAATTTATTTTACAATGACGGATCATTACGTCAATAAGTGATAATAGAGGTACTATCCTACATTAAATAGAGTAAGTTCATTTTTCATTTTCATCTTTTCAATTTGTAGTTCATCAAATAGCATCACCCCATTTCTTTCCCGTGGGTGTTAGCCGTGTGATGCCGGCTAGAATAGCATCACCCTATTTCTTTCCCGTGGGTGTCGAAAGAAGCGACTAAGGGACTCGAGGGTGTGTATTGCGAATTTAGGCGATGGGCTGACAACCTGTCACTATGGTGATAGTCAATATTCCATAAAATTACCCTCATATGTTTGTCAGACTTGGCGTAATTGACCGTTTTTTACAGCGGTTTACGCTCTGCCTACCCCGCAAGGGATTATAGGCGTGATATATGTATGTATGTATGTATAGTTCATCAAATTTTTCTCGATCTTATTGACTTCACTTCAGCTTAGCGTCAAGGGAGCACAACCAAAAATCCTTCAGCCCGTTAATCGTCCCTCTTCTTGCTAACAGACCTATCTGTCAAACGGCACTATCTGCACTGACCATGCCATCAGGATCCTTTATTTTTTCTTAACAAATTCTCTCTTACAGTTTTTTCTGTATCTGCTACCGTTTAGAAGATAATCGACATTTGTGTTTAGCGTATCTGCACAAATTGGCAGTAAATATTCTTGCAAACCGTCTCTTGTACATATCACTGTTAGCAGGATTTTTTAAATATCAAACTTTTCTAAAAACCAAGTACTATGTACATATGACTGTTAGACAGATTTTTTGCCTGCAATGTTGTCATTATTTTGCTTATGAAACAACAGCCTATTTTTTGAAATATGAACCTTTTTATCTATGCATTTAGGTCTTAAGTCATATTTTTTTTAAAACGGCGGAACGGCATTTCAAACGGCATCGCAAAGCCCGGGAAGGGGGAGGGTGGACCGCACGCGCTACTATTTAGGTACTGCGGGAAAACAACTATTCCCACGGGAAGATGAGCAGCACCGGGTAAAACCGCTGTCAGGCCGATAGTTTTTGTTGAAGTGTATTGATTTTATTTTAATTTCTATAGTTATATTTTTATTCAATCTTTATTTCTATGGGCAGTAAGACTGTTTGTATTTTATGTTATTTTGATTTTATGATGAAGAAGAATGTTTGATTTACATGTAATTTTGATTTCCATGGTCAAGAAGAATTTTTGTTTTTTGTATAATTTAAATTTCTATGGTCAATAAGGCTGTTTGTTTGTTTGTTTGTTTGTTTTTTTTATTAATGATGGGTTTGCTCTTGACTCTAGTCTGGGTCATAGGACAGAGACAGAGTCTAAGATGGAGCGAGCTCACCCAGAAGAAGCCTGTTCACTCTTACTTTGAAGAGATTAGGGTTGTATGCGTTTGGAAACACAGACGCAGGTAGTGAGTTCCACTCTTTAGCAGTGCGCATTATAAATGATTACTGGAAGCGCTTAGTCCGAATTGGTGGAATGGCAACCAGGTACGGATGGTATCCAGCGGTGCGTCTGGATGTCCGATGGTAGAAGGGAGCTGCTGGAACAAGGTCATGAAGCTCTTGAGCACTCTCCGAAGTACAATCTGTAAAAAACCGACAAGCAGGCAACCTTGCGGCGATGTGTCCACCAGTTTTATGTCGCCTATGAGCCTCTTGGCCCTGCGTTCCACCGAGTCAAGAGCGGCAAGTTGGTATTTGGCTGAGCCGTCCCAAAGGTGACTGCAATACTCCATGCAGGATCGGACTTGTGCTTTGTAAAGAGTTAAAAGCTGTCCAGGCGTAAAGTATCGCTTCACTCTATTCAGGATGCCCAGCTTCTTAGCCGCCGTTTGAGCCTTGTACTCGATGGTCACGCCGAAGTTTAAATTTGCTGTCAACTCCATGCCTAGAAGCTCAAGCCTGTCAGTGACTGGGACAGATGTACCCCGAAAAGTAGGTGTCCAGTCGAAAGGACTCCTTTTTGCAGTGAAAAGACACGCCCGTGTTTTGGTGGCATTGAATGAGACCAGATTGTCGTCGCCCCATTGGGAGACAAGACTTAAGGTCAGATCTGTTCGCTCTACCATGGCCTTTCTTAACTAACGTATTTCACCCCCACTGGTTTTTGCACCTGTCAAGTATCTCTCTGAAACGGTACTATCATCTGCGTATCCAACAATACCATGCCGAAGGAGGTCATTGATGTGCAACAGGAAAAGAGTTACAGAGAGAACAGACCCCTGAGGAACTCCGGCATCAATGGCCATAAGGTCAGAGGAGCAGACGTCAATGACTACTCTAATGGACCATTCACTAAGGAAGTCTGAAATCCAAGTACAAAAATCAGCTGGGATGCCATAAGCAGGAAGCTTCCTGGCAGACTTGCATGCCAGACCCTGTCAATGGCCTTCGAGATATCGAGTGAAACGGCAAGTGCTTCGCCGTTTTTCTCGATGGCTTCGCCCCAGCAGTGCGTGACATACACAAGAAGATCACCAGTAGACCGCCCCCGGCGAAAGCCATATTGACGGTCACTGAGAAGATCATTGTCTTCAAGGTAGGTCAGCAACTTACTATTAAGTACCCTCTCCATGACCTTGCATAGGATGGAGATATTTTTGTTTTTTTATAAAGAAAGGATACTAAACTTAACTAATAGTTATTCGGATGATTATATTTTAATAACAAAATAACAAATTAGTAAGACTGATTTCTTGTTCCTATTTTATTATTAAACTAATAAGTAAAACTTTTGTGCCTTATTATAATATTTGAGACTGTAATTAAGATGATCTCATTATTAGGTTACTTAGCTTAAAGTAAGTTAAACTTGAACTAAGTTCCTGAAATGTTAAAAAACATTGTTTTTAAGAACAATGACAATAACTAATAAATAATTACAAAATAATAAGTATTTTATTTCCTTTTCTTGGCAAATGCTGACTATCTATCTGACAAATACAGAAAACAAAGTTCTCACAAAGAGAACTATCTGCTTCAAGTAGGTATAAGTCAATTAAAACAACCTTTAGAGCTTTAAAGCTGCCTTGCAAATTTAGGGTATTTTTTTTACTGTAGTAAGCCGTTATTACTTCATGAATAAAGTGAAAGTTAACTTTACCAGAGCGTTATCATTGCAGCGCCAAACCGAAAAACGCTTGCACTCGCGAACTATCAAAAGGCAGATAGTTCAGTTAGCAAGAAGAGGGACGGTTTATTCTAAAATGGTGTGTTGTCAGCACGACCATAACGCGGCACGTGCCCCGGACGTGACACGTCCACCGCCATTTTATTTTCCCGCTTTACGGTCACCCATCCCTGCCCTCTGCTACATTTGGTTCCGAGCGCATAACAATCGGGATTTGATTTGGAATGCGTCCTGGATGATAGCTATTGTAAACCTCCGTGTTATCGTGTCCGATGTCAATCCCGTAGTGCAGTCACGATGATGTGTCTAACTTCATGCATTATTAAAAAGTGAATCGTTTATTTTTCACACCTCTCTAAAAATAGGTACGAAATTTCATTTCTATTCCTGTATACGGGGTGTAAAGGACAGGCCTTCGAATACTGATAGGGTGCTTGTAGACCATAAAATTGAACAACTTTCCGTAGAAACATACGTCAGGCAACGACAAAAAAATGGCCCAACGCTAGTTCTATTATATACTCTTTGAATGGCCCCATACGAAACCATAACAGCTGACTGTACATACTATGGGAAGTCAAAATAAGATTGACGTTTCCTGAAACATTCATACATGGAAAGTTGTACAGTTTTATGGTCTGAATGCACCCTATCAGTACCTTTTTGGAGGGCTGTCCCTTACATCCTGTATATTTTTTGATTAATTCTTCTTAATGAAAATATTTTTTACATATAAAAGAAAATAAACATTACGAGAAAAAGGTTAAAAAACTAGGGAAATTTATTAAAAAAACTTAGGCTAAATAAATCAATATACAGACATGGTGTAACTGGTGTAAAGGGACAGCCCTTCGAATACTTGTATAGTGTATTCAGACCATGGAACTGAACAACTTTCCAGGAGAAAATACTTCAGAAAACTTAAATGAATTCCCATAGTTAAAGCAGTCAGCTGATCGTGATTTTGTATGGGAGGTCAAATATTTTTTCTCGTGTCCTGACACATGCTCCTAGAGGAAAGTTATTCAGTTTCATGGTTTCAATACAACCTATCATTATTCCGAGGGCTGTTTCTTACACCCTGTATAATAAATTTACATGTAATAAACAAATGTAAGTTATAGTTTTACAGTCTGACTGTGTTGTCCTTAGAAAAGTCCATGGTTCGTGGAGCATATTGAAGCGTCTGTTCCGGTCGTCAAATAACCAAACTTAAGTAACTTCAACATACTATTCACCGGCTCTTGCATTGATGCGGTGTCCCATGCGATATTAATAAATATAGAGTTTGCCTACTCATTGTTGGAGTCCACAATTATGGCCTCCGACCGCGCTTTCGAGATAATTGTTAGGTCCTTTTGAGCTACACACAGGTGGGCGTTTAGCGGAATACTTAACGATGTCCACGAGACAATAGCTATTGTTGAAAAGGAGGTTTACGTCAACTAGGCTCAGACAAAGCCTGGCTGAAGACAAAAGTTTACTGGTGGACAGCTTAAGCAAGCTCTAGCTGTAGATTAAAGTAATTAACAAGCTTACAGGTGATACAGCTCGTGTTGGTCCATCCAATATTGACCATGTAATTTCAAAATTTACAATGTATTGGTATCGGCATAGTACTAAAATTGGTCAAATTTTATAGTTAACGTCTAGGCAGGTAAATGAAGGACGTCCATCTCTACGACCTCAAATAAAACTAAAATTTATAAGGACTTTTTATAGAAAACTTGCAAAATTGCCTAGTGCAGCAACATTTGAACCTGCGACTTACAACATCACTAGACGCCTCTTCCATCACTTCATTATTTGTAAGGACGTATGAAACAAAAATTTACTTCCAGTTATTAATCTTAACGTGGTCTCACCGTGGTTACTGTGTCGCTAAGTTCTCGACAAGGAATTAAACTAAACTCCGGTGACTAGTTTCACTCAACGCCGATTAGAGGTTAGCTGCACAGTTCTCCGTCCGTTTAATACACAAGAATAAAAGACACTTTCTCGGCATGTACTAAACATAATATAGTAGTTTATGCAACTGTCGTATAATGGGGGTCATTAGAATGCAAGTGTCTGTTTATCACACGAGGCGTAGCCGAGTGTGATAATAGATTGACACGAGCATTCTAATGCCTAATTATATGCAGTTGCATACACTATTTTATCTACACTCTAAAAAATTAACTCAGTTGAACACTTTTCCAAACGTCCGCACCGGCGATTGCAAGGCCCGATACATGGTCAAATTCAATACGAGAACGTAATATGGCTTGATATGAATTTTTGAATATTCTTTACTAACAGTTGTTTAGATGTCGAGTCTCAACAGCAAATAACTAAACAACTGAACAACAACTGAACAACACTGAAAAACAACTGAACAACAACTGAACAACACTGAACAACATTGAAATAACATCTAAACAACAACTAATCAACATCTGAACAACAACTGAACAACATCTGAACAACATCTCAACAACAACAGAACAAAAACCTATTAAAACAACTGAACAACATCCGAAAAATTACCGTACAACAACAACTGTCAGGTGCGGCGGAAGATAGCGATTTGAGTATTGGAAAAAAAAACTTCGTTTCATTTCTCAACTTTATCATATTAAGAGTTTTCTCATTAAGTCATTACGCTTCTGTAATTCATAGTAAACCCTAGTTTTTATAGGCAGAATGCATAAAGTAGGTCATTATGCATCTGTTTTCGAATTCATAATTCGAACATTATGAGACGAGTGTAGATAAAAACTTTTTCTTGAATAATTTCATCTATTTAAACATGGCATTCGATGGCACTGAAAACAACATTATACTCAGACATACATACATTATCCAAAACAAAATCAATTTCAATAATGATTACGCATCGCAACGTACTGTTGTACGGTCCAAATAATCTATACGTTCACTTATGATTTTCTTGAGACCGTATTTCTATCTGCTTATGAGCTAGATACATACATTGAGTGGTAACTTATCTTGTTGTGGGTTCAAAGTGCAATCCAAACATTTTGCCCCGCGTTCCTCCCGCCGCGGCCGCGGTCGCGTCGCTCGACTCAACTCGCTCGCGCACACAAAATTCAATTTTGGAATGGACTCCGCTGCTTTGAACAAAATAAATGCTTTTCTCTTGTACAGTCAAGAGCTTGCTTAGGAGCTCGAGAAATTCCGTAAACTTCAATTTGATTTCATTATCTGTGGTTTAAAAAGTTTATCGTTGCTTCTGAACTAAAATATATAATAAAAACTTGCGCAAATATTTTCATAGTCTATATTGGAGTCCGATGTCCCGGTAAATTCCACTGCAAATACATGATACAATTTATGCAGGGGCGGCTTCAGGTTCACCGAGCAAATTGGCTGGGCCGGACTGGATCTATTTACATAACAAACACGCCTCGCCACGCCAGCCTGGCAGCGGCGAGCTCACACAAAATATAGAAAATGAACGGCGACGATGTTTCGTGTTGAATGCATTTCTGCTCAGTATCCACATCTGACATTCACACGTTATCGGTCGTGCATGACTTAAGTCTTCACTTCCCATTTTTTCATACCCTATTATAAAATAGGTCATTCGATAAATTTTATAATTATACAATTCCTTGTAAAATCCAAAATAAACACAACCTAAATCCCTTTCAAATTGTTTTATTGTGATGACTGATGAGTACCTAATAGTTGTGCAAACTCAAGAACATATTTGATGTTTTTGATTTGAAGAACGTGATTTGAATTTGGAACATGAAGGCCGAAGGTGGCAGTGGCGCGCTACGAAATATGGGCCCATTGCTCAGTGCACTGTTGGAATTTCTCACAACATTGTAGGATTGCTTGCAAATCATTGATATACACTAAAAAAAGCAACAACTGTAGTGGCTTGTTTAAAGCACAGTCATGCTTAGTAATGTTGCGTGTGGTAATGTTTGCGGACAAGTACCAGGAAAACATACATAGCCGAAGGTGGTGTGGCGCGCTATGGGCCGATAGCGGGCGCACTCCGCGCGGTGTAATTGTGTTCGGAAGCTATTGTTCGCTATCGATGGGTAGTTGCGGCTTCTATTGCCGACACGCTACGGCTATTGGAAATGCAATGAGCATTTAAAAGTTGTTTTCCTGGATAAAATACATTGTTTGCTTAGTTGTTTGTTGAAGTAAGAATTTATAGAGGAATGGATCTCACATTATAATAAGTTGTTTTAGAGTTACTTCACAACATGATGCGGAGCCATGTAAAGACGTTTTTTGATTCGGACTGCAGAAAGCGGGTTTGATAGCATAGCGCAACTGCGCAACGTACGTAGCCCCAAACGTGATGCATTTTCACGACGCGTCGCTTCTCGGTGTGTAATAAGTGTAACTTTATACATCATCATCATCTTGTAAGTAAGTCATTAATTATAGTCAAGCAAAAATCTATTGTTTAAAGCTCTATACAACTTGATAAAGTAATAATAGGATACACTCAATAGATTGTTTTGTCTTTAACAACTTTGTGCTTGAAAATAACAACTAAGTTATTTCAGAACTTAGTCTATTTTCGTACCATTCAGAAGATCGACGAGGTCTATAGTTTAAAGTTCATTCAACCGGAAAAGTATTATTTGAAACTATGCACAATAGCTCAAATTGTCTATTTTGAGTATACGGAAACTTCCAACATTCTGAGAAGGGTCACTTGTGTAGAAACACTGTGAATTTCTGAAAAGGCAATATTGTACCTGTAGTAAACTAGTAAGTCAACAAGGAACTAGCTCCAATTAGTTTCATTGCCCGCCATTTCCCGCCGCAACCACCACAACCTTCCAGCAAACGAACCAACGGACCCGCCATCACCGCCATTCGTCTCCATCTCCATAGCAATCGCAGGCTTAATAAATTTATACGTCTTTTGACGCCGCCTGGCCTTTTACTACCGCGTTTACCCTGTTGTAACCCTGTACTATGAATCTCATCACCTGTCGTATCGTATCGTTTCGATGATATACATAGATGGTTTTGTCTAGGACGCGGCACAGAAGTGTTTGTAAATTCGTCAATGTATTCACAATAAAGCATGTTTAACAGATTTTTATTGGGAAGAAGTGACACATTAGCGTAAGGTAGGTGCTGCAATAATGGTATATGACGCTTAGAGCTTTAATTAAGGGTTGGTGGTGGAGCCTAATTAGACTGAGGTGGGCTCGTTCGTAGAGGGCCTTGTTGCATATCGAGGGCGTAATGTTTGTGTATTAGGCATCTTTATTGCGGCAGGATGTTGGCCAAGTTGATAAGTGTGTATATACCTTTGATTGTAAAGCACGAATAACGAATTTTTGAATAAATGTTTTTCTATTCTATTCTATTTTATTCTGATATACCCATGTTTAAAATTTAACTCTTGCTATTTAACACTTGGTGTAGTCACGTATTGTAAAGTGAGTGGAAAATTTGAAGTAATTATCGGTACATAAAAAATATAGTTACGAATTATTAGAATAGAATAGAATAGAATAGAATGATCAGTACAAAATATAAAATAAAGTCGCTTCCCGGATCCCAAAGGTCTCCTGTTTGTTGTAAACAGATCTTTAAAATTACACAACTGGTATTGATACAATTTTTTTGAAATAGATTGTATTGTATTGTAAATATTTAAAGAAAGCTTTTTATGTATAAAACGATGGGTCGTTAGACGACGAGGTGTTCCACACGAAAAGAGAGAGAGAGAGAAGATGTATAAAACACGCCGGTAATAAGTTTTATTACCGCGGGAAAACGGTAAGCAGCGGGTGAAAATACAGGGCGGGCCGCGAATAAGTTTGGTCCATACAATTAATTTGTAATGACTTATTGAACAAAATACGTACACTTTCAGCAGCTAAACAGTCAACTATATCCAATGCCTTCGACTAAATAAACATATTAACAATTTAATTAAGTACTTTCCCATAATTATCAGCAAGGTTTGTTGATCTACGGGATGAAACTTTCCTAATTTGAGAAAGCAAACTGCCCTAAATCCGCTTGTTCATTAAGCCCATATTTACCCACTGCCTTATCTAGATCACCCGCAAGTTTTGTATAGCAATTAGTGTAAGGTGGAAGGCTTCGTGATGTATATAGAGGTGGAACTTTCATCATCAGCTGTCTCGAGGTATTTGATGAGATAAGCTAATGCGAAAGGGAAGTGAAACTAGAGAGTCCAAGTTTGTTTGATCATAATATCAGAGATACTGAGGGACATTTTGTGTAACCTAAATTGTTCCAAAATTTATAAGAAGAGGTACAGTCGGTTGTAGCACAAAAAGGTACCAGGGGTACTCCAAAAGAACTGATTTATTTTTAACCACAGTTAATACTAAATAAAATTCAAACTTATACATATCATGCCTATAATAATCCCTTGCGGAGTAAGCAGAGCGTAAACGGCCGCAAAAATGGACATTTACGCCACGTCTGACAAATATTTGAGGGTCATTCAGAAAATTGTGTATCGCCATAGTGATAGGTTGTCAACCCATCGCTTAAAATTGCAATACACACCCTCGAGTCCCTTAGTCGCCTCTTACGACTCCCACGGGAAAGAAATGGGGCGATGCTATTCTAAGCCGGCATCACATGGCACATCACAAATTCAAACTTATTCCCATAAAATAAATAATATCCTACTAATACATATATTCATGTCACGAAAAAAAATTGCTGAGGACAAAAACAATTCCGTTCTTTTGGAGTACCCCTGGTACCTTATGTACTATAAGAGACTGTACACTCACGATAGATTCTAGCAAAAATCGCTTAACTGAAAAGAGTATGGCGTCAAACAGGTACAAGTGCCTGAAAAGCCACGAGAGCATCATAAATTTCACGTTCAAAGGAGCAAGAAAGAAAATTACCTGACGATGGGAGCATACATCGCTTCAAAGCGCCGCATAAATATGCAAACTTATATGTGGACGATGCTATTTTATGCAAAGTGCAGTTCAAACGGTGTTTCACCAGACATTTCAAGGAATAAAAGCTTTAATCTTAGATTTCGCGTTCTATTATTCTGTGTGTACCTGTTCTTTATCTAGCAGATGAATGTGGCCTTTTTCTAGAAAAATCGTTCTTATTATATTCCATAGATGTCACCATAATTGTGTGGTAGTTTATATAAAATAATAGTTTGTACTTAAAGTGTTCATTTTGGATGCTCTTTAATCGCGTTTTTGAAAATAAGTATCATCCTTTACAAAATCAAGAAAAGATTTACATAGGTCTCCACACAGTTGATGGGCGCTTTCTATTGGCGTTTGAAAGCATTATTGTTTAATAATTATTTAATCACGGCCATAATTTTTTCTTTAAATTTCTATTCCTCTTCCGTACATTCTTGAGCAGATTCTTTCTTTTCCTTTTGCTGGAATACCTATGACCTGTAATTTTGTTTGGTATTTCAAAGGCCATTCAGAATTTTGAATGCCACTGTAAATGTATGTGGCGAAATTTAAGTAATTTTCTAATGCACTGAACTTAGTGCTGTGGCCCGGCGTAACAGGACTGTTTGGAACCGGTTACACCACACAAGCTGCACCGGATGTGCTTGCAGAGAATTTCACTCTGGAACAATTATTGCTCGCGTTCCTATTTTGAACTCCTCTAGGAAAGAAAAAAAAGTACTTGGAAAAATAACATGTTTAGAGTTCGGCTTAGAGATATTAGATAGACAGGTAATATGTGTGAGTATTTTACGAGCTCGGGTTGGTCATATCAGCTACATTTGCGAAATTACCCAGCACCGGAGCGGAGTAGAGTCCGGAGTAGTGAAACCACAAACATTGCATCTGATGTAGTGTGGCTACGGTATACGCTTTCATATTGTATGTAGGTCATCTGAATATTATTATGATTCGGTACGTTTGTATACTAGATATATTTTAAATATCTGCGTTACTATTTTTACACGACAACCCAACCAAACAGGAGTGTAATGTTATTAGAGTTCATCTATGTACCTCTATGTATCTAAATCTCGTCAACCACTGAACAGATTCGAATGGAAATTATATTGGAATAATCCTTATATTATCCCAAGTATTATAGGCTAGCCTTTATCTCAAAAAGCAGTCGTGTTTTTATTAAAAGCTTTTATTTAACTTACAGTGTATGTAAGTAACAATGTTTGTTCGGTGCAAATCTTGCAAGTTTAATTTGAACCACTTTTCGGTATCCGATTGAGTTGAAATTTTGCGTGTTGGTCCAGAACCGATGACAATGCATGTTAATAATTTATGATTAACATGACCTGATGCTGCTGCCAGGATCGGCTCCGTACGAGAGATCTCCTCAGCGGTTTATAGCTGGGACACAACATTTTGTTTACGAATTCGTTTATTATAGGCAGTTGGTAGGCCCACCATGAATTAGACGCTACATCCAGGGTTGTCTTCGAACTATGGAACTCCTCAATATTCAACTGCTGGGACTTGCAATTTTGTATACGAATTCGTTTATTATAGGCAGTTGGTAGGCCTACCATGAATTAGACGCTACATCCAGGGTTGTCTTCGAACTATGGAACTCCTCAATATTCAACTGCTGGGACTTGCAATTTTGTATACGAATTCGTTTATTATAGGCAGTTGGTAGGCCCACCATGAATTAAACGCTACATCCAGGGTTGTCTTCGAACTATGGAACTCTTCAATATTCAACTGCTGGGACTTGCAATTTTGTATACGAATTCGTTTATTATAGGCAGTTGGTAGGCCTACCATGAATTAGACGCTACATCCAGGGTTGTCTTCGAACTATGGAACTCCACAATATTCAACTGCTGGGAGTTGCAATTTTGTATACGAATTCGTTCATGATAAGCAGTTGGTAGGCCCACCATGAATTAGGGTCACGTCAATAGAAGGCCTCCTGATCTCTCTCTCTCTTTTCGTGTGGGACACCGAGTCGTCCAGCGATCCGATAGAAGAATTAGACTGTTCGAAATTAACTGGGACTCGGCCATGTAATAATGACGTCATCAATGAAATGAAAAGACTAAGACATATTACAAGCTAATTCTTCTATTAGGGATGCCAGAGGAGTAGGTACCAACCTACTTCTATAGAATATAAAAGAGATAATTATACTTTATCCCAATGTTAGTTTTCCCCGTGCCTTAAGTTTTTCTATTGAAGGTCTCTCTGTTTTATAGAAAGACTTTCGTATTGATCAATAACTATCGTAACATAAACTAAAAAATATAAAATAAAATTATGTAAAAAAAAACTTTTAAAACAAGCTTTTATTTAAGTGCTCTGAAAAGATGAAAATAAAATTTTGAATGACATTAACCACATTCATTTATGACTTTACAGAAATGAAAATATAATAAAAGCTTGTCGCGAAACTTTCAATTTGTGATTGAAATTTTGTAATAAGGCACCTAACTGTAATTAGGTAGTTTCTTCTAGGCATCGCGACAAGCTTTTATTATATTTTCATTTCTGTAAAGTCATAAATGAATGTGGTTAATGTTGTTGTTGGTTGTTTTAAAAGTTTTTTTTACATAATTTTGTTTATTTTTTAAATTTAAGAAGCTTTTTGAGTTTTCACGTGTTCATCATGTTGAGTTCTATTTCGCATAGTAAGCTGTCATTGATAATCAGAACACAAGTTAAATATGTGCAAATTCCAAATTTAAAATCGAAATTCAAATATCAATTATCATTTACGATATTATGATAATTTACATTTTGATAATAATGACTACTTAAATAAGCACAATTAACATAATTTTTTTTGAGTCACATGAAGAACAAATTGCCCATAAAACGTACCATGGTGCAAAAAATAATGGCTTGCCTAATAATGGAATGAAAAAACGTAGTTATTATGTAAATTTTAAGAAAAGCATTTTAAGATAGATAATTTTGTAAAATTGTTCAAATTATATTAAAATGTATTGCAGCTTAAAGCACCTAGTTTTCCATGCTTACAATGCCATTTATTTAACAGATTTCACGAAACATATATTTGCTTTTATCAGTGCCTTCTTCTTCTGTTTTTTACGAGTGGGTCACCGAGTCGACAAACGACCATAAAAACCAAGGTGTCAGAGTTTTTCCGCCTTTTTTAAATGCTTATATGCTTACTGAGATAGCGGCCATTACACATCATGTCAAAAGCCTACAGGCAATAGTAGAGGAAATTTCAAACACCAGGGTTCATCGGGTCACTCGTCGACACGACAACTCAACAAAACATTGGAACCAAATAACAACATTCATCAACGTTATAATAAAAATCTCGTCAGCAAATAAAACCATATTCCGGATAACAAAGTGCAAAAGTGAACATTCACCGCACTCTGCACGAGTGAAAGATATATCATTTTGAACGAAATTAAACAATCACATCAAAATGAAAAATATTACGCGTGTCTGTTCTGTTTCCATAAATATTATTTTATGATGTGAGATAAGCTTTCCGTTTGCGTAAAAAATATTATTAAATCAACACTTTTTTGGTTTTAATTATAGTTACTTTATTATTATTTATCATTAAGAGAAACAGATAACAAATAACGGTATCTTTTCCGTGGTTATCGTAAGAGGCGACTAAAAGACTGCAGGGTTACGTGAGTATTGCTGTTTTAGGCGATGGGCTGACAACCTTTCACTATATTGATACACGATTTTCTGAATGACCCTCGATTGTTTGTCAGACGGAGTAAATGTCGGCTTTTGATGGCTGCTTACGCTCTGCCTACCCCGCAAGTGATACAGGCGTGATAAATGTATGTATGTGTCAAATTATATTCATGTGCGTTTTGTTTTTTTTTAAAGTTCGTATGTCTAGAACACCTACATCTCTTTTTTTTAACAGACCTCATTGAGAGACTAGCCTTAACAGACGACTTGTCAATATGTTCAAAAGTACTTGGTTTTTACCACAGTTTTAGACAGACTTTCGAATCTTAATTGTTGTTAGAGGCAGAGTGTAAGGTACATTTTAATAGCGAGGTAAAAGCACCGACGCAATCCTGGACATTAATGTAATTACGTTTTTGTTGCTTTATGAAAAATTTCCACGTCACCTGCGACACGCAGGTAAGTAATAATATAATTTTATTATACTTGTACTACCCACACATATAAAATAAAATAAATCACATTTTTATACGTGACATCTCCCAAAAGTAATGAATTTCAAATGAAACGTCATGTGAGCAGAAGCTTAGCTGAAGGTAATAAATAAAACAAAACAAAATAACAAAGAAAGAATCGTTGATAAGTACAATGTGCGAATAGTTTTTATTACATTCGTTAATATACATACATACACATATCACGCCAATTATCCCTTGCGGGGTAGGCAGAGCGTAAACGGCCGCAAAAACGGACATTCACGCCACGTGTGACATATATTTGAAGGTCGTTTGAAAAATTGTGGCAGTGTGTGCCTGCCTTTTTGTGTGGGACACCGAGTCGTCCCTGTTAACCCTGGTAAACCCTGGTGTCAGCGTTTTTCAACCGCCTTCTAATAGTAGAAGGCCTCTGACATGGTTGCGTAACGACCGCCGTCTTAGTAATCATAGACAGCAACCGGGACCGACGGCTTAACGTGCCCTCCGAAGCACAAAACCATTTATTTTCGGACAATCAGGTGGTTCACCCTGCATGGGTACATTAGTCTAACTACCAACCACTGCGCCACAAACAGTCGCGTCGTCACATAATCTACCTACATCACTCTATAGCAGCTATCAACTAGCGAGCATCCGTCGCGCTTCCCCAAGCCGGTCGTAGCGCTCCCGGAATGGTTCCCTGTCGTCTCTTGCAAACTGCAGCGTGTGTCTAATTGCTGTCCAACCTCGCACAGCTCACTCGCAGTTTGTGGAGAACAAGTTAAGACGGTATTCATTTTTATGCACACTAATACATTTCCGCCCAGCGGTTCCACCCGCTGCCACTCATTTTCCCGTAGTAATAGTCGTTTTCCTGCGGTAAAAATTAGCTTAAGTGTTATTCCAGGCTATACACTACCTGTGTTCCAAATTTTATCCAAATAGCAAGCCTCTTAAGCGTGAAGACTGTAACGATCGTCAGCCTGTGCGGACCATCGTACACACAAATATAATTCTAATAATAATATTTATATGTTTACTAACAACTCAATTTCTTTGAAACTATTTTTAATAGAGTAAAGTCATCATATCCAAACCAGTTATAATGCAAATCGATTTTATTCTATTATTGTTTATTAAACTAACGATTATTTAGCAATTTCTTATAAATAAAATCACTCGCATTCGATTTAAATGCAAACCTGAAAGCGATACAGTTGTTTTGATATTTGTGGCAACGGAACGTTCATCACTCTTTTCTTATTGGTCAACTTCATGCAATGAAGTAAGATTCATTCATGCTATTCATTGATAAACATGTTACGTTAAGTTTTACGCAATGATCAAATAAATACTGATTCTGGTAAGCTCGGGTGTGCCCTCTGTCGGCTTAGGTTTGTAGTTTCGCTGAGACGGGATGTCAATCGAAGGGACATGGATGTCGTCATTGAGTCAACTGTGGCACCATCTACTGGGCCGTGATAATAGTTCTGGGAGTTCTGGAGATGTCAGGGAAACGGATGTTAATGTTGAATTGACAGCTGTTGGCAGAATGCATGGAATAGTTTCTACCGTCGTTTACAGTTGGTAGTATTGCTTGTTGATATCCAATGAGATTGATTTTTAAACGGAAGTGGAGTATGTACTACAAGTTTTTGGCATACATATTATCAGAGAAATTCATAAAAAAGTTTCGATACTGGAGGATATATAGATATATATTTCGTTAAGTTTTATGAACAAAATAATTAAACTAAATATTAAGTATTTTGGAAATAAGTAAATTTAACGTAGTAGTTGTGTAAACAACCGAAGTGAGGACTAGTGGGAGAACAAAGGGAAATGGTCGTATATAAGCCCTTGGTCCCTTCATTCGCTCTCTTATCTCTTAGCTCTTAGTTCAGACCTAGTTTTCTTAGCTTACTTTTATGGTGGATCTCTTGGAAGTGAGATTGAAGAGGCGCGGCGAAGCTGACTCACCTGGATGGCGATTCGTGAGTTTTTAAATTTGGGTGTCTTTTAAATTTTATTTTACAATGTCTATTTTTCTAGTGAATTTCTCGTGGTTAGCGTTTTTATTTTATACTCTGAAGGTTCGGTATTTAACGGGGATACGGCTTAAAACCGCGTGTGAGTTCATGGTTTAAATTAAACACGTGTTCCTTTGAAATGAAGAAGAGGGGTTCTGTTTTATTGAATATAAAGAAATGTGGAAGATTTCTCGTGGTTAGTGGTTTTATTTCATACTTTGAAAGGTCAGTGTTTAATGGAATCACGGGTAGAAACCACATAGGAATTTTCCAGATTCAACGCGTGTATTTTTCTAAAACGTGGAGTCGGGGCGAGTTTTTTTATGCTTTTAAGTCTCAGTACCTTATGAGGATGCGTGTTTGTTTTAAAACCTACGTATTTGAGATTATTTTGCATTTTACTTTTCGATTATTTTGCTGTGCTATTTTTATTCAGTTTAATTTGCGGAATTTATTTTTATTTGCGTTTCCGGTTTTATTTTCGTTACGGATTTATTTGCGGTTTTCATTTTGCCTATTTTTTATTGACATTTTGATTTCATTTGCGTTACGATTTTTATTTGGGTGTTTTTATTTTGCCAATTTATTATTTTATTTATTGGCATTTCAAATTTTATTTGCGTTACGGTTTTTATTTGCAGTTTTTTTACTCGCGGGTATTTTCATTTTTATTTGATTTTTTGAATTTTATTTTGAACATGTGCCTTTTAAATATATTATACTTTTGTTTAGTGCCTTTTATTTTTGCCTCTGATTTCCTATGTTTTCTGTTCTTTTCTATTTTATTTGTGCCTATGTTTTGTTATTTGATGTGAAATTTCAGGTTCCACTTACTTTAGCAGGTATGCTTAGGGCTAGCTAGGGTGATAGGCATTTCAGGGCTCGGTCCGTACGTAGGGATTCTCAAAACAACTTATATTTTACCGCGAATGTTTCGTTGTACCCGCGTAGTGCATTATACGTTTAAGAGATTATAGTTTGTAGTAGGAATGTTGTTCCCCAGTGAAGAGTTTTCCTATTATAAGGTATCCACAGTTACTTGTGTTTTTACCCCTACGTTCCTTTGCAAGGGTAAAGATTAGATAGGTAATTTAGTTTCCTCGAGCGAGCGAATGTGAGCGAGAAGCGACCCAATAGTTGATCTAGGTACCTATATCTCCTCGACACCGACTCCCGCGTCGCGCACCCGGCGCAAGTGCACCCGACACCCGCTGTCTTTCACCTATGGCTTTCTTATAATGCACACTGGGCTCGGGAATGATTTGTGCGTGAGTTTGTATGTATGCAGGAATATTCTCCTTTTATATTGTTATGACTTGTTTCATAATTTACTTGCTAACCTTTGTAATTGCATATTTCGTGAGGACATTGTCCAGCAGTGATATGTGTAATTTACTGTGGGTAGTATAGGATCAATATTCAATGACTTTGCATATCTAAGTATATTTTGTTTAGACCAAAACGTTTTATACTGCACTCGCCACTCTGTCCTTTTCATTTGTTTTGCCTTAAACACTTATATGGTTTTATTCCACCGTACCCCCTTTGAAACACATGCGTATCTCAGTTCGTCATACTTCTTAATTTAGTCGTATT
The DNA here is from genome assembly GCA_027580185.1 of Tuta absoluta. NCBI lineage: Eukaryota > Metazoa > Arthropoda > Insecta > Lepidoptera > Gelechiidae > Tuta > Tuta absoluta. Next base: position 8,686,640 of record JAQAHW010000026.1, read on the forward strand.
ATAGCCGTGGAAGCTTAGTAGTTAATGTATTTGCAACGCGCGAAACAACTAGGGTTCGATTCCCACTCGATACGTAGTTGAGAGTAGCATAGTTTAGTAGGTAGGTAGAAAGTCTTCTTAATTTAGTTGCATTTTAGCCACGGTGGCTTTGTGGTTAATACCTTCTAACAATGGGGTTCGATTCCCGTAAACTTCGGACGCAATTACGGACGGCGCGCGGGGCGCCTAATATACCTACCTAAGTTGTTCTGTAGAATTGCGTATGAAGCTAGATCGTAGGTAGTTATCAGAGGCGTGGCGTGGTACTATCGGCAAATATCTACCTGCCTGTATAAAGTGTAGACTTTATATTGTTTTTATTCATGGGTACTTTTGCGGTGTGATTCCGGCTTGGAATGGCACCGCCTCGTATCTTTCCTTTGGGAGTCGTGGGAGGTGACTTGAGGGTGTGTCGAATGTTTGTCGGACGTTTACGCTCTGCCTGCCCCGCAGTGGATTGGTGGCGTGATCTGTATATGTATGTATGTATGTACTTTCAGCGTCAGGTCTACCTGCCTGTATTAAGGGTCGAATTATATTAGTTTTATATATAGGTACTTTCAGCGTCATATCTATCTGTATGTATGAAGGGTCTACTTATATCGGTTTTGTTTTACGTATCGGCGATATAATATTTCGTAAGTTGCTTATTTGGGGGGTCGATTTGTACTGGTTTTTCATACAGTTGATAGGAGTGGTTTGATCCCTTGATTGAGTGGTCGAGTGAGCTTTTGGTAGTACGTACATACGGATTTACGGAGATTTAGTTTGTGTAGTAGAATACGATATATATATGAGTGTAATAATATGTCAGTTTTATACTTAGCCGATTTCAAGTTAGTAAGTGCAGAGGCGGTCTTATTGCCTATTCTTAACTGCGTTTTGAATTATATTTTTATTACCATTAGTCACAATAATTGTAGGTGTATAATCTCTTGCTAGATTTCAGTATCTTTGAGAAGATGATGATGTCTTGTTGAATGATAGATGGTAATCTTGAATAATGTAGTTTATTTTCCTTGTTATAATGTGACAATCGATAATAACTTGATAATATTAACGAAAGCGAGTGCACGATGCGCTTGTATGACGTGAACTGATTTATACATTACATAGGTAAAAAGTAAATTAGCTGATTAAGACTGTGCGGTCGTACGAGACCGTACATCTTCCCGGGGCGGAAAGGAAAGATAAAATTAAGATAAAAATATTAATAAATTACACAAATTCAAAGAATAATTAATGTTAATAAAAATTAAATGCTTCGTTAAACAGAATCTTCATTGATATCGAATTTTCTTTGGATAGGGCTCGTAGACTTGTCTTTTAGCCTCTTGCTGTTTGTGCCGCCCGCGCCTGTTGCTGGTCCCGCACGCACGCTGCTGTGTAGTTGGTCTTCTCGAAGCGTCGACACTCTCGCGGATCGCAAGGCAGGCTCTGGTGGTGCTACCGTCATCTCTATGACTTCTCCTGGATCAGTTCTACTGGTTTGACTTATCTTCCATTTACATTGAAAGCGCTTGATTGCGACAATGATACCTACGATCGCTATAATGCAGAATAGCACGTATATCATTGCGTAATGGTGGATGTCATGAAAACTGACGTCATGAGTTAATACTGCGCTGTCTTTTAAATTCTTTATCCTGTTTTGAATACCAGTTGTTTCTTGTTCTAGCTCCAGATGCGTCTTGTTATTTATGAGGAAATGCGGGATAGTTATGTTGATCATGTGGTTGATAGGTGAGATAGTAATTGGAGATAGTAAATCAGCAGTAATCTGTACCTCGCTTGTGTGAGGTTTATGGGTATGTATAGTAAACTCTTCTGTTTTGATAAGGCAGCGATAACCAACCGTCATAAGGCCGGCTCCAGACAGCTGATGTGCTGTCATACGATCCTCACACATTGTTTTCACGTTACAACTATTGCAACAAAAATAGATATATGTATTCATAGCATAGCTCTCTTGCCACTTGTTTTTACATTTATTGATGGTATATTGACAATCTTGTTTGTCCATTATACATAGATTTTTATCGTCCTTGATGTGATATTCTGGTTGCTTGCTATGACAAAGGTATGAAGATATCTGTGTATAACAGGCTCTGACATCCATTTCAGACATGGGTATAAAGGTGTCTTTCTTCATGTTCATTGCTATGAAATCTGATACGGGTAGTAAATTGATTACATTTGTTTCTTGCATTTTGGGTATCGAATATATTTGCAGGATCTCATAAGTGTCTCGGCTGATTAGTGGTATCTTAATCTCAAAAATTAGATATTCTCGCATCATTCTTGTTTTGATATTAAGCAAGTTGTATAATTTTCGCAGGTCGGAGTGAATGTTATCCACAGGTAAGGCGACATCTTTTGGAAGTTGACTTGATATAGTACTAAGCTCGTCGATCAGCTGTTCCGGCGTTAACAGGTGCAGGTTAAATCGCCCTTGATATATGTCTGTTACAGTGTCTATTAATGCATTCTGAGTTTCTCGTAGATTGTGGAGTACATTGCTTGCTATAAGGGCTCCTATAGTAAAATCTGAAATGGCGCCGTTTTCTTGTGTGGCGTACTTTACTTGTTTTAGAGTATTTTGCAACGTAATCAAATGTTGATTTATCGTTTTATGTTGTTGGTTCATAATGAATTCAGTTCTCTTCAATAAATTGTTCTCGGCTTCTACAATGGATGTTTGATTTTTCCAAAGCTGTACTATGTGGTTTTCGTTTTCTCTCAGCATGCTTATATCTTTCTTGTACTGTTCGGCGAAACTCTCGTCTAATACACCGAATAGACTGTTAGCAAGGTAGCCCACTCCGTTGATAAGGCCGCGTCGGGCGCGCGTTCTCGTAGTGCGCTCGCCCATGTGCTGAGTCAACAGCAGCTGATTGTAGTAGTCGAGTTCAGTGTAGCCGTGACGTAGCTGGAGTAAAATTGCATTGCAGTGTGATAGATCTTGTATCGTTTTGCATGACGTATCGAGTGCATCAATGTACTTGTGGAGTGCCGTATTTCCTTGCCAATAAGGTTCCATTTTATAGTATACAACTAGTTTCCATTCGTCTTTGATGAGAAGCATGTTTGCAACTTTGTCAAAGTATAAAGTTTGGTTTTCTCTAAACTTGGTGATATTTACATAGGCTTCGGTGCTTGATATTATGGTCATGAAAAACAATAAAGATGAGAATAAGGTGCTAAAACATGGCTTCTTGTTGGTTCCCTTGTTAGTTTTCTTGTTCGTTTTCACATATTCAGTTTTCATGTCTCTTATAAGATTTTCATCTGGGGCCGTATCTTGTTCATGTCCGGTCAACAAGGATAGCTTGACGATAGGGCGTTTTATGTATCCGCTCTTTGTTTTCAGGGTTACAACTCGAGTGTAACCGTCTTTCCCTGGATGCAGCTCTATTACTCTGGCCATAATCCACTTGCCTGGAGGGAGATTGTCATCGTGTACGAGAACCACATCGTTGATGTTTATATTGTTGTGCGGTTGCCTCCATTTTGACCTTGTTGTCAGCTGAGACAAGTATTCAGTACGCCAGCGATTCCAAATATCATGATTTATTTTTTGGACTAGCGACCAGCGAGTTCGCTGATCTTTTTCTGTTTCGACGATTGTTAATACAGGTCCACTTGAAAGGAAATGTGATGGAGTCAAATAATCAAGGTCCTCTGGGTCTTCCGATATAGCACAAAGTGGTCTTGAATTCATTATAGCTTCGATTTGACAAATTATTGTTGAAAATTCCTCATAAGTCAGACGTGTTTCACCGACTACTCTCTTTAGGTGGAATTTGAAGCTTTTGACTGCGGCTTCCCAGAGGCCGCCTGCTGATGGCCATGAAGGTGCGTTGAAATGGAACTTGATTTCCATATCTGTTATTTCATTCATAAACTCGTCATTAAATATCTGTTGAAGCTCTTGGTACTCTTGTTGTAGTACACGGCTTGCTCCCACAAAGTTACGCCCATTATCGCAGTACATGTGCGCTGGTTTCCCTCTTCGGTTGGACATTCTTCCTAGCGCTGCTAAGAATGATGAGGTAGTTAGGTCACCGACCAGTTCAAGATGGACGGCCTTTGTGACCATGCAAACGAAGACTGCCACATATCCTTTTGTCGTCTTTATCCCACGACCCTTGTTGGCCTTGAGGAATACATGTCCGGTAAAATCACACCCTGTATGTTTAAACGGGGTGGAAGTGGGGTTAACTCTGGCTCCAGGTAGGTCAGCCATTATCTGTTGTTGCAGGTTTGGTTTTTGCTTTTTACAAATCACGCATTGGTGAATATATTTTTTCGTAGTTCTATTGCCACTTAGCACCCAGTATTTTTGCCTAATGAAAGCCAGCGTGACCCTAGCTCCACCATGTAATGTAAGTAGGTGAGCTTGGTTTATTATCAAGTCCGTCAAACGGTGATTTTGAGGTAAGATAATCGGGTTTTTCATATCAGGATTGATGTTTGCGTTACGCAGCCTCCCTGATACACGAAGAATTTTATAATCATCTAGGTAAGGGGTGAGGCTTAAGATTCTGCTCTTGTTTGCAATCTTTTTATTTTCTTGTAAGCATTCTATTTCTTGTTTGAAAACTTCTTGTTGTACTTGTTTGATGATGATTTCTTTAGCTTCTCGTATTTCTGACAATTGTAGCCATGAAGTTTGTTTTCTTTCTTGTTTTTTGGTTATGAATCGGCGAACCCAGGCTAGTACGCGTACAATCTTGGTGAATGAGCTGTACTTGTTTAACAGTCGATCAACAATACTGTCTTGGGCTCTGTAGTCTGTGGTTACGATGTTTACTTGTTTCTCTTTTTTCATTTCTTCATTAGTTATGTAAACTTTATCAATCTGTTTATTAGTTTGTTTGTTTTGTAGCAGTGCAGGTCCCCACCACCACAAGGTATGATTTTTTAACTGGCTGGCTGTAAGACCTCTGCTAGCGCTGTCAGCGGGGTTTTCTGATGACTTGACATAGTGCCAGCAGTCGGCTGGCATGATATTTGTAATTTTTCGAACTCGGTGGCTCACGAACGGCTTCCAGCGGTCTGGGTTTCCTTGTAACCAACCCAAAACTGCAGTAGAGTCAATCCAGCCGTAGGTCTTGATATTTTGGTTCGGTGACAGGGCTTGTAGAACTTTTTCCATGAGTTTGGACAGAAGAAGGGCCCCACTAAGTTCCAATCTTGGTAGTGAGACTTCTTTGCTAGATGGGACCAATCTGGATTTTCCGACAAGTAAATTAATTTCAGTTTGACCTGATTTGATTATCTTGCTATAAATGACGCAAGCGTAGGCTTTAAGTGACGCGTCGCTATATCCGTGTAATTCAAGTGTGCATGTGACGTCAGTTGTGCCGAACCATCGAGGAATTTCTATCTTATTTATGTTTTCGATATCAGCCTTGATTTTTTGCCATTCCGTGTTAATGTCCTCAGGGAGCTTGTCATCCCATTCTAGGTTCGCTTTCCACACTTGTTGGAAAAGCAGCTTCAACTTAGTCGATAAGGGTGTCAACCACCCTAACGGGTCGAATAATTTGGATATTTCTGACAACAAAGATCGTTTAGTGTCATCCTTGGTTTTGTCATTAATGATTCTTGATTTGAATAGGAATACATCTTGATCTGGATTCCATATTAGACCAAGTGTTTTTGTGGATTCAGCTTGTTTGAAATTAAAGCTTTCGCCTTGGTTGTCTGTGTCTTGCAATAACTCTCGATAATTAGAATTCCATTTTCTCAGGTTGAATCCACCGGTTTTCATCATGTTGATAAGGTCTTCTTTCAATTGTTTTGCTGATTCTACTGAATGTGTCCCGTGTAGTAAATCATCCATATAGAAGTAGTTTTTGACAACTTGCGCAGCTTCAGGGTAGGTTCTTTGTTCGTCTTCGGCCAACTGCTGCAGTGTCATCATTGCCAAAAATGGTGCGGCCTTGGTGCCGTAAGTAACAGTTGTAAGCTGATACTCTCGCAACAAATCATGAGGGCTGTCTCTCCAGACGATTTTTTGTAATCCTTGGTCAATGTCTTGAACCCCTATTTGCCTGAACATTTTTTCTATGTCGGCAATGAAAGCTACTTTATATTGTCGCCAGCTCAATATAATTTCCATAAGATCTTTTTGTAGGTTAGGCTCTTTGCACATGCAGTCATTGAGGCTAGTACCCGATGACGTAATCTCTGCTCCATTAAAAACGACGCGATGCTTAGTAGTTGTTGATTCCTCGCGCTGTACGCAAAAATGAGTGAAGTAACACTCAGGTATCGTTTTACCGCCGGCGAGCTTCATATGGCCTAGTTTTTCATACTCGTGCATAAATAATTTATATTCTTTTTCTAGTTCCTTGTTTTTACTGAACTTTTTCTCCAAATTAAAGAACTGTGCGACAGCTTTCTTTTTAGATTGACCCAACTCGTTGATGTCGGACGTCAAAGGAATTCGAACTTTATATCTTCCGTCTTTCGACCTTGTTGTCGTTGACTTGTAGAATTCGACACACTTGCTATCTTCGTCCGTAAAAGTTGAATTTTCAGGTATATCTTCAATTTCCCAGAACTTGTGTATTTCATCAGTGTTATTTAAAATTACGTTGCATTGAAGACTTTGCATATTTTGTATCTCGCCGAACAATATCCAACCGAGTCTTGTTTGTTGTGCAATCGTAACTACTTCGTCAGCTACTTTATACATTCCTTGTTGAATTATAGTTGCATAAACTCGGGCGCTAAGTAAAATATCAATTGGTTGGCGAATATTGAATTGGGGATCGGCAAGTTGAATGGTTTCTATAAAACTCCATGTTGGTTTTGAGAAAGAGCAGTTTGGCAAATCATTTGTTAAACTCTTAATGATGTAAACTTCAGTATTGAATGTGAAGTTTTCGGTACTTGATTGACATGTTAGTTTCATCTTTCCGGTACATATGTTGTCCTTGGTGCCAATGCCGGTGATGATGCCTCTACACTTCTGGCGAGGTAAATGCAATAGTTGTGCGATATTGGATTTAAGCAATGAAACTTGTGAGCCAGGGTCGATTAGAGCTCGTAGGGTTACGTATTCTCCATCAGCTGCTTGAACTTTTATTATGGCGGTTGCTAAGAGGGTCTCTGACTCATCATCTTCCTGTGCCACGTAGGAGTGGTGCTCGCCGCGCTTTGTATTATCAGCGTTTCCTTGATACGATATTGATTTGGAGGGTGCTGTGTTATTTCCCTTTACGTATGCTTCATGCAGCAATGTATTGTGAATTTCATTGCATCCTTGAACTCGGCAGCGATTTTTTGATGTACATGGCTGGCCGTTGTGACTAAACAGGCAACAGCTGCAAAAATTCAACTGTGCAATTTTCTGTCGCCTTTGGATTGGCGTGAGTTCTGCAAATTGTTTGCAATAATAAATTCGATGTTCGTCACTATTGCAAATTGCGCATTTTATTTTAGGTGTTATTTGCTTGTAACTTGGTCAATTTCAATACAAAGGCTAGGGAAGGTAAACTGTTTCCGAAGTATGTATGTATGTATTAACTTTATTGTATCACAAGTATTAGACGATAGGATTCGTGTTTCAGAGTGCACGTTCGTCTGTGTTTACTTCGGGAGAAAACGGTAGGTACATGTTTGAGTAAGCTAGGTAATTCCGCGTTAGTTTCCATATATGCGAGGCTCTGGTGGGTTTATGGGGATATAAGGTTTCTAGTCGTTTGAAAGACGCATCTGTGGGCGCACCGTGGCGGTATTTGAATTCAGGATTTCCTTTTGTCTGACAGACGCGTGCGTTGCGCTGGAAAAACGAGGTACGTTGGGTTACTCATCAACTCAGTCGATTTGGTTTCGTACTTACGTGTTAGTTGTAAGCGGTTTCCGTAAGTACGTGTTGTTCGTGATGCTGGGAGTTGTTGGGACGTTTGTGGACTCGATGTACCACCCGATATTTAGATACAATGGTGCTCTTTAGTATTGGTGAGGAAGTAGTATTTACCTAACTAGGGAATACGGCATTTTACACGTTTCTTACGTACGGGTATCTGTTAAACAGGGAATGTTAGCAGGTTAAACTATCAAAAGCTAAATGCATCGACTGGTTGGTGTTTATTCTTTGCCGAATCGGTTCTTGTCACAATTTTCGTTACTTAACTTTAATCATGGCATTAACGAGTGCCTGAAAGAAGTTTGAGAGCAATAGTTTATCTTGTAGAAAGTAAACGCAATTATTTTTAACTACTTGAAGTATTTGTTATGTTAGGAAGCTTTGACAATGGTTTAGGTTTAGAGAATTAGTTAGAAGAGTATTTTACAATTTGAATAAATATTATAATATCATAAATAGCTTTAAAGAGGGGCGTTTATACTTGGGTTATTAGATACTTTCTTACACAGGAATGATTCAGATATGATTTGAATTCTTTGAGTACTTACTTACCTTATGGATAACTATTCTTTTGGCGTAGTTGAGTTCAAACTTAAGCATGTGGATCAGTATATAGGTTTGAGTCTTAAGGGCGGACGACTACTATACTTTATTTTATAATTTCAAATTACTTTATTTTGTTTGATAGGACTCTGGCGTATTTATAGTGTGGTTGTTTTTCAGACATTCAAGAATTTTAATTGAATTAATGAGTTATTGGACTTTGGGAAAACCTTGAATATAGAAACGTTTAAAATTAGCTTTCAATTTTATTTTAGAAATTCGGGAAGGATTAAATTGTGGTTACCCTATTTACTTTCGAATTATTATCTTACCTTTCAATACAAATGTTTTTATAGATTTTAAATTATGTTTAACCTCGTAAATTGTATAACCTAGTTAAGGTGTACTTGAGGTTCTTGTTCACTTTTACGTTTACTTGTACTTGTACGATTTTAGCATTTATTTTGAAATTAATAATTTTACAGTTGGTTGTTGTTAGACTGGAGTGTTTAAAGCCTTGTGCTTTATTTGAATTAAAATATTTAAGAAACTTTTGAATTTTTGGATTTACATTTGATAATATTTAGTTGCGCTCTCGTTGCCACTTATACTTGCGTTTTATCTACCTAACCTTAAATTGAAATTTATTATAATAAACTACTATAATATTTATACCTACATAAATTAAACAACGCGTTTTGTTGTTCCATGGTGGAGTCTTAATTATTTTATAAATTTCGGTTTGCATTAAGTTTTATAGTTTTAAAAACAATTCAAATTTTCTGAAATTGCATTTGATATTTATTATCAGCCTTTTAGCTCTGAGTTCACTTTTACTTCAAATTAAATTAAAATAATACTAAAGACGTATTATCTTTGTCGATTCTTGTAAGTTAATTAAAAGACGATTACTTACTTGAATGTAATGTTGGAGTTAATCATACTTAGGCCAAGCAGGTCAGTGCCTCGATAGATATCCCTATACTAAGATGGAATGGGTTACTATCATCAAGTTGGTTAAAGTCACCATTACGTAATTAAATTTACTATGGTTAAAGAATTACCAAGTTATTTTACAGTTGAATTAAGACTGGAAGGTTGTAAACAAATACCTATTTAACTCAAATATAATTGATAAACTGCTGCTGTGGGAAATGATGACTCAGTAGTAAACTTTTTCCAAATTCTAAATTTTATGCATAAATTAGTGCACTATACTTTTGGCTTTTGATTATTAAATTCAGGTGAGGCCGAGTAAGAGTTTCGAGGGGAAAATTAAGGAGGTTGGAAACTCTCGCATCCCTTTGGGGATGCGATATTTTGTACGAGCATTTTACCCACATAAGTAGTAAACTTAAACTCTAGATGAATATTATCGTCAAGACTTAACCATGAAGCATATAACTGGTCTTTACCTATTTATTAGTATTTACTATTTATTTATTAATATTTCGATATATTTTACGTTACTACAAATTCTTTTACACTTAAATTCAAACTGCGTACTCTTACCCTGAATCATCTATTAAGGCTCAAACCTTTTTGCGTACTCTTACCATTTTATCTTTACTCTTTTTAGCTCTCGTATTTTTGAAGGGATTTGATGCTATCTGTTTGATCATATACTTATTGACCTATTAGTAATTTTATAAAAAATAACTTTAATACGAACGGTTCTAATTTGAATTAGTTCTGTAGTTTTTATGTTACTTCATTTTAGTTTAACCTCACTTACCTTTTACATTCTGATTAAGATTTCCTAATTTATTTATTTTCTTACGTCATCATTCTGTTATTTGTTTTACTTTTGGTATACAGTATCTTTAATTGTGGGGTCTTTCTGACAATGTAGGAATTAGTTAAGCTAGTATATACCATTCCTTTTCATCAAAGAATTTAGGGTTACTTTTAACGGATTACAACGAAGGGACAACTAGACGATCACCTGGCCATTTTGCTAACCTTAGTGAATTCAATTCTGGTAACCAATTTAAGTTTAATTTAGGAATTTATTTATTTAGGTTGAGTTTAGCAATGTAGGATTAAAAAAAAAAAAATTAGGTAGGCAGGGCGACGTTACAATTTGGTGCCGTGACCAGGATATAGTAAGACCAGGTTACTACGGATCTTTTCTTTCTTTTTTCTTAATTTTTTTTGTTTGTTCATACTACGATCATAAATAGATTGTATGGTCACGTCTCCTTACAATATTGGAGGCCGTGACCAGGATTCTTCACCTTTGGGTCACTACGAATCGTTTGCGTTACCGTTTGCGTTACGATAATCAACGGATGATCATTAATATATTGTATGGTCACGTCCCTTACAATTTGATGATGTGACCAGGATTTGCAACACCGGGATATACGGATCTTTTCTTCATTCTTTTCTTAATGTTTTTTCGTTGGGTCATTGATCATAAATATATTTTATTGTCACGTCACCTTACAATTTGATGTGACCATTATATGGGTCATCTCCTGGTAGGCTATTAAATTATACGCTACGTTTCACCTTCTCTGTTATCCTTTCGGTAACTTTTTCATAAGTATCGCGTTTTCTTCCTATTCGTTTATATTTCTTAGTATATTTGTTTTTATGGTTACTACGGAATTGGGTTCACTTTGATTCGCAGTGGTTACTTTTAGTAGCCACAATTTGTTGGCGTGAAAGAGGAGTGATAGGAATGGTATTTAATTAGTAAGAGGATTTGGTAAACTCTGTTACTTACGTTGTCTAGTAGTACGGATATTGATTACATAGGGGATCGTTACAAAATTAGGGGATCGTAACAAAATTATGGGGTCGATAGATTTCTGGTTTTAAAATTTATGTTACGCGTTTCGGTAGAGCAGATATTTTGTGGATAGGAGGTCGAAACTGAACTATGGGGGTCGTTGGTTCTGTTAATGTGTCATGTAAGTATTTTAGTAAAGTTAACATCTTTCAAATAGGCGATCGAATATAAATTTATGGGGTCGTATGTTTTAATCAGTTATGCTTACATGTTACTCCTGCATTTAAACATTTGTTCTATTCAGTTTTTCACTTGATCTCTAAATTCTAGGTCATCCGGGTACTAATGGTGGCAGACTTTCTCCGATCTTTTTCTTTCTCGTTTCTTAATTAAATGAACATTATGGTTGAGGGTAGATAGTTTCATTTGGGATATCATTTAGAGCAAATAAGGCGTAGGAAAATAACAAAATAGAAATCTTGCTATTAAATAAACGACTTGGGAAAAGTGTTTTGTTTTATTTTTGTCATTTACTGCAAATAGGGATTAATAAGTTAGATTTTTGGCATTCGGCGTAATGTTAGTTATAGCAACTTTGTGGTTGCGTTAATTTATTTGACTTAGTTTTGGCAATTTGGCGTAAATTCATTGCATATTTTACTTAAACATAGTAAAATTGACTATTCACTGACGTTTGCACATGCGATTTACTATGTAAGCTGTTGCGTTTTATGTTTTGTGTTTAGATTTAAGAGAATTGGGCGGGAGTGTAGGAGTCACGTGGTTCGGTGTTGGGACTGCTCTGACTATTGCGGTGTGCGATAAGTTCTAAGCTGTCAGACAGGAGCTTTCCCTAGACCTTTATCTAGGGCTCTTCATTACTCGCTGCAACAAAAGATTGTGATCGTCTTGTGCTGTTTTTATGTTGTGTTTAGATTTAAGAGAATTGGGCGGGAGTGTAGGAGTCACGTGGTTCGGTGTTGGGACTGCTCTGGCTATTGCGGTGTGCGATAAGTTCTAAGCTGTCAGACAGGAGCTTTCCCTCGACCTTTATCTAGGGCTCTTCATTACTCGCTGCAACAAAAGATTGTGTTTGTCTTGTGCTGTTTTTTATGTTGTGGTTGTCGTTAGATAAGTTTGCACTTAAGCGTTAAATCAGTCAATTCATAAGTTTCTTTTGCGTTACTTTTGGCAGATTAGGCGTAGCTTCTTGGCATTCGCGTAGGCTGTTTACATGTGTAGTTTGAAAAAATTAACTGTGTTGTCCTCGATCCCTTTAGTTTTAAGAGGTACAGGCTGAACATAAGAGATTAACCGATCGTATTTTCAGTCTATTGTGGTACAGGTTGAACATAAGAGCTTAACCGAGCGTATTTTCAACCTAAATGTTTTAAGGCTTGTGATTAAGGTACGGGTCAAACATAAGAGCTTAACCGAGCGTATTTTTGACCTAATAGTTAAGTGAATCAAATCAAGGTACAGGTCGAACATAAGAGCTTAACCAAGCGTATTTTCGATCTATGAGGGAAATTTTCAGACGTAATTACCAGTTTTATCTTTTCCATGCGTATGGCCTGTTGGCTTGTCTATGTGGCGTGAATCGTTCGCGGCGATGTGGGGAAATCAGTACAGAACGTTGTATGGTTACATGCAACGGAACGTATGTGATAACTTTCTGTGACCCTTTGGTCTTAGATGATGAATAAAAGGAATTTAACTGTACTGACAGATAGACAGTAGAAGTTAGGGACCTCCCTTAGTTAAGTTTATGGGAGGAGTTATTAGTTGTTAGGTTTGACAATAACACAGTATGTAGGGCATAAATAAGCTAACAGAATCCATAGCTTGGATACATTTTATTGACATTTTAACTCAGAAACGCATAGGTACACGGTACAATTGAGGGTTTATGAAAAGTTGGTGTTAGGTTAGAGCCAAAAGCTTGACCTTTTATGATCAAGTTATTTGAATTTTACAGGATAACCTGTGTGTTTCATAAACCACTCCACTAACACGCAGCGCCCAGCGCAAATGCAATCTTCCCCACACTCAAGTAAATCTGCATGATTTATTAGCCATGCATTATCTTTTCTCTGTCTTCAAAAGTTTTTGAAGTTAAATTATCCTTGTTTTGGTTTAAATTTGTTGACCAGCATTAAAATAAAATGCTTGGTTACGAACAAGCAGGTTTATTTGTAACCTTATTCAGATTGTTGGTGGTTGCTATTATGGGTTGAGATTTTGAGTTGGATTTTAGTCACTTGGATGGATATGACCCATGAGCTATTAAAGTCAACATGTTTTGACACGGGTATACTATGTCGGTTCAGTTCCAAATCCTAAAGAGAGTATTGATTGAAACGCCTTGTATAGTACCATTAGGGTCGGTTGGCCTCACAAACCAATTCCCCTAGGTTATAAAATGTGTTGTCCTTGTGAGGGTGATTTTTATCCTTGGCTAATTATCACTGAGCTTAAAATTGAGTCCTGGTAGTCGCTGCTAACTTTTTGAAGCACTACTCCACATACATTATTTTACATTCTGGGAAAAGTGTCAATAAAATTTTGGGTCAGAATTATATTTGTGAAAACTCAAATATTTTTGAGTCATGAAAATTTCCTTCGTTGAAGTTTTAAATCAACTCCAGAACATTTTGGGGTCGATTGTAACGATCGTCAGCCTGTGCGGACCATCGTACACACAAATATAATTCTAATAATAATATTTATATGTTTACTAACAACTCAATTTCTTTGAAACTATTTTTAATAGAGTAAAGTCATCATATCCAAACCAGTTATAATGCAAATCGATTTTATTCTATTATTGTTTATTAAACTAACGATTATTTAGCAATTTCTTATAAATAAAATCACTCGCATTCGATTTAAATGCAAACCTGAAAGCGATACAGTTGTTTTGATATTTGTGGCAACGGAACGTTCATCACTCTTTTCTTATTGGTCAACTTCATGCAATGAAGTAAGATTCATTCATGCTATTCATTGATAAACATGTTACGTTAAGTTTTACGCAATGATCAAATAAATACTGATTCTGGTAAGCTCGGGTGTGCCCTCTGTCGGCTTAGGTTTGTAGTTTCGCTGAGACGGGATGTCAATCGAAGGGACATGGATGTCGTCATTGAGTCAACTGTGGCACCATCTACTGGGCCGTGATAATAGTTCTGGGAGTTCTGGAGATGTCAGGGAAACGGATGTTAATGTTGAATTGACAGCTGTTGGCAGAATGCATGGAATAGTTTCTACCGTCGTTTACAGTTGGTAGTATTGCTTGTTGATATCCAATGAGATTGATTTTTAAACGGAAGTGGAGTATGTACTACAAGTTTTTGGCATACATATTATCAGAGAAATTCATAAAAAAGTTTCGATACTGGAGGATATATAGATATATATTTCGTTAAGTTTTATGAACAAAATAATTAAACTAAATATTAAGTATTTTGGAAATAAGTAAATTTAACGTAGTAGTTGTGTAAACAACCGAAGTGAGGACTAGTGGGAGAACAAAGGGAAATGGTCGTATATAAGCCCTTGGTCCCTTCATTCGCTCTCTTATCTCTTAGCTCTTAGTTCAGACCTAGTTTTCTTAGCTTACTTTTATGGTGGATCTCTTGGAAGTGAGATTGAAGAGGCGCGGCGAAGCTGACTCACCTGGATGGCGATTCGTGAGTTTTTAAATTTGGGTGTCTTTTAAATTTTATTTTACAATGTCTATTTTTCTAGTGAATTTCTCGTGGTTAGCGTTTTTATTTTATACTCTGAAGGTTCGGTATTTAACGGGGATACGGCTTAAAACCGCGTGTGAGTTCATGGTTTAAATTAAACACGTGTTCCTTTGAAATGAAGAAGAGGGGTTCTGTTTTATTGAATATAAAGAAATGTGGAAGATTTCTCGTGGTTAGTGGTTTTATTTCATACTTTGAAAGGTCAGTGTTTAATGGAATCACGGGTAGAAACCACATAGGAATTTTCCAGATTCAACGCGTGTATTTTTCTAAAACGTGGAGTCGGGGCGAGTTTTTTTATGCTTTTAAGTCTCAGTACCTTATGAGGATGCGTGTTTGTTTTAAAACCTACGTATTTGAGATTATTTTGCATTTTACTTTTCGATTATTTTGCTGTGCTATTTTTATTCAGTTTAATTTGCGGAATTTATTTTTATTTGCGTTTCCGGTTTTATTTTCGTTACGGATTTATTTGCGGTTTTCATTTTGCCTATTTTTTATTGACATTTTGATTTCATTTGCGTTACGATTTTTATTTGGGTGTTTTTATTTTGCCAATTTATTATTTTATTTATTGGCATTTCAAATTTTATTTGCGTTACGGTTTTTATTTGCAGTTTTTTTACTCGCGGGTATTTTCATTTTTATTTGATTTTTTGAATTTTATTTTGAACATGTGCCTTTTAAATATATTATACTTTTGTTTAGTGCCTTTTATTTTTGCCTCTGATTTCCTATGTTTTCTGTTCTTTTCTATTTTATTTGTGCCTATGTTTTGTTATTTGATGTGAAATTTCAGGTTCCACTTACTTTAGCAGGTATGCTTAGGGCTAGCTAGGGTGATAGGCATTTCAGGGCTCGGTCCGTACGTAGGGATTCTCAAAACAACTTATATTTTACCGCGAATGTTTCGTTGTACCCGCGTAGTGCATTATACGTTTAAGAGATTATAGTTTGTAGTAGGAATGTTGTTCCCCAGTGAAGAGTTTTCCTATTATAAGGTATCCACAGTTACTTGTGTTTTTACCCCTACGTTCCTTTGCAAGGGTAAAGATTAGATAGGTAATTTAGTTTCCTCGAGCGAGCGAATGTGAGCGAGAAGCGACCCAATAGTTGATCTAGGTACCTATATCTCCTCGACACCGACTCCCGCGTCGCGCACCCGGCGCAAGTGCACCCGACACCCGCTGTCTTTCACCTATGGCTTTCTTATAATGCACACTGGGCTCGGGAATGATTTGTGCGTGAGTTTGTATGTATGCAGGAATATTCTCCTTTTATATTGTTATGACTTGTTTCATAATTTACTTGCTAACCTTTGTAATTGCATATTTCGTGAGGACATTGTCCAGCAGTGATATGTGTAATTTACTGTGGGTAGTATAGGATCAATATTCAATGACTTTGCATATCTAAGTATATTTTGTTTAGACCAAAACGTTTTATACTGCACTCGCCACTCTGTCCTTTTCATTTGTTTTGCCTTAAACACTTATATGGTTTTATTCCACCGTACCCCCTTTGAAACACATGCGTATCTCAGTTCGTCATACTTCTTAATTTAGTCGTATTATAGCCGTGGAAGCTTAGTAGTTAATGTATTTGCAACGCGCGAAACAACTAGGGTTCGATTCCCACTCGATACGTAGTTGAGAGTAGCATAGTTTAGTAGGTAGGTAGAAAGTCTTCTTAATTTAGTTGCATTTTAGCCACGGTGGCTTTGTGGTTAATACCTTCTAACAATGGGGTTCGATTCCCGTAAACTTCGGACGCAATTACGGACGGCGCGCGGGGCGCCTAATATACCTACCTAAGTTGTTCTGTAGAATTGCGTATGAAGCTAGATCGTAGGTAGTTATCAGAGGCGTGGCGTGGTACTATCGGCAAATATCTACCTGCCTGTATAAAGTGTAGACTTTATATTGTTTTTATTCATGGGTACTTTTGCGGTGTGATTCCGGCTTGGAATGGCACCGCCCCGTATCTTTCCTTTGGGAGTCGTGGGAGGTGACTTGAGGGTGTGTCGAATGTTTGTCGGACGTTTACGCTCTGCCTGCCCCGCAGTGGATTGGTGGCGTGATCTGTATATGTATGTATGTATGTACTTTCAGCGTCAGGTCTACCTGCCTGTATTAAGGGTCGAATTATATTAGTTTTATATATAGGTACTTTCAGCGTCATATCTATCTGTATGTATGAAGGGTCTACTTATATCGGTTTTGTTTTACGTATCGGCGATATAATATTTCGTAAGTTGCTTATTTGGGGGGTCGATTTGTACTGGTTTTTCATACAGTTGATAGGAGTGGTTTGATCCCTTGATTGAGTGGTCGAGTGAGCTTTTGGTAGTACGTACATACGGATTTACGGAGATTTAGTTTGTGTAGTAGAATACGATATATATATGAGTGTAATAATATGTCAGTTTTATACTTAGCCGATTTCAAGTTAGTAAGTGCAGAGGCGGTCTTATTGCCTATTCTTAACTGCGTTTTGAATTATATTTTTATTACCATTAGTCACAATAATTGTAGGTTTCAATACAAAGGCTAGGGAAGGTAAACTGTTTCCGAAGTATGTATGTATGTATTAACTTTATTGTATCACAAGTATTAGACGATAGGATTCGTGTTTCAGAGTGCACGTTCGTCTGTGTTTACTTCGGGAGAAAACGGTAGGTACATGTTTGAGTAAGCTAGGTAATTCCGCGTTAGTTTCCATATATGCGAAGCTCTGGTGGGTTTATGGGGATATAAGGTTTCTAGTCGTTTGAAAGACGCATCTGTGGGCGCACCGTGGCGGTATTTGAATTCAGGATTTCCTTTTGTCTGACAGACGCGTGCGTTGCGCTGGAAAAACGAGGTACGTTGGGTTACTCATCAACTCAGTCGATTTGGTTTCGTACTTACGTGTTAGTTGTAAGCGGTTTCCGTAAGTACGTGTTGTTCGTGATGCTGGGAGTTGTTGGGACGTTTGTGGACTCGATGTACCACCCGATATTTAGATACAATGGTGCTCTTTAGTATTGGTGAGGAAGTAGTATTTACCTAACTAGGGAATACGGCATTTTACACGTTTCTTACGTACGGGTATCTGTTAAACAGGGAATGTTAGCAGGTTAAACTATCAAAAGCTAAATGCATCGACTGGTTGGTGTTTATTCTTTGCCGAATCAGTTCTTGTCACAATTTTCGTTACTTAACTTTAATCATGGCATTAACGAGTGCCTGAAAGAAGTTTGAGAGCAATAGTTTATCTTGTAGAAAGTAAACGCAATTAT
The DNA here is from genome assembly GCA_027580185.1 of Tuta absoluta. NCBI lineage: Eukaryota > Metazoa > Arthropoda > Insecta > Lepidoptera > Gelechiidae > Tuta > Tuta absoluta. The sequence continues at coordinate 8,704,873 of JAQAHW010000026.1, forward strand.
TTTTAACTACTTGAAGTATTTGTTATGTTAGGAAGCTTTGACAATGGTTTAGGTTTAGAGAATTAGTTAGAAGAGTATTTTACAATTTGAATAAATATTATAATATCATAAATAGCTTTAAAGAGGGGCGTTTATACTTGGGTTATTAGATACTTTCTTACACAGGAATGATTCAGATATGATTTGAATTCTTTGAGTACTTACTTACCTTATGGATAACTATTCTTTTGGCGTAGTTGAGTTCAAACTTAAGCATGTGGATCAGTATATAGGTTTGAGTCTTAAGGGCGGACGACTACTATACTTTATTTTATAATTTCAAATTACTTTATTTTGTTTGATAGGACTCTGGCGTATTTATAGTGTGGTTGTTTTTCAGACATTCAAGAATTTTAATTGAATTAATGAGTTATTGGACTTTGGGAAAACCTTGAATATAGAAACATTTAAAATTAGCTTTCAATTTTATTTTAGAAATTCGGGAAGGATTAAATTGTGGTTACCCTATTAACTTTCGAATTATTATCTTACCTTTCAATACAAATGTTTTTATAGATTTTAAATTATGTTTAACCTCGTAAATTGTATAACCTAGTTAAGGTGTACTTGAGGTTCTTGTTCACTTTTACGTTTACTTGTACTTGTACGATTTTAGCATTTATTTTGAAATTAATAATTTTACAGTTGGTTGTTGTTAGACTGGAGTGTTTAAAGCCTTGTGCTTTATTTGAATTAAAATATTTAAGAAACTTTTGAATTTTTGGATTTACATTTGATAATATTTAGTTGCGCTCTCGTTGCCACTTATACTTGCGTTTTATCTACCTAACCTTAAATTGAAATTTATTATAATAAACTACTATAATATTTATACCTACATAAATTAAACAACGCGTTTTGTTGTTCCATGGTGGAGTCTTAATTATTTTATAAATTTCGGTTTGCATTAAGTTTTATAGTTTTAAAAACAATTCAAATTTTCTGAAATTGCATTTGATATTTATTATCAGCCTTTTAGCTCTGAGTTCACTTTTACTTCAAATTAAATTAAAATAATACTAAAGACGTATTATCTTTGTCGATTCTTGTAAGTTAATTAAAAGACGATTACTTACTTGAATGTAATGTTGGAGTTAATCATACTTAGGCCAAGCAGGTCAGTGCCTCGATAGATATCCCTATACTAAGATGGAATGGGTTACTATCATCAAGTTGGTTAAAGTCACCATTACGTAATTAAATTTACTATGGTTAAAGAATTACCAAGTTATTTTACAGTTGAATTAAGACTGGAAGGTTGTAAACAAATACCTATTTAACTCAAATATAATTGATAAACTGCTGCTGTGGGAAATGATGACTCAGTAGTAAACTTTTTCCAAATTCTAAATTTTATGCATAAATTAGTGCACTATACTTTTGGCTTTTGATTATTAAATTCAGGTGAGGCCGAGTAAGAGTTTCGAGGGGAAAATTAAGGAGGTTGGAAACTCTCGCATCCCTTTGGGGATGCGATATTTTGTACGAGCATTTTACCCACATAAGTAGTAAACTTAAACTCTAGATGAATATTATCGTCAAGACTTAACCATGAAGCATATAACTGGTCTTTACCTATTTATTAGTATTTACTATTTATTTATTAATATTTCGATATATTTTACGTTACTACAAATTCTTTTACACTTAAATTCAAACTGCGTACTCTTACCCTGAATCATCTATTAAGGCTCAAACCTTTTTGCGTACTCTTACCATTTTATCTTTACTCTTTTTAGCTCTCGTATTTTTGAAGGGATTTGATGCTATCTGTTTGATCATATACTTATTGACCTATTAGTAATTTTATAAAAAATAACTTTAATACGAACGGTTCTAATTTGAATTAGTTCTGTAGTTTTTATGTTACTTCATTTTAGTTTAACCTCACTTACCTTTTACATTCTGATTAAGATTTCCTAATTTATTTATTTTCTTACGTCATCATTCTGTTATTTGTTTTACTTTTGGTATACAGTATCTTTAATTGTGGGGTCTTTCTGACAATGTAGGAATTAGTTAAGCTAGTATATACCATTCCTTTTCATCAAAGAATTTAGGGTTACTTTTAACGGATTACAACGAAGGGACAACTAGACGATCACCTGGCCATTTTGCTAACCTTAGTGAATTCAATTCTGGTAACCAGTTTAAGTTTAATTTAGGAATTTATTTATTTAGGTTGAGTTTAGCAATGTAGGATTAAAAAAAAAAAATTAGGTAGGCAGGGCGACGTTACAAGACGTAACAAACAAACACACACAAAAACTCTCAGATTTATAATATTAGTATTTTTATAAACACTACAAACTAGCGCAAAGTAAGAAAAACTTTATTGCTATTCTCTTCTGGGTTCTGGCGGTAAATTTGATTACTTGATTAGCATTACCCCATTTTTTCCCGCGGGTGTCGTTAGAGGTGAATAAGGGATAAGTATTGTAGTTTTTGGCTATGAGCTGGCAACCTCGCACCATGGTGATACACATTTTTCTGAATTATGCTCTAATGCTTGTCAAACGTGGTATAAATGTCCGTTTTTTACTGCCCTCTGCCTACCCTGTAAGCAATGTAGGCGTGATATGTATGTATGCATTAGCTGTGTTGCTTTTGTCAAAATTAGTTGACAACAGATACATGGTGTTCAGCTGGCCAGCTGCAGAGCTAGGGTGAGACGCGTGGATTTGGTTCTCTTTTACTTTATTTATGTCGGATAGGCTTCACTTCTCTGATTTCTTTTCGCGCGCTAGATTAATATCTGCTGATCATCCTACCTAACACAGCTAGACATTCTATTGAAGCTTTTAACATTATTTTTCTGCACTCGCGATTACTTTTACACATATAATTAAATTATTAAACCGGGTCTATCGCAATAGAGTATTGACCAAACTATACTATTTAACGGGTCTCCAATATTTACCTAAACATTATCACGACAGACCTGGTTTGATACTTGCAATGTTATTTTTCTGTCATAGAATAGTTTAGGCTGTAAATTTAAAAAATAACGGCTTTGCTGAACACGTAAAGGTAGTGTCTGTGCCTCTCATTACTCGGCGCCATTTGCTCACCGACCGTGAACGCAATTACCTTCGCTCTACACACTCTCATACTACTCGCGCTACCAGCACTTTTGCTCTATGCCGCCGTCAAACGGAATACTCGTATCAAACTTAGTACCCGTGGTACTGCCATGCTAGTAGTAGTTACCCAGACTTCATAAGGGTAGTTACTTATGTTGTCAAACTTGACAGATCGGCTATACGCTCATACATAAAGTATTCAATATTACAGGTGACATTGCGCGGGTGAAATTACTGACCTTTCTAGTTTAGCCGCGTAATATTGGCGAGTAAGTGTTTTGAGTACATCAATCAGATTATAATGTACAGTCAAAATCAAGCTGGGATAGACAGTTTGGACTTTGGACTGTTCTTATGCCGCGCATTATACTAACATCAGCAGTTTGAGTGTTTAACTCAGCCTGATCTTGACTGTACAAAAAGCAATTCGCTAAAATGAATAAGTTATGTTTCTGTTCTTTTGATCAGAAATATTTATGGCATTACATAGCCACTACTTTTGTATTTGTATAATTTGTTGAGTGAAGACATACAACTGATAAGTACGTTTTATTGAAATTCTATAAAAATCTGTAGTATGTGAAAACCTAGAAAATAAAACACCTGCTTTGGTTTGTTTTCAAAAAGATAAGTATCTATCTTTATGACGTGTACCAACTACTTCAGGGAAAAACAGCAGTATAACTGAAAAAAAGCCTCTAATAATCATGCTTAGCATTTTTTTACATTCAGATCGACTCTGTCATCATAATTGGATTCAAGAAATGACTGCTTCTAAAGAATATTTCAATCACTGACGAAACAAAAGTTATACGTTTTAAATATATTTTGGCATCAGTTTAACAAGCGTTCCGCTTTTGTTGTTAAATTACTCTCATCCGTTCATTTTCGGAAATAGTGTTGCCAGACTTTGACTCAAACAGACAAGGTCAAGGCTTTTTTATTGCTTTTCTTGTAGAAATAGATAAATTGCCCAGCATTTCCGGAGACTCATGGTGAACTCGAAGGACAAAAGCATTGTGAATATTACTGGCAAAGATTTAAAAACGCACAAAAGTAAGAACTAAGTGGCATTCAGTACGCATTTCTTTTTTGGATGGTTGGTTTATTTAAAAGTGAAATGAAAATCGAATTTGTTTATTATAGTTTCACTTACACACCATTCATTATTGTATCTATTTTATAGAATTTTTATTCGATTTGGCCCCAGGGCTTCGAAATCTACACCTGAATAATTGGTGGAGAGCAGGCGCTCACCCAAAGAAGTTTGTGTGGTTGTTTAAACCTTAAGCTTAAGATTAAGCTTGGGCTTAAGAGTTATTCTTGGAAGAACGGATCAGACTAAATCTACACGAAACGTGCCGGTAGTTTGCAAAATGGGGACCAAATAAGGAAACACTACCGACATCACATGAAACCGCCTAAAATTAATATGGGTGTACAATCTGATTTTGATTAAAAATTATTTTTATTTGCAAACACGGCAACATTATTTGTTATGCAGTTTGGCATTGGTAGTGCAGCGGTGTAAGCGCTGCAATCAGCTGCTGCATTTAAACAGGACAGCCCATTTACTGATTCATGCAGCTGCTGAATTGCATTTCGGAGCAATGGGTAATATAAATAAAGCTGCGAGTGATAAATTTGAGTTTGTTTTCAGTTTGCTTTCGATTACACTACGCTTATTTGCAGCCAGGACTCATATTATTTATTCGACACGATAATTCAAGTTATTTTAATATGTCATAAAAAGAAACCCCTCAATTTGTCATATTATTATTTTTATCAACGAACTTACAAAACTACTAATCGTTTAACTTTTATGCAAATTGAAAAGATGACTTCAAGTAATTTTTGACCGTAGGTACTAACACCAGCACATCAACCTACCCATTTAAAGGATCAACCTAAACTGAATGTTATAAGACATACAGTTTATAAGAAAAACGGTTTAAGGCGAAATCTGGCCGTGGTAGCCGCGTTTTCAAGGGGGTGAAGCAGCCGCGCGGGCGGAGCAGGCGCGGGGTGTACCCCCCGCACGGGCAAGTAGCAAACGCAGCGTAGCAGGCTCCCGCGCACGAAAGTATAGGCGTAGGGTAAATGTGCTAATGATTGAACTAATTGTTTCATTGATAGGTTGTCATTTTTAATATAATATGATATACTGATTCAATATTTGTTTTTAGGCATCTGCACCTAGTAAGGATTGATGCTACTACGTAAAGTTTTTAAATCAGTCATACAGGAATATTTGTGAAGATATAACGTCAAAGGATCCGTATAATTATTTATTATTTATGTTATACGGGGATAAAACATTTTACAGGCATCAAAATGTAATCAAAATTAATTTTCTAGACAAATAAAAATTACATTAAAATAACATATAAGCTTCTTTTACTAAAGCCCATAATTAGGGTTCTGCAGTCTGTTGAAATCATCGAGGCAGGGCATACAGACGAACAGACAGACAGAGTTGGCAAAATTGAAAATCCCCCGAACCCACTTTCATGGTTATGTAGCCGGTTTTTCAGAACTTCTCAAAGGCATTCTACGGGCTTGACGATAATTTCCCAATTCAGGGTTCATATTCTATGATCTTGATAAAAGCGAACAAGCCTGGATTCCATTTCGTTTACCAAAAGTTGTCATCTCATTGGATATTTTTTAAGGCAGCAACTGGGCATTTCACTTCCACTATGGTATCTTCACCCACGTTTCCGAAAGTCGTAGCTCCTATGAAGGGAAATTCTTCATCTACAAATAGTCCACATTGCTCGATTCTCAAATTTTCTTGGCTGCTCAACTGTTCTAGTGCAAATTTTTATATTTTTATACCATTTGCCACCGACGTTACTGAAGAGAAACCATTTTTTTTTTACAGAATATTAATAAATGACAAACCTTGCACAGTACAAGCTGTTGAGATATTGCTGTAGTCGTCTGTGTAGGGATGCGAAAAGACGCCACATTCATGACTCTTTCGATAATTGTAACTCAGCACAAGTCTGGAAATTTTTACGCACGCTACCCCTAGTGGTGCTGTAGATTTAACAGCACTCAAACGGCATTTTTCGTCTCGTCCTGAACTGAATGATGGCCTCAAAGCAAAGCAAAGACTATCGCTAACATAAACCGTCAGCCACTTCCACTCTTTTGAAGTTGTTTCCGTAGACGATGTTAAGCATATATTATCCATCAAATCAACTGCCGTGGGCAATGATGATCTCCCTTATCAATACTTAACTCTTGCCTCACACACATCTTTGATTTTTCTCTGGTTACGAGTTCTTTCCCCTCAGCACAGAAACGAGCTGATGTTATATCCCCCTAAAGTTTCTAATCCTTTTGTTCTCCCAATTTTGTCCCATCTCCATTCTTCCATTCCTATCCAAGATCCTTGAACACATTGTTCACAAGCAGGTATCCGACTTCATCACATTTAATAGTCTGCTTTCACCGTATCAGTCTAGTTTTCGTGCTGGTCACAGCACCGTGACAGCATTTATCAAAGTCACCCACAATATTCGCCATGCCATGAAGAATTAGTCTTTGACTACTCTTATTTTACTTGATTTCAGTTACGCCTTTAACTCAGTTGATTTTGATGTACTTTTTGCTATCCTTCGTTATAACATCTCTTCTCCGGCAATTACTTTGTTTGATTCATACCTTCGGGGTCGCTTGCAGCGGGTCCGTTCTGATGAGGCACTTTGGAATGGAATGGTCTCTCTGCAGGCATACCTTAAGGTGGCGTCCTTTCCCAACTTCTTTTTTCTGTTGCCATTAACACAGTTACTTCTGTCCTCTTTTCTAGCTTTCATCGTAACGCAGACGCAGATTTACTGTCATGTTACCTGTGATGTTATTAATTGTGCAACTGCGGCTATCAACAATGACCTCAGCAAAATTGCTAAATGGGCTGAATTCTTCGGTCTATTGGTCAACCTAATAAAACTCAGGCCATGCTAATAGGTAGTTCTTAAATGTGTGTGTAGGCAAATGGACTATCCTAGTATCCAATCCGTTATTTATAACGACACGTCTATAGCTTTCACAAAAACTGCCAAAAACCTTGGTATTTTAAACTTTAGCGTCTCCAAAACCTCTGCATCACGTTCATTTTCGGCTTACGCAAATACGACCATGTCTCACAGTTTTGCTTACAACTCAAGTGGCTTCCGATCCGGCATCGACATAATGCCCTCTTACTTTCTTGTCTTTACAATGTTCTATACAACCCTTCGGTACTAGTGAAATTTCACCCCATAGAATCGTTAAATTAGGTTGTACGGAACCGTCCTTTTTTATCAAGTCCAACTCGCACTTTACCGGTTTTTATCCATCCACACTAAGATTAAAAATGGGAAAACCAGTTTGTTTGATTTTCCTTTCTTCACGTCGCGTCGCAACAGAGCGGTTTTATGTCAAATTGAACCTCCCATACAAGGTGTACTAGCCGGCCTAGTCAATTCGTATGGGAGCTATATGTTGCTTGGGGAAATTTGTTCCTTATCACCAGGCTGGTGTCTTGCAGGCATTTCATGGTTTTCGCTATCGGTCACTAGTGAAATTTCACCCTAAACAATAGTGAAGTTAGATTGTACGGAACCGTCCTCAGCTATCAAGTCCAACTCGCACTTGACCGGTTTTTATTATATATTTTTTATTGCAATGATTGACAATGTTTTAACTTATAATTAGTATTTTTTATCCATCCACAGTCCACACTTATTCACTAATATTATAAATGGAAGCGTGTTTCTTTGATTGTCCTTCCTTGACGTTGTAGTTGTAACGGCACGTCACGTTGCGTTGGGTTGATTGTGAGGCTGGAGAGTGACATAGGCAAGTTTTTTTTACTTTATAGAAATATCTTTTCCTACGGGAAAAACATTACGCAATGGGTGAGGCTAGATATAAATAAATTGTTATGTTTACCATACATAAAGTAGTCCTTGCAAAGGTACTTCTACCCTACTTCAAAAAAAAAACTCTAAAAATTTGGTAAATATTATGCCGTGTGATGCCGGCTTAGAATAGCAGTACCCCATTTTTTCCGTGGGAGTCGTAAGAGGTGACAAAGGGACTCGAGGGTGTGTATAGCAATTTTAGGCGATGGGCTGACAACCTGTCACTATGGCGATGCACAATTTTCCGAATGACCCTCAAACGTTTGTCAGACGTGGCGTAAATGTCCGTTTTTTCGGCCGTTTATGCTCTGCCTACCCCGCAAGGGATAAAGGCGTGATATATGTATGTATGTATGTATGTATATATATGTATGTAGTAAATATTACGTCGCAAACTACCTAATCCTCTGTTTTTATAGCAACGCTTGGAAAGCGTCGTTTTTTTTTTCTTTTACTTGGCATTTTTCTTCCATGCTCACTAAATGTCGTAAAATCTCTGCGGCTGGAAAAAAGTTGTACATGTCTGCTTCCGACGAGGCTCAGTGGCCGACTGAGGGGAGCGGGCGCGGTAGAAACCTACGTGCCCATGCGCAAAACGAACATACTTTTGTGTTTAAGTGTTCTTATTTAATGATAATAAGTAGATAATTGAAAAATTAGCTCCATACGTTGATTATACATACAATGAGGAACAAAATAACATAAAATAAATTTTGAAATATTGGATACCAGTCAAATGGTACAGGGTTTTAGTCTAAGAAACAGGCCAAAAACCGCAAAATTAGAGCATATTTTGCGATTTTTTTCTATCGAGAAAATTTTAACCAATCGTGTTTTGGGCCCCATAGTTTTGTAGCAAATATCTTGAAGTAGTCCTGAAAATAATTACGTCACGTTTTTTTGAGATTTGAAGAAATGGCATTGAAAACTCCGAACACTACTCCACCTTTGCTCGGCAGATTTCTAAGGCCACCTCACCTTAAGTTGGTTTTAACCGGTGTTTATCCCAATATAGCGCTATACGTCCCATTACGTACCTGACGCAAATTGGAATTAATATCGTATTCCTCCAATTGCTAACTGCTCCGTTAGATTATATAATACCATGGAGTACGAATTAATAATATTGGAAATAAGTGCTTTCCAGAATAGGGCTGAATGAAGGTTAAATAATTTATCTATTTTGTCGCGCCCTTTATCATGCTGTTATGTCGTTTTTAGAAGACTTGCGAGATTTTCTACCGCGGGTAGGATAAAAAATTTTGGCAATTTTGTAAAAAGAACACTTAACACGAGATTTGTTTTATGAATTTGGTAGTCTGTTATGTCGTATTTTAGTATCATTTAAGCCATTTTACCATATTATTTGTATATCAAAACATTCCTCACAAAATATTATGTTGTTTTTTCTGGGATTTCAGTCGCGTTTTTTTATATTTTTTTTTATGTCATATTCAGACAAGCAGAAAGTCTGGCCCCTTTTGAGGTACTTATGTTTTGATGGGACATATCCATCTATATAGGACTTGTTGTCTTCAGTCAAGTAAGCTTTTCATTTAAAGTATCAATACATTAACCTCTTATCTTTGATATTACTCTAACCTCTCTAGGTCTGAGCCGTTTAGCTTTTTGACTGAATACTAATAATGTAAGCACAATGCAGGCTGAGATTGCACTGAGTAAGCAGTTAAAATCAAAGTGTGTATACTCACTAAGTGAACAGTCGATAATCTTTCCCGCACGCGCTGAAGTATACTATATTTGGAGACTCAAAACCAAACCAACCACATTCGAAACTCATAAAACCTCAGTTTGTTTGGATTTAATATGTAACCGGTCCCGTTTTAGTGAAATTCATAAATTTATCAACGACGACATTAGCAAGCTTATTAGCTAAATTTGAACCTATCTAATGAAAGGATCAACATAAACTGGTTAATTGTAGTGAATGTATGATAAGTCAGAGTACGTTGAACTATTATTGAAGATTTTCAAAAAGACAACCACCTAGTCTGATCTATTCCGAAAAGCTGGCATGTGGTTCCGCCACTGAATATGTAAAAGCTGAAGTTGGTGCACATTTCCATACGGTAGGGCGGGATAGGAGAGTTCACGACATTATCATATGGCTGGCCGGGTAGGAGAGTTCACGCGGAGCCGGAGAATTTCATTAGCGTGGCTTTTATTAGCATCTATTGAAAGTTTTGCGCATATTAAACCTGTTACACTGTTAGTTAATAGTTTTATCCAAAGCTTTAGATGATCCTTTAACTTCTCTATTCGAAGTTTGCATTTTAAAAGGGAATTCTGAAAAAGCTACGCATGGTATGAATGTACTTTAAAAACGTATAAAGACACTTCACTTTTACTAGACGCCGTAGTCGAGACGAGCCTAAAATGTTCAGTTAGTAGAGCGATAGAGCCGGCTACCTCGGCCCAGGGTTCAAGAACCGGCAGCACTCGGAATTTTAAGATAAATTATTTATATTTAAGGGTTATAATCCGAACAGTGGCACCGTGACTACGATCCTTAATATAATTTTCATCCCAAGTCAAAGCCTATTGCCTCGAAATGAATTATTAACTAGCAGTGACGTGGACTGTAAACAGCTTTTAATATTTAAACAACGAGGTCGAAGCAATATTGCAAACAATGATTAATATTTAATTTTCAAGCACTTACCGAGGTACGTACTTATTTCAGTAAATATTATTTTGCGTCAGAAGAAAGTTTAGGGCCGACGCATCCCTAGCGCCTTTTGGCATAAGATATTTTCAGTAGCAAATTAAAAATAAACTGTATCGTAATAAGGTTTCTCATGGCTGTTAACATCCTATGTAATATTGAATTAGGTAGTAAATTATTAAATAAACACAATTTTTTGCACTGAAAATATTTATTACATAAAGTGCGAAATACAAACAAGAAGATAATTAATTGTTATCTAAAGTTTAAAATAAAATTGGTTGTTGAATGAATAGTTCCTCATCACTTTCTCTCCAACGGACCCGCCTGTAAATAAATGCAAGTTTCAAATTAAAAGTTAGTACCTTCAGGAATATTTTACGTCTCAATAACGGTCGCCTCAATAAATTCTTACCGCGGTAAAAAATCTCTCATTGTTATATATTTCTCAAAATAAGCATCACTTCTTCCACACTTTTACATTTATAAATAAAAAGAATGAAAAAGCTCTTTGACCTATTCCAAGCTTGAAAGTAAATACGCTAGATCATAAAGAAACACCCTTGATTTTAGTGACGGACACTCCTGCTGATCAAATAGGAAGTTAAATTATCGATTGATGTGGACCAGCACCCATTTTTACACCAGTTGTCACGCGCCGCGCCGTCTTCTGTACCCAAGCATACATAATGTAATCGGCGCAAATCTGATGATGTCAAAGTTGGCCTTAAGAGGATGTAGTACTTGCCTCAGTGGCTACGAGCTGGTCACGGTTTGGCTAAAGAGCCCGCCATCTTTGCCGTTCGACTTCAACAGAAATCGGGACGATGCGCTTTTCACCAGTTTTTCCTTTCCGCCAGTCGCTGCAGATAATATAATATATAAAGCAGGTGGTTAGGAAAATGTACATAGTCGACTTAGCACGCTGGTGAGCTCACAACTAAAACTTCGTTATAAATGCTAAAGTGTGTTTATTTTGAAGGCAGGAAATTACATTTTAAGAAAATAGTAAAATTCCACTAGGAAAGTGGTTGAACTTTTCTATCTCACTTGTAGTAGAAATTATATTTGGAAAAGTTGCAAACATTGTTAGATTACTGTATCCGCGAGAGGAGGCGTATCTGGTATTGTTGTTACACTTATAATTTATTCAAATTGGTGCACTTACCGACTTTGAAACCGAAGTTGTTTGAGGACATCCCTTCAACTAAAACAAACAAATAAGAAATATGTCCAATATACAGATATTATGTTTGGTATTTTTTTTTATAATAGTAAATTTTTTTGTCATGTGTCGTAAACTTACTTTCAATTTTGTCGTCTTGGACACTCTGAAAAAAACAAAAGTCATAATAATTTACTATGTTTTAAGTAACTAATATTCCGGTTAATGATTGCTTGAAATCTGGTATAGACGACATTGGAGGGACAAACCTTTTTTATATCAGAAATAGGTTTAGGGTTGCTAGGAGATAAAGATCCTTACAGCGCCCGAGTTTATGTCACTTGCTCCAGGAGTTATACCTCAAAAGCTAAAAACTCGATTTTTTAAAGTTTTTTGCTAAAAACTAGGATCAAAAATATCGAAGGCAACTTGTCAGCTTATAAAATTTACTACGTATTTTGTTTAAGGCGAGTGTAGCCGTCAACGACTGAGAAGGTGGCGCTACTTTACAAAAATAAGAAACAACCTAATTAGAATATCCAATGCCCAAGTTTTTAGTATTATCCATTACTATTAAATGAAAATGAAAATGAAATAACTTTATTCAATGTAGGATAGCATTATCATTTATTGACGTCATGATCGGTCATTGTAAAAAAAAGAAATTTCCATAACGCAAATTTTCTTCTTTTTATAACAATTTTGTATTGTCCTAATATAAAACCGGCTCCCGCGAAATAAAAAAATAAAAATAAAAATCAAGGCGCTGCCTCGGGGCCGGCCAGGTTAATTACACAGCACGACGTAACTTTACGCCACCACCATTTGTAAACGACATTTGTTTCAAATTTTAGTCAAGATTTCCAAAGCGTGTCATTTACATGCGTATAATTAACCGGACCCCCTGAACAGGAAAAACCCCCCAAAAAACCTGCCCAGAAGTGCTCCTACTCTAAATTAACAATCTTTCTAGGCCCTAAGCTGCCCTAGCTAATTTTGGAAATAACGAATAATATATATGTATAGCCCAAAAATGGCTACATAAAAAAAATATAAAAATAACGAAAAATTGCAGTAGCTACTTCTATCGTCTAATAAAATATTTACTTTATACATTTGAATTAAACCCACGGAGATTTATCTTGCATATAGTCTGATATTTCATAATAGCCTTTCTTGTACAATTTTTGTTTAAGTAAAAGTAACTAAAAACTACCACTTTTGATATTAAATGCCATAACATGAATTACAGCGAATATTTCATTGAGTTTGCAGGTTCTAATTTTACTTACGAATAATACTAAAAACTTGGGCAACGGACATTCTGGTACATTGTTTGTATATTATAGAGAAATATTTTTTATAAAGTGGCGCCACCGTCTAGGTTCACGGGTAAACTCGCCTTAAACTATTTTTTTAAATCTTTTATCGCCCCTAAGTTATTAAAAACCGCTATTTCAGAATACATTTATTGGCGCGGCATTTATAACTAAAAGTACAAAAATCGATCTTGTGTTAGTATAAAATAGTTTCAGTCTGATTACTGCATAAGATAATGATGGCGTGCTTTGGAGGGCAAGAAACTTTTAAAAAATGGAGCTTTTAGCCTTTCCGAAGCAAGGGTCCGACACCCGGGTACTTTTGGGATAATTGTCTCCTAGCAACCCTAAACCTATTTCTAAAATAAAAAGGTTTCTCCCTTCCATGCCGTCTTTTATCGCTTGGTAATTAGAATTTAATGATAAAGAGCACAATTAACAATTAGCCATGGTATGACTTCTAACAGCAATTATTTTTATTGCAAAGAGAAGATATGACAAAAAATAATAGAAAATGTCACTTACTTTGCTAATCAGCATAACTGCAACCAGTAACACTGCTATTTTGTACATTGTAGGAATTACCCAGTAGAACTCGTTTATTCTTGTTAAAATCTTTCAGTGTAATGGTGAGTCCATAATTTTTCACATATTTATATACACATTTTGCACTGTAGTTAAGATTCGATTATGGTTTTTGTTTTACATGTAAATGTTAAAATGATTGCATAATAATAGCTTCAGTTTGCATAGTTTCATAGTAATGTAAATCATTGTACTCTCATGGCTACTAGTTCAGATATCTATCAACAAAAACAATGAGGAAAAAGTTTACGAACCATCATGCCTATGTCTAGTCACTAATTGCCATGATGTGACCATGAACAGCCGTAGTAATATCAATGGCAGTGAAATATTAAAACAAAGTTGTAAAACCTCTGTGCCAAAAGGTTATAGGATTAAAGGCCTCATGTAAAATATTGTTCTTGATCCTTACAACCCTCACTTTAAAGTTCAAATCCTATTAATAAATTATCATATTGGGTACTCCAGGGGTTCTTCAAAAACATGTGATACTTTACGAAAAAAGTTTTAATGCCAATACTCAGTTAGTCGTCTCTAAATTAATAAAAAGCTTGATTTAGCTCTTGTTGTTTTAAATTACTTAAATAAAACTGACGACAAGAGTTCACAAAGGTAAGATAATAACATTTCCATTAGAGAGTCTTGTTGATTGCTTCTTTGAGTAGTTTGCTGATCAAGTAATCTGAAAATAGAATATCAAATTTCAAAACTTGTAAAATTTTACGGTGTGTAGTTTTCACACCCAGACGAGTTCATATAGCCTCTCTCTTTATTTCTCTCTGTTTTTAAAATATTCCATAAATTGTTTTGTTTCTAATATTCATAATTTGTATCCAAGTGAAAAAAGTAAGAAACTATCAACATTTTATTTTTCTATTCATTTGTCAAGTTTTATGTGTGCACAGAGTATGTAAAAGATACAATACTTGATACTGCGATAAATACGATAAAGGCCGCGTTCAGCTTTTACTTGTGTTATGTTGTAAAGTATTATATTCTTGTGATTGTAATGTGATGTGAGCAATAAAGTGTTTCTATCTATATACGAGTATCTGTCTATCTGTCCGTCTGTCTGTCTGTTTTTGTATCTGTCCGTGCGTCCGCCCATCTGTCTATTAATCTATTTCCTTGCCTTAGACGCCAAGCCCAGCTAGATGGTTATTGCTAGGGTTCTCCAGGAAACTAGCGCTGTTTCTCACTGGTCTGAGACCTGCCGGTGGAGCTGCAGGTTTACCACCGCCGCCGCCACCGCCACCTTCACAATAAAACAAAATACAAAGTTCAAAGGCAACTCTACAATAACAGGAGCAATAGGTTCATATAAGAGTAATAAAACCATTTTAGTTATTTACGGAATATTTTGGATTTAAATATTCATTAATTAACTGTTAGTGACAAATAAAAAGAGTAAAATAGTTTGTTCTTTTTCTTAATCGATACAAATTTAGATTTGATTTAGGGCAATGTGTGGGTATTATAGTTAAGTACGCTATATATTTAAAAACTTACCGACTTTGACACCGAATTGACCACTTGACGATCCTGAAACTAAATTTTAAGAAGGTTTTTGTATTACTTTACTTATTTATTTTGTAACGTAACCAAACTTTATAAAATTTCCTTTCTAACATCACGTTATTGTTAGAAAATAAATTTAATTAATGTTAATTAATTAACGTACCTTCAACGTTTTGCTGGAAGCTCTGAAAACATCAAAAGTAAATCATTATGATTTTCCTCAACAATTCAATTATTCATTATGTACCTACGCTATTTAAACTTATAAAACAGAACTTACTTCGCTAACCAGCAGCAGGGCAACAAGAAGAATGGCGAATTTGTACATTTTATAAAAAATCTTCTCCTGCAGATCTCCTTCTTCGCTTACTAGAAGAATGACTAGTTTTAATTTTTCGCACCATTTTATACAAAGTTTGCACGTACGAAAAATAATAAGGTCAAATATTTGGGCCACTTATGTAAATGATGAATTGTCCAATTCAAAATAGTTTTCTGGTCGTTGTGCATGTTAATAGGCACGAAAAATGGGGACAAATTGTTGTTTAAAATTACATAATTGCGAACTAGATAAATGCCAACAAACGAATTTATTGAGTTATTTTGCTTATTTTATGGTCAGATTCAGAAAATTATATGTGTATTATGAATCAGTCGAAAGTTAATTTGTAACACAAAAGAAATGCAATTCTGATTTATAGCTCGCATGAAATACTTTCAGCCACGCTTAAGTCCACTAACTAGTAGCATCCCTTATAAGCTCAGATATTATAAATATGGTTCAATTTAAAATATACTAACACGAAATAAATTTAAGTGGTACTTATACGTAGGTATTTGCCCAGATTCGGTAATAGTTACTAACAAAAATTCAAATTCAAATACACCAAAAATCATAAACCTATCTCACAACATTACCCCTATGGTTGCACTCTCGGGAGTGCAGTCGTCAGTAGCTATAGGTAGATTAACTACTGAAACATCCCACACGCACATAAATAAATATGTTTACATGACTTCATTATGATTCTTGGATGAAAAAACTACGAACCTTAACGCCATACTCGTATACGCACAATATCAAATATTTTTTATCTTAGAGTGTAATATATTTAATTCCATCATTGTCACCGTAGTTAGTTTGACTTTGAGTAAAGATTATTTACTTATTTGGCATCCTAGATGATGATGATGATTCTTTCGACCGATTTCGGCCATGAAAACCACTTAAAATTATTAGAAAACTCTTAGTCAGAGCGTCGCTGATGCGCTCGGAGATGGCTACTAACACCATTTTTGCTGCGAACTGTCGCGTTGTGCGCAATGTGAGCAGGTAAGCTTGCCATTTACTGATGGACATGGGCCTATCCCAATCGGGGGTTGTCGATATAAATAGTAAAGAGATAAATGGAATTATCGATCAAGTACATTTTCAATTCGCAACTGTAAACAAGTTGCGCTCGATTTGCGCCGCCGCGCCGGCCCGAACTTTTTACCAGCCTGTATAATCCTAGGCCTACACTCATTGTCTGGTTTCTACATACGTCATCAGCCTATAGCAGTCCACTGCCAGACGTAGGCCTCCCCCAGGGTACGCCATAGGGCACGATCTCCCGTTTTCGTTATTCAGTCGCAACCAGCCGGCCTTTTAAGTTATCGGTCCATGTGGCCGTAGGTCGTCCAACGCTACGCTTGCCGAGGCGTGGCCTCCCCTCGAGTACCCGCTTACTCCACCGTCCGTCGGTTCTACTACAGAACCGACCACTTCCGACCGTCCACTGCCACTTCAATTTCAGTTTCAGCTTCAGTCTGGTATCTAGTATATCTAGGTACTAGGCGTGATATTTTCGTATTAAGGCGAGTGTACTTGTGAACGACGTCGACAGTGGCACCACAAAATATTTTCTTAAAAAAATATAATATAAATACAAACAATTTATCAGAATGTCTGATGCCCAAGTTTTTGGTATTATCCTTAAGTAAAAATTTGAACCTGCAAACTCAAATTCAAATATTTGCTGCAATTAAAGTTATGAAAAAACGTGCCTAAAAACGGCCACTTTTGGTATTAATTGCCATAACTTTAATTACAGCCAATATTTTATTGAGTTAGAGGTTCTAATTTTACTTATGGATAAGACTATAAACTTGGGCATCGGATATTCTGTAGATTGTTTGCATAAAGAGAAATATTTTATTAGTGTAGTGAAGCGAAGAAGTGAATAGGCCATTGTCGAGGTGGTTGTCGGCTACACTAGCCTTAATTTTCATCATTGGTATTCAAATCATTTATCTTTTTTGAAAATGTAGAAAACAATAACTAACATGTTATTTATTTTATTTTTAATCTCTTTCCTTTACATGTAATAAGGTAATCCCTCCTTTTTGCACGAGTCCGGATCCCTTTGTGCACGAGTTTGACTCACTCACATTCTGCTCTGCAAACCAGTGGGACGGTACCTCACGGGCCCGGGTTCAAGTCCCGGCGGGCGATAACATTTTTTCAATTTCTTATTTACATTTACATTTATAAGGGTTTTGTGGATACTTAAATATATTATAAGGATGGCATTGATACTAACCCACGATAAGCATAAATAAAACAAACATGTCTATTTATTATATTTGTATTTATTGCTTTACACACTGTTTACAAAATGTAACTCTTTCATTATAATACATTGCTTGAAATCATTTTGAAGGTTAGCTGCAATTAATTTACATTTTCCAGGAAAAAGATTTGTTGAAAGACCAATTCTTCGAGTAGTTCTGTGGGCGCGTGAAATTATCTGAAAATAAGAAAATAATCTGAATAGTTTTATGGAATGATAAAAACTTGTTCCTCAGGTTCTTAGTCGTGTATGGTCATTTAATAACTTGGTTACATAACACTCAGTAATGTAACGGATTAATAACAAACAGTTCTACCCTACAATAAAACTAGAGCAATGCATGAAACTTATCAGAATTAACTCATCATCATCATTGGCCACAGCATCTATCTAGGTGATTGTTATGGTGGGTGGGTATTTTAGATCAGAATTAACCAGGTTATCAGAAAAATTGGCTGGGTTACGGTCTGTCGTTGACTCATTTAATAGCCAGGAATAAGCGACCTTTGATAGGTTCCATGCGCTGGTCTGGTTGGCTGTGTGGAGTAGTAGTTACTTGCCTCACAGGCCGCCGGTTCCACTCCCCTCGTGCTGATGGTCAGGGTTCTTCATGGTGCTTGATGATGTGACGGCTCTCACCAACCGCTTGCCTCCTGCCCCTAGACGATAAAAGAAGAAAAAATACGAGTTAATATTGACAAAGGTGCGTTATATCGTTACTTAAACAGGTATTCATCTAAAATCTAGTAATTGTTACTCAATAGTGTTGTATTTTATTCTTCTTTTACGTCTACTAAGAGCAACCTGTCTGACACGTAAGTATCGACTTACTTAAATATTGAAGTAAATCAATAAACAAATACTGTGTGAATACCTTTTCTTTCAATGCCTCCATGTCAGTATCTCATAAATTCTAATAATTTTAATAACTATTTTTATAGAACCTCCAAGAAGCTCTACAAGAACTTTTTAGAACTAGGATTTCTTTATGTTTAGGTTTTTGAAACTTGTACTGTGTTTTTGTCAATAAGTATTTGTACATAATGACACTCTACTATTGGTACTCACCAACTTTCAATCCAAAGTTTCCAGATGCGGACCCTGTAACTAAATAAAGAAAAACATTCAAATGTTATAAATACAAAACATAATTTGCAACTCAGATATTTACGTTTTACCAACTGGTGTTATTCATTCAAATTAACTTACCCTCGACGTTACTCTGCTGGAAGCTCTAAAATGAAAAAAAATACAGTTACAGTGACTTACTTAAAAAGGTACAAGGTACAAAGGAATATAAAAACGGTTTATTACAATTTCTTAAAAATAAACTATTTGAACTTACTTCGCTAACCAGCAAGAGAGCAACTAAAAGCACAGCGTACTTGTACATGCTGATGAATTATTCACTCGCAGCCGAATGGTTAGTTTACATTCTTCGCACACTTTTATACGCGATTCGCACAATAGAAGCTCGCTACTTATAAACCCTTTCATTAAGAATCTAAATTGAAATCGTTTTCTGGTCGTTATTCGTGATAATAGTCCTGACGAAATTGAGGTTAAAATAATTCTTCTCATTTTGTACTATGACATGGAAATCATTAAATTCGTTGTTTATTGAATAAACAAAATTTGTGTCCATCCTGAATTCATAATTGAGTACGGATTAACTACACGGTATACATACATACGCATAAAAATATCTTACATAATCTTAATGACAGCAAAATAACTACCAGTAACTCTCTTTTCAAATTTATTTCAATCTGGATACGTACGTTTAAGGATAAACTTTTATAATTACCGAAACAGTAACACGTTGCACAGGTTTAAACCTAACAAATTGATATCTATTTATTCAACTAAACTACGTGTGAAATTGTGTAGCATATATTTGGACACGTTAATCGGTCGACAATTTCAAAATTATACCACTAGTGCGGGTGTTTCGGTCGCAGCGGTTTTACCTTTAATTAGAGAATAGGATTAGAACAATTTAATGAGGTTTTGTTTCATTAGGATTTTCAGATTTCATAGTTATAGAAGTAAAGGAGTTTAATATATTACCACCTATCTATAATTTTAAATTATGTCATTTTAGACAATGCGCACTCTTTGAGTGGGGCATAACGCCAGAATGGACTAATTGTCTAATAAACTAAACTAGCTCTTGATAAAATAATAATTGCACTCCGTGTCTACCTCTCGCAGCTCTAAAAGCCTGTTTACTTCATTGAGCAGAATTAAGAGCTGAATGTCCAGCCGTCGTCCAAACACAGTGCGACTGATTGCAGCCCTTTCACCGCTGCCGGCGAAAGCGTACAAAAATTAGAATAATTTCAAAACGGCTTTCAGCTCTCTATCGCTTTGAAAGCAGAAAGAAACCAACTGCTAAAATAAATAGAATTTATAAACGCTGCCTGTTGAAACGTATACATAAATGCATACATTAGCCTACTGCAATCTACTGCTGATCGTAGACCTCCCCAGAGTACAGCATAGGGCACGATCTCTCGTTTTCGCAATCCAGTCACTACCAGCCGCCCTTTTTAAGTCGTTTGTCTGGCCTGAGGGCGTCTAACGCTACGCTTGCCAGGGCCTGGCCTCCACTCGAGAACTTGCTCTCTCCACCATCCATTGGTTTCCAAAAGATTTACGTTGCCCACTGCCTCTTCAATTTACTACACTTCGAGACTATGTCCGGTACTTTGGTCTTAAGGCGAATAAATTTATTCCGAACTTCATACATTATAGAGATACAGACCTTTTCATAGCTCTATGAGTGTCAGGTAAGCCAGATTTACTGTCAAGTTCCTCGTCTCAGCTGCGTAGGTCATGATGGTATTGTGGCAAGGATGACTTTAAGATATGACGTAGCTTCCCAAATGCTGCCCAGCCCAGCTGCATTTATCAAACTACAACTCCTTCGACGGAGACCGGCTCGCGGAAGATGTGTTTATTGAATATTACTTTCATCTTATCCAAGTTCATTCTGAGACTAACACGTCTCGAGACTGTGTTAAGACTCGATAGCATTTTGTGCAGTTCCTGCAGCGATTTAACCATTATGACTTTGTTGTTAGCAAAGCGGAGACGCGTGAGACATTAGCCGTTGACTTTGACGCCTAGTCCATACCACTGTAAGGTGAAGAGTTTTGGAGATATAACGCCACCTTGTCCTACATTACCATATATTTTTTTGTACTTGAAAGGACATCGTTGCTACTTGGTAGCAACTTCACGGCCTACTAATACAGCCCAGGTATCGATGAACTTGACGGGTTTTTAAGTCGACAAAAATGACACACAGCGCTTGCTTATACTCCTTTGACTCCTGTATAAACTGACGTACATTATGTATGTGGTCTCTGATGCTGAAACCTTTACGAAAACTGGTCAGACAAATTTCTTACTCCCGGTGGCTGAAAGGCGTCAAATATCAATTCCAACCGATTCTTAACAAATGAAAATAAGAAATTGAAAAATGTTAGCGCCCGCTGGTAAGTGCAAAATTAACCATAGTAGATTATTAAAGACTCTCGAAAACAGTTTATAGGCTAGGTTCAGAAGTGTGAACGGCCAATAGTTTTTGATGAGCGTTTTTTCTCTTGTTTTGATAAACAATGCCACTATGCTTGTGGTCAACACCTTTGGGGATTTCAGCTCCTCGAGGACCGGTTTTCCACTAGTTTTCTAGAGCATTTTTTTTAAGTTAAATATTACTTGATGGGTCTGTTGATAGGCTCAAATGCCGCTCCGCATCCCCTCCCACTACCGCCCCTTCGCCTTCAGCCTTCATATTCTTAAGCTGTCTGAGAGCCACACCGATTACAAATTTTAATAATTAATTTGAAGTGTATACTTACGATATAAAATTTATGAACAAATATAATAAAACGGAACAAAGCGTAATTTGTAATGAAATGGATATAGTCTGCGGTCAAATAATATTATAAGTCGTCAAATAGTTACTTTTTGCCGACGACGACTTCGCTAAAAGGTTTTTGATCGTGCGTAAGATCATTTGCGATGATGCAATAGCCCATCGAAATCTAATAACAAAGTGGTAAAACATTTGCGCAAGTCGCAATGCCTTATACCAATTTTCAGACAATAAAATTGCTTATTTACAAAAACAAACGTAAATACTCACATGAAGTCTATATTGTCAGCAACAACTTGGGAGTTGATAACTTAAAGGTACAGTGTGGTTCTTAATCATTTTAGTGGTTGGCAATGGCAATTGACGATGCAATGTTTATGACGACGATTATACGCCCACCAAGCGTAGTTTTGTAACTTGACGTAAGAGTGATTTTATTGCATATGTACATACACATACACATATTACGCCTATAATCCCTTGCGGGGTAGGCAGAGCGTAAACGGCCGCATAGAACGGACATTTACGCCACGTCTGACAAACGTTTGAGGGTCATCCGGAAAATTGTGTATTGCCATAGTGACAGTTTGTCAGCCCATCGCCTAAAATTGCAATACACACCCTCGAGTCCTTTAGATGCTTCTTACGACTTCCACGGGCAAGAAATGGGGTGATGCTATTCTAAGCTGGCATCGCACGGCACGGTTAATTAGTATTGGTGTCTATTCCTTATTCTTTTCTACAGCTACCATTGTCAGCAGTGTCATCTAGATTTAGCGACATTCTGATGCTTACGGCGTGTGTTGCTGTATGTGTATAGGCTCTTTTTATTTTCTTTTCTTCCCTTCCTCCCTTTTTCTATTTTTTTTCTTTTAAATTCTACAAATATTTTGTATACCGACCAACTGTATATGTTTGTTTTTATATATCTGAACATACTGCACTAGAATGGATCCGATATAAATTATATTTACTTACTATCGTATAAAATTAATAAGGTGCGTATTGAATCATAGCAATCATAGAATCAATCGCCTCCTGGCGGGTCACGGCATGATTCTGTGTCAAGGCCTTTTAAGAGAGATGCACACTAGATTTTTCTTGTTTAGATTTTTTTTATGTTACCTCACTAATGCTCGAATACCCGAAATAAACGTTATTTATCATGTTTGTCAGAAGGAAACAAACGCCTCATTCACAACGTCTTGAAAAACAAGCAAGGGCTCTGTCGGAGTAAATCCACGAGCACTCTCCAGCTTTATAAACCTTTTCAACTGGTTTATACTTGTTTTCTTTGAATTAGTTAGAACGTTCTTCATAAATGCTTTACACTCAACGTTTTCCCTTGAATAATTATGCGAATCGCGAGTTGAGGTAAACAGGACGACGAGAGCAACGAGTAGGTATTCAAGTTAGTTATAAGTATGAAGACAATGTGACTCTAGCATAAATACTACGAACGAAACCACATAACTAAGTATTTTCTAAATTATTAAGCCAAATCAAGTCTTTCAACCGAGATCTTTCAATAAGAATCCGCCCTAGAAAATTTAATTTACGATTTTTCTCCTTGAATCTAGATGGTCTTTCAGCTGCGCTATCTCAGCGGAATCACTGATTGTGTTAGCGTGAAGTGAGTCCGATGCCGCTGGTACACTATACATCTGTAGCGACTCGCTAGTCGCTCTCGAACCCATCTCAGAGCTCAAATACTTTTAAGGAGACAAAGGTCGGGGATTTCGCTGCACCGGCAATATGCCCAAATTACATTTTTGTTGCTTGATGAAACATTCTGCGCGTTGTCCCCGAATGCCGCAAATAATCCTCTTTTTTACCAAATTTATGTGATCCTACTTTTTTTAACGTATTTATTTATTCACCCAACATAACTATACTTTTATAACATTTGAGCACCATCAAACTGAGAATCGGTATGTCTTGGTGCTGTAAAAACCTCTTTACTCTATTCGCTTAAGTACTTGAATCAACTAACACTATATTTGATTCATATTTTACTGCACTTAAACATTAGTAAAAGCAAGAGAGAAAAAAGTCCCAAATAACCAATTTTTTTTAGCAAACACGACATAACATAGAGGAACGTTGTAGGCACTCCCAGTGTTGATATTATAGAACAAGGTATCGGCATGGAATAAATAACTACAGTATCGGCGAAAGAACGCAAGAAGAGTTCCTAACGAGTCGATCACTGAACAAATCCGATGTAATCGAGCGGTGGAGGCGAGCGGGGCGCGGCGGGGATTGTGCACTGCACTGGGAGTGTTTGCAGTAATTAGCTTGAGGATATTGCACTCAACATACGGGGAAACAAATATACAATAAACGCTAAGAGCTGAATAATAAAACGGCGGTGAAGTTGCTGGATCTGCGTGTTGTAAACTGATAAACGATACACTTTAGTAAATAGACGCCCGCTCCCAGCTTTGCCATTCAGTTGTTCCATTATGGAAAAAATGGATTTTCGCCTCAATTTTCCCATTGACCCAAATAAAGACCACCCAAATGATTAAGTAACAAAGTCATGAAATGGCATTTACGTTAAAAGTCAGGGTTGTAAAAGTTCAAAGATGAAAATTACATAACATAACAAACATTGTATGTTATAATAAGCACTTCAACGTTTTCGGTCAACAATTTTTGAGATCTTGCCTGCGGTGCAATTAAACAAGATCTAAAAAAGTATTATGTTTATGATTTTGTTTGGAAAAATACAAGCGCAGTATATTTTCCTTAAGCATCTAATACCGTGCGTCTTTTTTGTGTGATACTAATGGTTTTTTGAAACAGCTTCAAATATGTAAAATTTTTATTCATTAATAACAGTTTACTTTTAATAACGCATAGTTCCCGTGTGATGCCGGCTTAGAATAGCATCACCCCATTTCTTGCCCGTGGGTGTCGTAAAAGGCGACGAAGGGACTCAATAGTGTGTATTGCAATTTTAGGCGATGGGCTGACAACCTGTCACTATGGCGATACACAATTTTCAGAGTATCATTGTATTATTAGTGTTTATTAATAGAAAGTATTAATAAACACCAATAATTTGAGAAACTTTGCAAGACGTCTGGTTCAGTGTTTCTCTCTGACGCAGTGGCAATGCCAAGGACTGTCCCTTTAAATCACTTAATTCAGCATGTTAATATATTTCAGTTGTCAGTTGTTTCAATGTCAGGATGGAAGTTTAATTTATTCATTTATTTGAGATTTCAGGATGGAATTTAGAGGATAATTAAAATATGTATTTGTAAAGGTAGTTCAATGATTAAAACAGACAAATTAAGAACATACTGATTTTATTTAAAATATGTCAAACCACTGTCAAACAAACCAAACATGTGAATTTTCCAAATTCAGCAATATGCTGCGAGAAAGTAGTTGGCCTAGAAACTCCTCCGGCATATTTTTTTAGAAATGGATTAATAACATAAAAGACCATTTTTTATCAAAAATGGAATAACTCGTTGAAAAAACTAGGCGAATAGTACTTATGGGGCAATATGTAAAATACATAAGAAATGGCCCGAAAGACATAGGCATTCTTTTAAAAAATTAACCTACAACAAATGATGAACGAACAAGACGACAACATAGAGTTTACTTTAAACTATTCTTACTTACATTTCAAATTAGTTAATTCAACGAAAATTAAACCCAGTCATGTTAAATTCAATAGTAATGTTCACCGTCTAAAATATCGTATAGTATGTTTTCAAAGCTGTTAGAAAGTGCAGTGCTTAGTGCGGCTAGCGGCGGCGGCGGCTCTTGGGATGGCAAGCGCTTCAAATATTCACGACAATACTAATGAGCCACTCGATGCAGGAGAAGAGAGATATTACTGCAGGTAATTACTTTACACGCTTAGTTCTGGGAATTCTAGATTTTCTACAGGATAAAGAGATCCTAAGAATATTTTTTAGTACAAATTACTTTATTAAATAAATAAAACTACCTTCCGCAGCACGATAACTATCAAACTCAATAGAGCTATCTTGCATGGCACGACATTAATATCTCACTAGGTATCGAAATAACTGGACTAATATTTCGGTTTTCATAACAAGGTGAGGTCACTACTGTAGGAGCTTTGTTTCCAAATTCTAAGTTAAATTCATTTAAGATCAGTGTTTAAGACACTCAACAAGGTTGTCAGTGTTCGTTGTGATAGGGATACGCTCATAATACTATCTGTATAATAAACGTCACTTAAAGGCATAATTAATGTTCCTTTCAAGACAGCGCATTTCAAAATGGTTGTCTGTATCACAAAATAGAGAGGTTTACAGAAGGTTCAATTGGGCCTTTTTTCGAGTTTTACGAATGTCACTTGTCTTGTCAGGTACCTACGTCAGGCGCGCGGAACGTATTGTATTCTAACAATATTCAGTTTATCTGTTATTTTAAACAGTTGCTAAATGTCATCTTCACAAAATGAGCAGAATGTCAAATTAGCAAAATGTCAAAGTGGTAAATTCAACAACATATTTTTTAAAGTGAAAAAGTACCAAAGTAGCAAAATGTCAAGAACAGCTAGTCAATTTCAATATTGAGTTTGATAGCTGTCTTCTGAGATCTTGTTGGCATCTACAACTTCCTGTAAAAAACTGAGGACTAACATACATATTTTCTGAGATAAACAAGTTTTTAGTATAGCAGCTGTCTACAGGATCTTATCAAGATCAAGACCTTTATAATTTCCTTATAGATACTGATAATCTAGTAGTAAGACTTCGCAAACGAGATGCTGTACTGAAGGCTGCCCGCGCCCGTCGCAACATAGCTGCAAAAGATGTAGTTGAAGGAGCGCCGGGAAATATCTTTTTTAACGAGCGGCTGACTAAGGAAAACCGAATTTTATTTCGAGAGGCCCGACTCCGTTCCAGTGCACATAATTTTCCGACGGCAGACCCGCAATCCGTATCACCAACGCGGAAGATCTCGATACCAAAATTGGACCAATCATGCAAAATACCAACCGAGAAGACCAGCGTGATAAACCAGACCCAAAAGGCTTATCTACAAACTAGCGTGAATCGGGGTTCATCTGTGATTTCTTTATTATGGGCTTGTTTTTATTTGCTGCCGCTATATTGTTATAATTTCCAGTTACGTCTATGTACATACATTTGCACAAACACATACAACACACCATGCTTCTCCATTACACACTTGTTGATTTACAATCTTATACACAACTATGCCGAAGTCACACATTATCCAAATATAAAAGAAATCATTAACTTTCGAGCTCTCAGGCTTATCCGTTTTTTCATTTGCTTCACTGTAATTATCATTTATCATAATGTTGGATATAAATAGCGATCTTGAAGAAATCTTATCAATTAAATGTGTAAAGCTTGAGAGTTTAGAATCATGTAAAGATCATCTGGCTTCAACTCTATTTAAATGCCTCACCTTTAATATAAGAAGTATACAGAAAAATTTTGACTCTTTTGCAATTGCTATTAAGCGCCTTGGGATCGATGCGGATGTTATTATACTAACAGAATGCTGGCTTTCAGCTGAATCCATAGTACCAAAAATGCCGGGGTACATTGCGTTTCGAACTAATAAGTACATAAATAAATGTGGCGGGGTTGTGACTTTCGTGCGTGATGTGTGGAATGTGTCGGTCTGTGAACCAGATTTTTGTGATTGTAATTGCTTGCAGATAAACGTGGAAGATGATTTGACATTCTTGGGAATATATCGATCTCCCTCTTTTAAAAAAATTGATAGATTTCTGCTATCTTTGGATAATGTACTGCATGCAAATAGTACAAAGAAATTGATAGTAGCGGGAGATATTAACTTGGATATTCTGCTCAACCCTCTGTCTGACCAGTGTTCTGAATATTTGTTTATATTTCGTTTACAAATGGTGATGGCGTAAAGTTACGTGCTGTGTGATTAACCTGGCCAGCCCCGAGGCAGTGCCTTTATTTTTATTTTTTTATCCCGCCCGAGCCGGTTTTCTATTAGGACAATACAAAATTGTTATAAAAAGAAGAAGATTGCGTTATGCAAATTTCTTTTTTTTACAATGACCGATCATGACGTCAATAAGTGATAATGCTATCCTACATTGAATAAAGTTATTTCATTTTCATTTTCATTTTCATTTTCATGTGTCTTCTATCCAGCCATAAGTTGTTACCAGCAGTGACAGAATTGACAAGAAATGATGCGTGCCTCGACCACATATTCCTAAACGGTTCCTTGTCGTCGCCTGTTGGTATTGTGTGTCACACAGGAATTACAGATCACAATATTTGCATTCTGGGTTTCCTTCCCAAAAAATGTCGCCCCTCTCCCAAAAGGATCCGTATGAAAACAGATTTTGATGGCGTCCTTAAAGATCTCAGAGAAAGCGATTTTTCTAGTGTACTCGGTAGCGACAAAGTGGAGGAAGCGACTACTAAATTTGATGTAATACTTGATCGAGCAATCAGTAACAACACAAGGATGGTTCGTATTGCGCGATCAAAATATAACATTCAGCCTTGGATCACTCCGGGTTTGATGAAATGCCAAAGGGTACGAGACCATCTCCATTTACAGGCAAGACGGAATCCTACGAATGATATTATCACAGAAACATACAGGAGATATCGTAACTTCTTAAATAACTTATTACACCAGTTAAAGATAAACTACGGTAAACAGAAAATAACTATGAATAAAAATAATCCCAAAAATCTTTGGTGTACCGTTAAAGACATTTGCCACTTGTCTGGATCTCGCATTGTGCCTGCTGAATTATGCCAACTAGATGTGGATCCTGTTACCTCACTTGACCGTTGTAATGAATACTTTACCAGTGTAGGCAGAAGTTTAGCAGACAATATACTCTCTAGATTGAACTCGACTCAAACATCATTGGCTGCGGAGTTCAAAGCTACAATCCCTCCCAAAGACTCCATGTTTATGTCACCCACAAACGCTGTGGAGATAAGTGCACTGATATCTGATCTTAAGTCTAATAGTGCCCCAGGCATTGATGGTTACTCATCGCAGCTGATCAAACATGTTAAAAACGCAATCCTAGAACCTTTCACGCATATATGCAATCTCAGTCTAAGCTCTGGTATCTTTCCGCAAAGCTGGAAGACTGCATGTGTAACTCTGATTCACAAAGATGGTGCCAAGGACAAACCTAGCAATTACCGCCCAATTTCTTTATTAAGCATCTTCTCTAAAATATTAGAAAAGCTGGCCAACAAACGTTTAATAGGTTTCTTAAATAAAAATAACATAATATCGGAGCGGCAATTCGGATTCCGGCATAGTAGATCGGCCGAAGATGCTGCCCTGCTCCTAACGAGCAATATTTCGAATGCACTAGACCAAAACTGTAAATGCGTTGGCGTTTTTCTGGACTTGGCTAAGGCGTTCGACACGGTATCGATTAAAATATTAATTCAGAAAATGGCCGCAATTGGAATAAGAGGTGTAGTTCTCGACTGGTATACAAGCTATCTGACGGGCAGGCAGCAGTGCATCAGGGTGGGTGATGCGCTCAGCAACATGCTTCCTCTAGATTTTGGCGTGCCGCAAGGCAGTGTTCTGGGACCTACTTTATTCACAATCTACATGAACGACCTTTTAGAGTTAAGCTTACCGGGTGCGGAAATCATATGTTATGCTGATGATACCGTCCTGCTTTTCCGTGGTGCATCTTGGGAGGAAGCATATAGAGTGGCTGAGACAGGCTTGAATATTGTTGCGGGCTGGCTGGATAGAAACCTACTGACCCTCAATGTCACAAAAACTAAGTATATAGCATTTCATAAAACGAAAGCGTCGGAACCACCTCCAATGATGTCGCTTAAGCTCCACACGTGCCTCTCCTTCGCACGAGACTCTCCCTGCGACAGCCTCTTATGCAGTTGTCAGATTATAGCTAGGTCATCTACTATCAAGTACTTGGGCATCATGATTGATGAAAACTTGTCTTTTAGGCCACATATCTCACTTCTTTCATCTCGGACAAGGAAAATGATTTTTGTAATGAAATCCCTCCGACATTCGGCCTCAAAAGACACCTTATTAATGGTTTACAAAGCTCTGTCCCAGTCCTTGATTTTGTACTGCATCAGAGTTTGGGGTGGTGCGGCTAAAACAATAATGATAGATCTGGAACGTGCTCAGAGGGCTGTACTCAAAGTGATGTTGCGCAAACATTTCAGATTTTCCACAGAGTTACTATACAGTGAATGTAAGGTTTTGACGGTTCGTCAGTTATATATGTTGCGATCCGTAGTCTCAAAACATAGGTTGGTAAGTGGTTCCCCGGAATATGAAGCGCTACTTAAACGTAGAGTTTTTAAAATTAAAATACCTGTTGTTCGTACGACCTTTGCACAGCGCTTACCTGATTACCTTTCCTCCTACTTATTCAACAGATTTAGTCAAAAGCTTCCACATATCAAAGCTTTATTGACTCGAGAAGCTAAGCATGTAATTGAGAGCTGGTTATTGAAGCTGAATTATGACCAGACTGAGGCTATTATGCCAGCAGCATTGTAACCACACACACACACACACACACACACACACACACACACATACATTTATTTTCCTTTTCTTTGTATAGCATAAATATTATTTAAATTTTAAGTTCAACTCGTCTCGTCCGAACCAAAATTCATAATAGTCAATGTTTTTTCGGGCCCCTGCGATACAGGCTATGCTTAGTGCAGGGTCCGCTGTTAAATTGTCTGCATGCCTCACCTCGGACACAGTCTTATGTATTATTATTTTCAATTGTATTGTCCAGACATTGTTTGTTAAGGGTTTAAGTAAATAAAAATTTATTAATTTATTTATTATTATTATAGTATGCATAGTTTTCGAGATAAACGAGTTTTTAGTTTTCTAATTCAATACTAGAAGGTTATATGGCGTGCATGGTAACCTCACTCTTAATGGATTTGACTTCGCTGACGATGTGGCGCAGTGGTAGTGCGACTGCCTGCGACGCAAAGGTTCCGGGTTCGATTCTCGGTGGGACACTCACAAAAGTTGATATTTATCTCTTTGTGAATTTGTTCCCGGTCTGGTTAGGACATTGCAGGGTGAACCAACTGATTGTCCGAAAAGAAATGGTTCCGTGCTTCGGAGGGCACGTTAAGCCGTCGGTCCCGGTTGCTGTCTATGATTTCTTAGACGGCGGTCGTAACACAACCATGTCAGAGGCCTACTAGTGGTAGTAGGCGGTTGAAAAAACTCTGACACCAGGGTCCATCGGGTCGTTGGATGACTCGGTGTCCCACACGAAAAGAGAGAGAGAGACTTCGCTGTGTTTCCTGTAAACGTTAGTATATATATGTGTGTGAGAAAATTCTCGCGAAGTACAAAGTGAGCAATCTGTAAAGGCACCCTGCGCGTCGTGTTCCTAATTTAAGTCTAAGTTGTGTTTCTGATCTCACAACAGGCGAAAACAAGATAATAAAATCATAGAACAAAATCAAAATAAGAGCGTTTATTCGTATATTGTGTTAAATTGTCATGGTGTAATGTATGTGTGTATGTAATTTACTAGTTGTATTATTTTTAGCTAGTTCTGGCATCTTTTAAGTTTTAACAAAATCTGTAAGTATCAGTTTTCGTGACATAGATGAGTTGTCTAAAAATTAATATAATTAATTAATTTGACAGAGCCAGTAGCGTACAATAAAATAATAGTAAAGCCAAACCTTTCTAGCCTTCATCGCCCTTTGTAGTATTTGTTTTCCTAGTTTGACATTCCAAGTTTTGACTTCCTGCCCTAATCCGGCACGAGGCGGGGAGCGGGGTACATGAGAGCGGGGGAGGAGGGGGTTGAGGGCTTGGCTAATAAAGGTAAAGCCAAATTGACTAAAGTTCGCCGAACACACTCCACTTGTTTGTCCAACGACCTTTATGTTAAACTCCGCTAAACCGCACTAAGGCCCGATTAATGACTTTAAACGGTAGTCTGCCTCATTTTAAATCTATATGCTAATGTTGTTTTCATATTCATGAGCAAATTGACTTATTGCCTATATTGTGGAGTATGAAACTGAATTTATAATTGGTGCGTAGTACGTACGTAAAGTATGAAATGTATTGGCAATTATAATTGGATTTTTAGAAAATATGTAAAATTTTGTAACGCGGGCAGAAACCGTATGAAAAAAATATTGCATGATTTCCAAAAATTTTATACCTAAAACAGAAAGTGACTTAAAATTTGGTATTCTATAATTGAATAATCTATAAACTCAGTCTACGTCTCGTAAAATAACTATGTTACCTATATTCAAAATTTAAGTTTATACTTACGAATAATAAACAACAACGTCCCTTTGCAATCATCTATACCTCTAGTATAACGATACGATTGCACATGTTGAGTGTGACTTTCGTCTACTTTATGCAAATTTTTATCATTCTTCATTTCGGATAAATTTCCTGTTACAGGATTATGCATAAAACCTTATTAGTCTTCGATATAATTTTACTACTTGTGAAATTGAAGTCAAACAAAAACAGGACCCTTTGAACCCTACTCATGTAAAATTTATCTCATGCGTGTACCCTCGAGGCAGCTCACCGAAATCAATATTGAAATTAAATTAAAATTTGTGAAAATCCAATTATCTTTTTGTTAGAGATGATTAGATTTAAATTTATTCGCACAAAAGTAATTTTCAGAGTATGTAGGTACAATTTGATCATAATACATGTCTATCAGTAAAGACAAAAAGCTAACTTATAAGTTATTTTTAAAAACCTACTGAGGAAACACTTTGAGTCTCAATGTGGTTATTAAGAGCTATTCGTTGTTACCATTTTTGAAAAAGTTTTGTGTAAAGTCAGTTATTTATTAAATATGCATTATATTTAATCTTTTTTATAGTATTTTATAGTATGTAGTTTATTATTATTATTATGTATTTATATTTCTATAACTCTCCGAAGAGGACATATTATTATTTTTTTTTTTTTTGTTATTAATAGTCAGCTCCCGCTGCTTCTAAAATATTTTCCTTTTCTTAGGTTGCCTGGAAGAGATTGCCTAATGGCAATAAGGCCGCCTAACTGTGCACTAATGTATTTAGTTTTAAGCTATTAATGTTATTCTGTTCTTTTGGTGTACAATAAAAGCATATTGTATTGTATTGTATTGTAAAGATTTAATTTTGCGACATTTTGCAGATTGGTTAACATACATACATAATAACATAGGTTAACAATTTTCTTTGAAATCTGTTCTAATGACTCAGGTACCTTTATGTTAATGACAATTGTATCAGCAAGTATTGGTTAAATTTATCAGTTCCTACCGACGTCTGGCGTCCGAGGTGGCGGAGTGATAGTGCGACTGCCTGCGACGCAAAGGTTCCTGGTTTGATTCTCGGTGGCGCACTCACAAACTTGATATTTATCACTTTGTGAATTTGTTCCCAGCCTGGTAAGGACATTGCAGGCTGAACCACGTGATTGTCCGAAAAGAAAGATGGTTCCGTGCTTCGGAGGGCACGTTAAAGTAATAGGTCCCGGTGCTGTCAATGATAACTTAGACGGCGGTCGTTACGCAACGTCAGAGGCCTACTACTAGTATAAGGCGGTTGATAAACTCTCGATACCAGGGTTCTTCGGGTCGTTGGACGACTCGATGTTCCACACGAAAGAAGAGAGCGACGTCCATATTAAGCTAGTTGGATTCCATTGTTCACGTTGCTGCCATCCATTCACAAACACAATGAATGTAGTCGCCATTCATTCAAATTAAGAACTTAAATCCATTAACCAAACGTTATGCTCAGAATATCAGAGCAAACCATCCACGGATATCTCTTCTGCTTTCCGCCCAGCTGCTACACTCGAGGTCAGAAATAAATTGACAATTTAAGATGATATATCATCTTGCCTTTGATACTATATCCAGGCTTAATACGAGTACCACTCGAAGAACTGGACATCCTTCAATCGAAATTGACATTCAGTTTGCGAGGGTCAGGTCAATATTGATCTTTTATTGCTTACGGCCACCAGACCGTTAAATTTACCGTTAACATAAAATTTACTCAAACAAAATACAAATGTGTTCATAGTCATAGTCATTTCATTGGAATATACGAATATAGTACTTCTCTTCACTATAAATCCTGTTCACGCTCTATTCGCATTCGGTAATATTGAGAACACATTTCAATAAATCTTATTTACCCGCACGCGCTGTAACTCACAATATGCGAACCAAACCAATGCATGTGCAATGCTTCACCTTTTCATGCCAAATGCACGAGTTTACATAAGTAAATAATTTATTGTGTGGGTTTGCGCCAAACACCTTCATGTTATAAGGCGTTGCGTGATAATTGTGCTGTCAGCAGATATGTAACATTTTAGTGTCTGTTACGACACCCATGGGAATGAAATGGGGGGAAACTATTCTAAGCTATCATTACTCCACACAGCCAATATATCAGCACTATGGATATACACAATTTTCTGAATGACCCTCAATTGTATGTCAGACTCGTTTTTACGGCCGTTTACGCTCCGACTACTCCGCTAAGGATATAGGCGTGATAAATCTAATCTAACGCAATCCGATCCATATTAATATTGGTATTAATAAACTAAATCTATACTACGTTAATAGTTAGACATCTTGGTTACACTAAACTGTTCATTTGGTTTAAGTAGGATCATTTAAGATTTTAATAACTCTACAACAAACATAATATAAAGCCAATAAATGTACGTAAATATTAGCACAAGAAAAATACACGAAATGAATGAAGCATTTTTTCTTTAAGTCTCACAATTAAACTTGATGTTTTCAAGAAAGTAGGAACGAAGGAAGCAAGGTAGTAGCACTAGCTACCTACTACCTTCCACCTCCTAATTCCAAATGCAGAGTAAACCACATCTACATGCACTCCAGCCACCGATAAATTCTCACTGCCACATCTTCTTTGAACTAAGCTAATAATGTTGGAACTTGGGAACATTATAACAGCAGACAAAGTAAGCTGCCTTGCTTGATTTGTTTTGCGTATCATACATACATACATACATACATAAATCACGCTTATATCCCTTTCGGGGTAGGCAGAGCGTAACGGCCGTTCAACGGATATTAACACCACGTCTGACAAAAGTTGGAGGGTCAATCAGATAATTGTGTATCACTATAGTGACTGGTTGTCAGCCCGTCGCCTAAAATTGCAATACACACCCTCGAGTCCCTTAGTCGCCTCTTACGACACCCATAGGTATGAAATGGAGTGATGCTATTCTAAGCCGGCATCACACAGCAATCTAAGCCGGCATCACACAGCAATTTTGCGTATCACGCTTTCGATTTTCAACGTTCAGAAGTTTGGCTGAAATAATTTTCACCTAACTTTATTGAACCATTCAGTTAGGTTCAATACAATGCCATCTAAAGTTCCTGGGTAGAAGCGATCCAAAACATATATTTTTGGAAACTCAAGTATAAAAAGTTGTACCACTTTGTTGAATCAACTTCAACTTCAACAGCCACAACAGTCCACTGCTGGACTTGGAGCTGTACCAATTGGGGGTATTTGCTAAACTTACCACGCTTGGCAGGCGGATTGGCGATCGAAAGCAAGGTATTGTATTCACAGGGAACGCTACTGCCCATTCCCTGGATTAATCTAATAGCCGTTTACGACACCCTCGGTCAGAAATGGGGTCATGCAATTCTTAGCTGACTACACACAACAGTTACAATTAAGTATTTGTATGACCGACAAAAGGCGGCACTTGATGATATGAGGATACTAAATATATCTACCTACCTATTAGATATCATAATTTGGACAGCTTGGGTGTTAAACAGGTGCATGCTCTCGGACCCTCGCGTTGCATCTGATACCCTACTATACTATGCAGCTACGGCACCACGTCGGTATACATCCTCTGACGGAGCAGTGGTCGCCGCCGCGCTCCGGTCGCCGGCAACGTTTAATTCTCACTTTGCATAAAATAACACCGTGCACATATTTTAACGTAGCTTTAGAGGTAGAATGATTTAAAGTGTACCCTACCCCTGGACGTCATATGAGTGGGTAAACCTACCGGTACACGCATATTAACTTTTTGTCTTTTCTGCGAGCGATAATCACGAAAAATAGTTTTTAGCTAACGACTTTTGGTGTGTAAACTCTAGAGTCTGTGCGGAAAGAGAATAGGCGTGGAAATTGAGGGCGTCTCTGTGCCTCAGTAAGAGAAATGGAAAAATGATTAGCTTCCTTTTTGCCCACGCCTATTCTTTTCTGCATAGACTCTGAGTATTTTTAACTATAATGCAGTAAAATAATATAATAAATAACATATAATATACATTATTAATGCTTTAGTAATATTTTGTTTAATGTTATTTGTATTAAATAATTAATTTTTACTTAATATTTAATTCGAAAGTAACTCTTGTTTGTCTGTCTGCTACGCTGGTGCACCTAAATCGCTGATCTGATTTTGATGAAATTTGGCCTTAATCTAGATAATTCATTGAGTAAGAAAAATTATTTTGCAACTACAGTTATTTAGCATAATAGGCTACTACTGTTGATATATAATAACCAAGGATCGATTTGCAAAATTTAGAGGACACGGCTTATTTATACAGATGCAAATATGCCTTTTTTATGAGTCGACGAAAGGTCTTTTGAGCCCGTGGTTTAAGAAATGCTGCTTTTGCAACAGCTTATAATAACCTTGCTACCAGAGTATGCAAATTAAAGAACGCTGGTGTGGAAATAGTTTTTAAATAGTAACTTAAAGTCAAGAAATAAGTTTTCGGGTACCATCTAGTAGGTATGTTTATAAATACACCTACAAGGTACTATTATGTACGTAGCTTCTACGTAAGTCATTGACATGGTTTTTTCCAAAAGAAAATCCCTTGTTGTTTTTTGTTTAAGTGAGAAAATACGATTAAGTTTAAGAACCAGCAAACACGCCCCATCAGGGCAAAGGTCCCAAAATACTGATACCGTTTGCTTGTTGTATTAAAGTCTAACGCGGCGAATAGATACCAGGCCCTGGATCACTTCTTGTATCCATGAGATGCATTTTAAATTTCTTTGAAAAAAATTAATAACTTGTGCATTTTCCAATAGGTTTTAATAACTCCAACATAACTAACAGTCCTTTTATTAAGACTATGTCGCCGGTAAATGTTCACATACAAGATTGATATCTGCATTTTCGAAAAAAAAGCTGAACTTATACGGGATTTGAATTTAGTCTGATGCCAGATGAAATGATGATGAGTTCAAAATGTTAAGGCGTCCCCTCTAAGCGACGGAAACAGACGTTACGCGACATCCATGCGTATAGCGACCTGGAATCTCGGTTCCCTGACCGGACGCAGCCAAGAACTGGCCGAGATATTACATAGACGGAAAATTAACATCTGCTGTATCCAAGAATTGAAGTGGAAAGGTTCGAAGTCCAGGGATTTAGGATATGGCTATCAGCTGCTATATCATGGTACATCTACTACCCGAAACGGAGTCGGCATAGTTCTCGATGACAACCTGATGCAAAGAATAATTAAAGTAGACAGAATTACTGATCGAATAATGAATATTAAACTCGCACTAGATAACCAATCATGCCTCAATATACTATCTGTGTATGCCCCTCAAACAGGATGCTCAAAAGATGAAAAAGATCAGTTCTGGAGTGATCTGCAGGACTTTCTACAGGATATACCAGCGAAGGAAAGAAAACTTATTGCGGGCGATTTTAATGGGCATGTTGGCCGGTTTGCCCCTGCTAATACTAACTTGGTCCATGGCAATTTTGGGTATGGAAGTCTCAATGAACAGGGAAAAGCTATCATAGACTTGTCAATGAACTTTAAACTCCCCGTTATCAACACATTTTTCCAAAAAAAGGACGAACATCTGATATCCTACAAAAGTGGTAAATCTGCAACGCAAGTAGACTATATCCTATGTGATCACTCCATGCGCGGATATTTTAAAGACTGCAAGATCGTGCCGGGAGAACCTTTGACCTCACAGCATCGCCTACTTATCGGATGTCTAAAAATGCCAGCATGGAATACTAAACCTAAAATCAAACCCCGCCCCCGCATCAAGTGGTACAACCTTACCAAACCCGCCGGGAAAGCTCTAAGTACTGATGTAGACAAATACCTCTGCGATCTCAACTGCGACCAAACAGACGCGAACGATACCTGGAATTTAGTCCACAGTCATGCAATCATCGCAGCCAAAAAACATCTAGGCATTACAAAAGGCAAGCTAAGTATCGGCAAAGAGGCAAGTTGGTGGAGTGAAGAAATAAAACACAACCTAGAAAACAAAAAAGAAGCATTCAAACAATGGCAAGGCTCAAAATCAGACGAAGACAAAGCAAACTACAAAATAACTAAACAAATCGCTAAGCGCAGCGTCGCTATTGCACGTTCTGAAGCGCAAGCCGATCTGATAGAACGAATTGAGACCTGCCCTGATAATAAAGAGCTCTTTAAAATTGCTAAATCACGAAATCGACAAACTCAAGACTTTAAGCGAATTAAGTACATCAACAGCTCAACCGGTACACTTTTAACATCAGACCCAGAAATCGTTAATAGATGGTATGAATATTATCAAAAACTATTCAACAAAGAGTTTCCCCGAGAGCAAACAATCCCCTTACCACATACACTCGGCCCCGTAAAAGAAGTAACTATAGAAGAAGTCAAACTGGCGCTGTCAGGTATGAAAAACGCCAAAGCCACCGGCCCAGATGAGCTACCAGCTGAATTCTGGAAAAAGCTAGGCCCTAGTGGAGTAACATGGTTAACAGTCCTCTTTAACAAAATAATTCAAGGAGGTAAAATGCCGAACATGTGGAGACTTAGCAATCTTATTCCCTTTTACAAAAATAAGGGAAATGTTGCAGATTGCGGAAACTACAGGGCGATTAAGCTGACCTCACACGCACTTAAGATCTGGGAGAGGGTACTAGCTAAAAGGTTGTCAAGTATTGCTAACATCACACCCAACCAGTGCGGATTTAGAAGCGGTGCTAGTACTACAGATGCTATACATGCAATCAGAATACTGATGGA
Organism: Tuta absoluta; assembly: GCA_027580185.1. Classification (NCBI taxonomy): domain Eukaryota; kingdom Metazoa; phylum Arthropoda; class Insecta; order Lepidoptera; family Gelechiidae; genus Tuta; species Tuta absoluta. The sequence continues at coordinate 8,743,795 of JAQAHW010000026.1, forward strand.
AAAATATAAATCACTGCAGAGAGATCTACATCTTATATTTATCGACCTTGAAAAGGCATTTGATCGCGTACCACGAAACCTAATATGGGAAGCACTCAGAGCTCATAACATACCTGAGCAATACATCGTTCTCATTCAGGATATGTACACCAACATAACATCCCAAATTGTCACCCCTGCCGGAACAAGTAGCCAATTCGAGGTTGGAGTGGGAGTGCATCAAGGTTCAGCTCTCAGTCCATTGCTATTTAACATAGTCATGAACTTTGTCACAGAACACCTCCAAAAACCAGCACCTTGGACGTTACTCTACGCTGATGACATAGTCCTGATAGCAGAATACGAGATGGAGATTCAGGCTGACCTATCACTTTGGGGTAAAGCATTGGAAAGTAGCGGCCTTAGAATCAGTAGGCAAAAGACCGAGTACATGTACTGTAACTTTTCTGGCATCAATCAAGAAGGAAGTATCTCCATTGATGGCACGCCCGTCAAAAGAGTCACGGAATTCAAGTATCTGGGCTCGATATTGGACACGACTGCAAATGCACTAAATGACATCGAGAACAGAATAAGAACTGGCTGGCTTAAGTGGAGGGCACTCACTGGCATACTATGTGATCCAAAAATACCTGTAAAAACGAAGGGCAAAGTATATAAAACGGCAGTAAGACCCGCCATGCTGTATGGCTCAGAATGTTGGCCGATGAGGAAAACTGACGCTCAAAAGCTGCACGTGACTGAGATGAAGATGCTTCGTTGGTCCGGGGGTGTCACAAGACTCGATAAGGTTAGGAACGAATATATCCGTGGGTCCTTTAAGGTGGCTGATGTGGAAGTAAAGCTGAAGGAGAACAGATTACGGTGGTACGGACATGTCATGCGCCGTGAAGAAAGCCATATGACCCGTAGAGTGATGTCCATACAAGAGGGCAAGAGAGGCCGAGGCCGCCCACCAACTACCTGGACTCGAACCATTTCCGCAGATATGAAGACGATGGGCCTAAGCCCAGAAATGACACAAAACCGCCAAGAATGGCGTAAGAATATCAGGGGGGCCGACCCCATATAAGGGAAAAGGCAAGGAGAGAAGAGAAGAAGAGAGCCAGATGAAATGATGATGCAAGTTCTAATGCTACTCCGTGGGTGAAATTATCTAGAGCGCATTAAGATACATAATCTTGTGGTGGAGTTGTCAATGCATCAGCACTGGACACATTAATAATATTTCCTTTATTAGCTGGAAGTTAAGGCATCACCTCAATTCTACTCGTGAGTGTGGTAAAAAGTGACTCAGAAATGTTATCTATGAAATGAGCAGCAGCGTTACCATAAACTAACACTGCGATCGCCAATCCGCTTGGCAAGCGTGTTCAGTATGGTAATATCTCCCGAAAAGGGGAGGCCCAATGTACTTTCAATTTGAACATTAGGAAGCAGCTACCCTTCAAAAGTGAAAATCTGTTTCATACGAGTGTTTAGAACAGGCGTTTTAATTTTTTTTGTCCTTAGGGCCCTGATGCGAAATAATGTTTAAGCGATAAGGCGGTGGAAAAACTATGACACCAGGGTTCATAGGGTCGTTGAACAACTCGGTATCCTACAGGAAAAAGAAGAAAGATTAAGGCAACTGATAATATTTAATTATATATTTTTTGCAATGTTTACAATTTACGTTGAATAAAACATATTGAAACTAATTAGATTCATCACTGCTGTCCCCGCTCTCCGAGCTGCTGCTGGCCCGGGCTGGGCGGTCGCGGCTGCTGGCGCCGCCGGTGCCTCTCCTCACCAGCCCGCCGCAGCCCGCCCCCCCGCGACCGCCCCTACCCCCGCCCCCGCCCCCGCCGTTTTCTGTGCACGATAAAAAACGTTTGAAACTGCGAATTTTATTATCTGTATATGCAACAAAGTGTATTTACTTAGTTACTCAAAGGCAGAGATACTGTTCGTATTTTTGCAAAGCTAGTGTTTACTCTTAGCTCTTTAAACTTACCAACTCTGACACCCAAACTGCCGTTGGCATTTCCTGAAACTGCAATGGCATATTTAAATTTAAAAAATATTATTATTCTCTTAGCTGTACGTACTTAAATTTAGTTGGAATATGTAGGTTCTAAGTATGTTAATCCAAAAATTGAATTTGGATCATTTTTTTTACACAAATTACAAAGAAATGTGGTATCTAAATGGTTTTTAACTAAACAACTGATAGCCAGATAGATAACGTACCTTCGACCTGCTGCAGACTCTGAAAAATAAGAAAATAAGATGAGGATAGGTACGTTTTTAAACTATCAGCTTACTCGTACGCTTAGGTGCTGTTAAAACAATTGCTTAAAGGACAAAGTCACTTGTGACCGATAGCACAGAATAATAACTAGTCGATAGCGAAATCTCAAGACAAGTTGGTCATAAGGAACAACTTTCCCCAAGGAACATAGGTTGGAGTATGAATAAAACACTAAAATTTCACCTGATATACATGACGGAACGGCCGAAAATCAGATAGTAGGCTTGCAGCTATAATTAATTTTAACATTAAGATCAGGACGCGAAGTACCAAAACCAAGGAACGATGAAAGGTCATTTGAGCCTTGCGCTACGCCCGATCGCTCAAACAACACTAACTCGGAATCTCTCTGTTCCCAAAAATGCCTTTAGCCAAACCACTTGACACAATATGTCTACTACATGCTTCGACCGACGCCAACGCATAGGTACTCAATTAATGCTCTTTCCATAAAATACATCAAAAAGTGCACTTTACTTCATTCCTCAGGTTTAATACCTCACGCTCCGACACGGCCTTCCTGACTTACACACGTCCTCGTGTGGTCACAACTTGCCATTTCACAGTATCGTTCGGTTATCCTGACAGACATACTTTAGCTTATTATAGCCCATAAAACCATAATAATCTGGCTAGACTCCTGAACTGAACAAAGATCTAGTTGTTCACAACAGTTCGCTTCGTTCCTTTGAACATGTGAACAGGTCTATATCGATGAACTGCAAGAACCGAAAGCAGCTCAGCATTCATTGCGGCTTTAAGTATCTTTGATCCAAAGTACTTGCTAAGTTAGCTATCCTGTTTGGTACTTACTTACTTACTTCCTAATACTTGTTTGTTAAATTTGACTTGGTATTCATAACAACAAATCTATTATCTCCAAATCGTTCAAGTATTTTTCACGTTTGTGTTATTATTTGCTAAATAAATAAACAGGCCCATATTCGTTTGCACTTCAAAAACTCTCATAAGCCATCCAATACGTTTTTACCCTTACATGATTAGTAACTATGCACTGTTTTACTGTGCTGTCGAACTTAACAGCTAAAGAAATAACATTTATCAGAAACTCATTATTATTTCAACTTTGACATTAAGGTTACGGGTTTAAAGTGACAGATTACAAGTTGAGTGTGAACCATAAATTTTCAACCCACTTGAACCAGCCGTTTTCGTCGCTTTCTGATAACTTAAATCACTTTACTACTTATTGAAAGACAAGTGCCCATAAAACAATATTCTAACTTGAATACAATACAATAATTGATACGAGTACCGCAATAAAGTCTTTTGTTGCATCTGGCCACCGTCGCAACGGTCACAGAGCTTCCCCACCAAGGGTCACTCAACACTGTCAATCACAGTCACAGATCCCCGCCACGGATCTCAGGCCGACACCACCACCTTGTGGCACGCCTACTGGTAACACCGGTTACCTGGAGCGACATCATACATAACAGTAATGACCACAGTAATCACCTACTTGGTCAAGTATGATGCCCTCAACGAAACCATGCGTCCATCAAAGACACCATCTGATCACACAGATCAGCAAAGCGGATGGTGAATGAGCCACTGCAGCTGGCCACTCACCCGATCAGATCATAGTTCCCCGGGCTATATCTGACCCAACACAACATGAGACCACACTGTCTCCACAATTTGAGACCACACTGTCTCCACCATGGCACGCGCTCCTCCCGCAGAGGTCTTAAGTCAGAGTCAATAGGTAGGTACGGTGATCACAGTCATAGTATATTGTCGTGAGGGGTCGGGAGGACAAACACGTCCATCATTGCCAGCAACAAAAACTTTAACTGCTACTATCATCTGATTAATTATGCAATTTTATGGGTACTTTACTTTCGGGCATTTTAGCTTTCTAATCCAAGCAAGGCACATAACAGCTATATGAAGATAGCCAGATTACGTTTTCCTGCTCAAGAAAGCAAATCAATATTACTTAAGCAAATCACTATAGCCATACGATTCAGTACTTCTAAAATGAAAACATAAGTCCATTTCAAAATGCAACTTTTAACAATCGTTTCTATTATCACATTAGATCCATTCAATGCTTATCAGATTAAAAATAGGTAATTCTTATTACATTCCACCTTTACAAAGCATGTATTGATTTTAACTAAGCACTGCTTTGAGAGCTTAATTTTCATAAATTGCTTCACCGAGTAGGTGATTTAATATTTCTCAATTAATCTTCCAAGTTGACAAAATAACTTAATGAAATCTATTTTTTTAAATGATTGGTACCTAATTAATATCACGTACCAATACTCAAATATCAATTGCATTCAATATGCAATTTACTATTTACCTACTTCTTTCGTCGAAGTCAGTGCTATAAAATTCTATATTACTTACACAACATAGCCACGTAATCTATGCTTTAACTACATCAACCCATTGTATCCAACAACAAACAGTTTTTTTTTTGTTTTGTTTTTACCGAATCAAGATATTAATGCGGTTCACGCAGAAATATACACAACGTCCTTCTCCAGCTGCTCTATTGATCACCACCACGGCAAAGCACTACGTTACCTTAATAAAAATTATTACTTCATAATTGAATAACGCTATACGCATTTAAGTAAATCTTCATAAGTTACAGTCATGATCATGCTTAACCATGTCATTGTCATGTTTGTTTCTAAATCCCATAAGATATAAGTTAATTAACAAAAGAGTTTTTGCCAGACTTGCATAATGAAAACAATACAAAGAACTCGCTCATTTCTCCGAATACTATGGTAACATGTGTTGTAATACGCGTGGCTACAACCCTCAGTCATTTTGGACATCAATGTCCCTTTTAGAACAATGCTTTTTTTATACCTCTAAGATAACATAATAGAGCTACAGCAATGCTTTAAAATGTTTTCTGAACTATAAGGAAATACCATAACCATTATGATTATTTATTAGCCATTCATTAGTTTTAAAACTCAAGTGTGTTTCTCACAAACGAAATAAAAATCCAACGCGAGAGTGATTCTCAAACTGAAAGTTGTAGAGAACAATGTCTTCTGGCAATAGGTACAGTACTTAGCATTCCCGGGACTCTGAACCAGCAACAAATTGTTCAGTTTTAAAAATACATGTCTCATGTAAATCAAATAGGTACGTACATTCCTTTCGTACAATATCTATGTTAAAATTCAAATCACGTTTATTGCAAACAACAAACACAAAATCTTTTCTTCTTCCGAAAATTGCTCTATCTTTATAGGTACCAACTCCTCAAAAGCTTTTATTTCAAAAGTTTTGTATAAATGCATTTCTGCACCAGGTAATATTAAATTAAATTTGCCGTGTGATGCCGGCCCAGAACAGCATCACCCCACCTCCTACTCATGGGTGTCGTAAGAGGCGACTAAGGGACTCGAGGGCGTGCATTGCAATTCCAGGCGATGGGCCGACAACCTGTCACTATAGTGATTCACAGCTATCCGATTGACCCTCAAACCCTTGTCAGACGCGGTGTCAATATCCGTTTCACGGCCGCCAACGCTCTGCCTACCCCGCAAGGGATAAAGGTGCGATTCATGTATGTATGTATGTATGTAATATTAAATATCAATTGCAGTAAAGATTGAGAACCAGTCGCTATTCCCAAACTAAAACACAACGCCTTGGTTCTCATAGGTACTTGAAAAGACCCTTTTTTTTGTCTCCACCAATATCAAATAGCCGTCCCATAGTTTGACTTTAGGTTTGTTAAACTTAGTTCTAAAAATAGACTGATTTATCCATTTCCAAAAGTTTAAAAACACGCTAAATAATATTTTACTGTAACGATACATGCGTCACTTTATTAACAAGTAGTAAGTAAGCACTAATGCAATGCAAAAATTGCAAAAGATCACAAATACTTCTTTACACAATAAAATACGAAATCAAAACTTCCAGACTAGGCCAAGAATTGAACCTGAACCTTCATGTTCCTTGAAACAGTCTACCAACTGTGCCAACGAAAACGAAATACGTGTGCAACTAACTGTACACAACAAAACTAAATCGTGTTTCTTTTTATATTTGATTATTTCCGATCCCAGAGACATCTTCCTATCATCACAACGTCATCCATTGACAAAGAAATTAATTAAACTTTTGTTTTTGTGAATCTAATTCATTATCCAAAATAATTATTTTATCGAGTGATTTTTCATCAAACAATAATGCCAATTAAAATCCGATAAAATTGACGCCAGTCCAACTTAGGTCCACTTTTATAAACAAATTCAGTAGATTAACGTGTGGCAATCATTACTGTACTAAAATAATAATTATGACACAAACTGAAAATTGCCATCAGTTGCCAATGAACATTACTAATGCGCAGCAAATAAAAATCATCAGCAAGCAATAACATCAGATCACTAGAATATATTAGCATGGAAAGAACTGGCCTGAATTATTTGTGGTCCAAGAGCATTCTTTGCAATCTGCATTTCCGCTTACAACTGGTATCTTCGCCACGAAAGTCATTTTAGTCACGATCACTGGGTCCACAAGTCTATCACTATGGCACTACATTACAGTTTGTAGGTCTCAATCCCACTTCTGATGACGGAACGGCCGAAAATCAGATAGTAGGCTTGCAGCTATAATTAATTTTAACATTAAGATCAGGACGCGAAGTACCAAAACCAAGGAACGATGAAAGGTCATTTGAGCCTTGCGCTACGCCCGATCGCTCAAACAACACTAACTCGGAATCTCTCTGTTCCCAAAAATGCCTTTAGCCAAACCACTTGACACAATATGTCTACTACATGCTTCGACCGACGCCAACGCATAGGTACTCAATTAATGCTCTTTCCATAAAATACATCAAAAAGTGCACTTTACTTCATTCCTCAGGTTTAATACCTCACGCTCCGACATACATATATCAAAAGTTACAGTTAAGGCGGTAAGTTCATAGTATTCCTACAAGTGGCGCCCGTAAAATTTATTCAAAAAGCATCACCACTGCGGTACAAATAAAGAAACTAGAGGCCCATGGAGACATATGGTTAGCAATTGATAAATAACAAAAACCAGTAAATTTAATATTTCAACTATTGTTTAGGTTAAACTTACTTCTCCGAACAGCAAAAGTGCCACAAATATTACAGCGAATTTGTTTATCATTTTGTAGCAGCTCCGTCCACAATACCACAGCGGAATGATGCGCTGCAGTTGTTCACACAGTTTTATACTAAATATTGTTGTCACAGTTCTTGGTCCCGTAACTACTTCCTAAATACTTCAAAATTAATGGAGTACAATAATAAAGTCAAATAATGTTATGGTCGTTTTAAAGTTATTATCAAATCAGAAAGAGTTTTAGATAATTGAGCAATTTATTTGAATATTTTTGTATGGATTCTAGATTTTGGTAGACATGTTTTTATTCAAAATTGTGTTCAGCATAGGATTGTGTTTCTTTTCTTTACGTTAGAAGTGACATAAAAATATTTTAAGTAACAAACCTACATCATATTAAAGCGAATATTTTTAAAGACTAATATTATAAAGAAGATAAAAGAAGCAGTACATTACCTACAGTCACATTATCGTGAAAAGTCGCTGGTCAAATAAGATGATAACATAAACGTGCTTAGAACTCAAACTGGTGCATTTATTTGTCATCCCTTTGCAGTACCTAAATGATACTTGGTAGCTAGTCGAGCACATCCTGCGTGTAGCGTCAGCAGAACTGAGTGAGCGAGCAACCTCGCAGCGCCAGTACAGCAGGCAGCTAGTGCAGCTACTCGCACAATGTCGATACTCGATTTGAGATACCAGCTGCAAGAGAACTGTTACGAAAAACCATAAATTTCAGTTTTATATTATTATCTGAATCCATTATTTTTATATCCTTACACTAATTCAGACTCCAGAAATACTGAACTAAATTAAAAATAAAGATTCTGAAACAATAAAACTGCTTTATGAAAAGCATCAGTAACTTTTAACCGCAAGAAAACCAAACGCCTTAGTCTCCCAGGAAAACATGAAGCAGAGGCAAAACTGTACAAATAAAAAAGATAAACTAAATATTTATCGATAATATCGTATAACATGAACTCTAGTCTGAATGACACGTCAGCACTTCCAGTGCCCAGGCTCTGCTTCCCGGCTTAGTTCAAGTTGTGTTGCTTTCATAATAGTTACGAGTAGGTGTAACTAGCAGATATAGTTAGGTATGTGTTGGAGCCTGCAGACTGAACGAGTCAACTATTTCAGATTATGGAATAATATATGTATCTTTATAAAGATTTTTAAAGTTACAATTACTTATCTTAAAAATATTAACGCTATTAATCTAATTTATAAAAGGCTACACTTAATTAAATACAAATATGTATTTCTGTTCTTCTCATGAAACTGAACAACTTTTAATTTTTTTTCCAATATACCTTTTTTTTTACTAAGTGAATTTGTTCTATTTCACGAGTAGATCTGATCGTGGAAATATTTATACTAAATTAAATGTAACCTCATACATCACAATCCTGTAATAACTATATATAATTAAAACAATTTCAATACGAATAGTATTGAAATTGTATGAAATTACTGATGTTTTGCTTTTGTATGCGGTCCCAGGTATCACCGGGACCGGGAGCTGCATACTCGGAATTTACCGAGTGAACCTAATTAAGTGAATACTCGCGCTGCGGTTTCCGTGTTAGTTTCTATTACAAGTTTTGAAATAGGCACAACATCTACATAATTAATTATCATTCATTATTCTTACTTCAAATATAACTTAACATCATTGCTTTCTAAACAAATGAGATGAAGCATTGAAACGAAAACTGTGAGAAGTAATGTTAGATTATAACGAAGTTATATTATCATAGTATGAAAGAAGGCCGTGTGATGCCGGCCTAGAATAGCATCACCCCATTTCTTACCCATGGGTATCATAAAAGGCGACTCAGGGACTCCAGGTTTTGATGTGTATTACAATTTTAGGCTATGGGCTGACAACTTGTCACTATAGTGATACACAGCACAGGTAAAAAAAAAAAAAAAAATTGACCCTCAAACTATTGTCAGACGTTAAGTGTGATTTATGTATGTATGAAAGAACTTTCCGTCGTTGGGGACCCATCTACAAAACAAAGGTAGCTTGTTTAATAAAATACACCACAACATGCTATGTATTCGCCCCAAATACTGCGGCGGTGTATCATCTGCCAGAGTAGCGACGCGGAAGCAATGTGACAAATTGCTGGAAAACAGTAGCGGACCTCCAATATAGGAGGGTTGACGTTTTAATGAGTTTAGCGGAGACAAAAGCGAGAGACTCTCGCTTCTACACCGCCTTCACAAACCGCCGAACAATGCCAGCTGAACTAACTTTACCAGATTACTTGCATTTTCTGTTTTTTTCATAGCGGTATTCTTTTCAGATTGCAGCTTATGGTAATCATTGCTTTTAAATATAAACTTCCTCTATCGATTCGATGGCATGCCTATACATACAAGCCCAGTAATCAGCCACATTAGAGAATTCAAAATATTTTCGTTTTTAAATTAAAATACATTTATTCGTTTAACCCAAATAACATTTTAAATAACTACATTCAATTTATAATTATAAGATCAATGTCAAAATACAAATAATAAATGCATTTATCTACACTAATATTATAAAGAGGAAAGATTTGATTGTTTGTTTGTTTGCATCGAATAGGCTCCGAAACTACTGGCCCGATTATCAAAATTCTTTTACCATTAGAATCCTACATTATTCCTGATGAACATAGGCTATATTTTATACGAGAAAAAAATAGGGATCTGCGTGAAAATTTCGATAATGTAACCCAACGTATGTAAAATGTACCAAAAAAATATCTTATATCGCGTACGCTGTGGAATTTACAAAAGAGCAAAGTGATGTACTACAGTTTTATAGAAGACATCAATATCTATAATAATGTCCACGATACATGTCTAACTATTACAGTTATGCCACAATAACTACTTTTTCATTTAAAAATGTACCAACAACGCCACATTATTCGTACCAGTAGTGTAATGATTACATTTAATCATTACTGTATTAAAGGGTGTCAGGGATAGCCCTCCGAATACTGATAGGGTACATAAAGACCATGAAACTGAACAACTTTCCCCTAGGAACATATTTCAGGAAACGTAAAAAAACTGACTTCCCATAGTGAATGCAGTCAGCTGATTGTGATTTTGTATGGAAGGTAATTTTTTTGGCGATTCCTGACATATGTAATGTTTCTAGGGGAAAGTTGTCCAGTTTTATGTTTCATGCACCCTATCAGTATTCGAAGGGCTGTCCCTTACTCGGTGTAAAAAAGACGACAAAAAACATTACAAAATGCATTAAAAAAATCTACACTAAAATAATACATACATACACATATCACGCCTTTTATCCCTTGCGGGGTAGGCAGAGCGTAAACGGCCGCAAAAACGGACATTTACGCCACGTTTGACATATTTTTGAGGGTAATTTGGAAAATTGTGTATCGCCATAGTGACAGGTTGTCAGCCCATCGCCTAAAATTGCAATACACACCCTCAAGTCCCTTAGTCGTCTCCTACGACTCCCACGGGAAAGAAATCGGGTGATGCTATTCTAAGCCGGCATCACACTAAAATAATAATAATATAATCTACACTTATATTAGAAACAGGGTTTTTTTATTGTTTGTTTGAATTGAATAGGCTCCGAAACTACTGGACTGATTAAAAAAATTCTTTTACCATTAATTGAAATTGCAATTCTTTATTCAATGTAGGATAGTATCATCTACTTATTGACGTCATGAACCGTCATTCTAAAAAAATAAATTTCTATCACACAATTTTCTTTTTTTTATTACAATTTTGTTATGACCTAATAAAAAACCGGCTCGGGTGGGATAAAAAAAATAAAAATAAAGGCACTGCCATTGGGCTGGCCAGGTTAATCACACGGCATGTAACTTTACGCCACCACCATCTGAAAAAGATATTTATTTCAAATTGAAGTCAAGATATCTTGAATCCTACATTATCCCTGATGAACAAAGGCTATATTAAACTGTCTTATTACCGGGGGGAAATTGTAAGCGGCGAGTGAAACCGCTGGGCGGGCTGCTAGTTTGTTCAATAATTCATCCACCGAATAAAAAGCCTTTTGGGTCAGCCATGCTTTGAATTCGAATTCCGTCTTACAGTCATGAATTTCAGTCCTAATCTTATTAGATATAAGCGATCATATACCATGCAGGGACTTGCTCATCTTCAAAAGACGGTATCTAAATGTGTCCAGCGGAGCTTGTGGCTCTAATGACACTGGTAGCCGGGGAGTAAGTGTATCCTGAGATTAAGCGGCTGTATGATCCCAAGGTTAAGTTAGGTTAGGTTAGGTTTTTTTTTTTTTTTTTGTATTTTGTCAGTAATATTTCCTCTGACATTGGTCAGAGACTTTTTATACTTTGAAAACTTCATAACGTGTTTTTTATTTTTGTTACTTTGCTCTTGTCGTTTGATCAGGAATATGTTTTTGTTTTTTATTGTTGTGTGTTTATATATTGTATGTGTGTGAATTAAGGTTTGGTCACAGTGGAAAGCTTTTTTAGAAAAAACCCAAATTTATTTAATTAAAATTTAATAAAAAAATAATTAAAAATTAATTCTAAAATATGCGTGACGATTGAACGATGCTAGTTACAAAAGTGGAAGTAGGAAGATGACCGAGATACGCAGCACGGCGGCTGTGCTCAATAATTTGTGCTGATGCGGTCGCATGCGTTAGCGCGTGAGGTGCGACGTCCAATATCTTAGATTTTATTATATCGGGTCTTCCTTCATATAGGGTCTTATTATATATCATCTCCCTCCCGAAGTTCAGCAACTATTTGATAGCTTTTGCTGAAAATAGTGCTGAGATGCCTGTTGTAGACTCAGCTGCAGAAACAGGATGACATTTCCTAGATTTGTCGATCTCAGCATAGATTTCTGGTTCTACTGGTTTGTCCTTGATATCTGGTGTCTCTGGTAATTTAGATCTTGCAATACGCTTTCGACATATAATTATGATAATGACTATGATTATTCCTAGTAGCATAAGGTATACAGGAATGGTAGTGTGATACAGGCTGCTTGAATTAAGTTCGTTGAGATGCAGTGGTGGCTGAAGGGACAACTCCGAGTTTCTGGACTGTAGATCTTCAAGGTTTATAGTATTTAATTTAAGTATTGGCTGGTCACTGGAATGCTGTAAGTTCTCATTGGAAGTGATGTCTACCATTTTCATAGCTTGTCCTTTAATGTGGTCATAAATATTGCTTATTGTAAAATCTGGAGCCTGCAGAAAACATCCCTTGGGAATTGTAGATAAGTAACTTCCTTGCAGCGTAGCGTACTGGTCTTGCGAACAAGATAGATGGATTTTCGTGGGTTTTGGAAGGCTGAAAGTGTAGTGTCTTTCATCGAGTTTTTCAAAGGCTGGAGTAGACAGGATGATTGTAGTGAATTTGCAGGAAACGTCTATTTGCTGTATGGTGATCAACTGGTGGATGCATCTCTGCTGACTGGTGACTAGGTGTGACTTCTTTGCCTCGCAGATATACCAAAGACTGGCCTTCGGGCATTCTGCCTCTATGTACATGAAATCATTCTCATGCATTGCTATATAAGGATAGGAGGGTATAATAACTCTATGGCTTTTATTAGGGATGGAAGATAGTTTGAAAAGGTTATAATTTTTAGGGAAGACAATCGGAACCTTAAAAACTATAATTATATTTTCTTTGTCGTAATAGTACCCCAACTTTAGAATGTCAAAATATTCTCTAATATCTAAATCTAACAATTCATCACTTTTATAAAGTGATTTTAACTTAACTAATATCCCCTTAAATGTTTCCGAGCTTAGCATAGAATGGTGTGTACTTTTTGCGCGTATGAATAATAAGTTTTCTAAGCGAGTTAATTCTTCGGAAAGACTATCTATATTATCTCCTAGTATTAAAAGTAATTGAGCTAAATGTGCATACTTAATTAATTCTGTATCGTGCTTAACATCTTTTTCAAAAATAGTTTTGACAGCATTTTCGATTTTTAATTGATTTTCTTTTAAAGCAGAAATTGTCTTAAAAGTTTCATTTGTCCAACTTTTATCAAAACTAATATGGTTATTTATTTCAGTGGTTATTTTATTTTCGTTATCGAACAAGGTTTTAATGGCATTATCGTACTTAATGGCGTCAGTGTAATCTAGGTTTCCAGAGATACTTTTAATTACTGATCCAAGTCCGTCGATAAGACCTCTCTTTGCCCTTGAAGGACTGAAAGTAAATAGCTGGTCAGAAATCCTTTTAAGTTTATAGCCGAGATAATCTATATGTGGTCCATACAATGACAGAGTTTTATTATTTAACAGAGGTGTGACATTTTGAAGATTAATTTGAACTGACTCTATATTCGATTTTATGTTACCGAGGTTAACTGATTGTAAAAAGGAATGATGATGGGAAACTATCTTCGATTGTCCCAGGTTAAACGGGAGTAGTCCAGGGCCGTCATCCAGATTGCTCAGGACTATGTCCTCTGCTTGCGTCAGGGTCAGGGCCACGGGCAGTATGAGCAAGATAATCCTGTAACAACCGGGAACTTTTAGGGACACGTTTTAATCGCGACTTGGCTACAGGACCTCTTTTTTTCTTGGTATAAATATGGATAGGGAGATCGGCTAGAACTGTATCTTGCGTGAAACGGGGTGCAAGTTTTTGACGGCAAGCGGCTGGGTTACGAATAAAGATTTGTTGCTCAGGTGAGTAAATTTCCTCTGATTCACGGGTTTTATTGCGACTTTCTGTGAGCTCTGTACGATGATCAAGAGAAGACTCGTTAAGGAGGTTATAAACTTTTTGCATTCTTTGACGGTGATCTTGAATATACTGCTGTAAAAGGTGTTCTGATAAGTTGATATCTAGGGGGTCACGGGGGTCTAAATGTCCGGTAATAATGTCTAAAGGACGACACTTTGTAAAACTATGTATCGAACTGTTATATGCCAAGATAGCATAGGGCATCAAATGAACGACAGTCTCATTGCGTTTTTCTAATTTTAAAATCCTCAAATGTTCCAACAAAGTTGAATGTAACCGTTCCACTATGCCATTTTCATTTGGGGCATAAGCTGAAACTTTATGGTGGTTAATTTTATGTACTCTTGCAAATTCCAAGAATAATTGATTTGTAAACTCAGGGCCTCTGTCTGTCACAACTGTCATGGGAACCCCATGATGGGTGAAGAACTGCAATAAGGCCTGAACTACACTAACAGCGGTAGCATCTCTCAAATAGTAAGCCTGAGCATACTTTGAAAAAGCATCAATAATTGTGAGGTATTTCTGATTTTCAGCACTAAATAGGTCCAAGTGAACAATTTCAAATGGTCGCGTAGGTGGAGGTACAATATTAAACTTTTGTTGGATGGGGTTACGGTCGTACTTAGACTGCCCGCAAATACTACATTCATTAATATATTTGCCTATGTGTTCTTTCATTTTGGGCCAGTAGAACTTGTGGGATAAAGACAAATAGCATTCATTGGTACCACGATGGTTAGTCTTTCCTTCATGATACAGTTTTATTATTTCCTGTTGTTTTAAATAGTCCTTTACATTCTCTAATTCCTTTTTAGTCAAGACTAAATTCATGGCAGAATTTTTGAAATTTCTTTGGATGATCGGGATTATAGAATACATTTCTAGCGGAGGGTTGATGAGAAGGCCTGTTTTTACTTTTGGATTGACATATTCCTTTATAAGATTGACTACATCTTCTTCAAGGTTCGCTTTGGACACTTGAACATTTGTCCTTGTATGGGACTCAAAAGGCTTGGAGACTGTTGTTCGACCTTTAATGTTCTCTACAACTGTAATGAAAATTTGCTTATGAAATTTGTTAAGAGGGTCATCGGTAATCGGTACTTCTAAAATAGGATTTTCACTATCAGTGTGTACTGTGGCTGTGGTAGATCGTGAATTCAATTCTGAGCAGAGTGGCCTTTCAGACGTATTAACAAGAAGAGACATGACTTCATCATTACGAATTTCCACTCTTGATAATGCGTCTGCATTTGTGTTAGCTTTACCGGGTTTGTATATAGGTTTGAACTGATATTCACTTAGCTTTAGCCTCCACCTAGTAAGGCGAGAATTGGGGTCTTTGATATTTAATACCCATTGCAGTGGTCTGTGATCGGTTAATAATTTAAATTTACGGCCAAATAGGTAGGGACGGAAATATTTCGTAGCCCACACAATGGCAAGCAACTCTTTCTCTATGGTGCTATAGTTAATTTCACTACTATTGAGGGTACGGGACGCGTATGCAATGGACTTGTCAGAACCTACAGGACCCTGGGATAGGATGGCCCCAATCGCCAGGTTGCTTGCGTCCGTCGTTAGGATAAAATCCTTATTGAAATCTGGGTATTGGAGTATAGGATCATTTACTAAGAGTGTTTTACACTTCTCAAAACACTCGATATATTCCTGGTCGAAAACTATTTTAGATCCCTTTTTGAGACATTGTGTCATTGGTTTTGTGATTTTGGCAAAATCAGGAATAAACTTCCGATAATAACCCAGAAGACCTAGGAATCTTTTGATTTCTGTACTGGTTTTTGGTAAAGGGTATTTTTGTATTGCTGATATCTTGTCCGGATTGGGTTTTATCCCGTCTCTAGTTATGACATGGCCAAGGTAAGCTGTTTCCAGTTTCAAGAATTCGCTTTTATCCATCTGGATCTTAAAGTTGGATTCACGTAATCTTTGGAAAACTTTTTCAAGATTGATCATATGCTCCTGAAGGGATGTACTGAAAACAATTATGTCGTCAAGATATACTAGACATATCGTGTTCTGGAGGTCCTTAAGCACATTGTCCATGACTCTTTGAAATGTAGATGGACTGTTCTTAAGACCCATGGGCATCCTCAAAAACTCATAGTGCCCATGTTCTACATTAAAAGCTGTTTTATGAATGTCAGTAGGGTCCATTTCAACCTGATAGAACCCACTAGCCAAGTCTAGTGTGGTAAAATATTGGCAGTTACCTAGTTTGTCCAGGACATCAGCAATATTTGGTATGGGGTACTTATCATCGATAGTCTTTTCGTTGACTTTGCGAAAATCTATGACAATCCGCCACTTGGTTTTCCCTGAGGCATCTTGCTTCTTCGGGACTACCCAGATAGGGGAACTCCATGCAGAGTTTGAGGGTCTTATTATATCCTGTTCAAGCATAGATTTAATTTGTTTCTGTACTTCCTCTCGGTGAATAAAAGAGTACCGATAAGACTTTGTATAAACTGGGACCTCATCTGTCGTTTTAATTGCGTGTTTAATCTTATTTGTAAATGTAAGAGGTTCACCCTCGACATAGAAAACATCAGCATAACGGGAGCATAAGGTTTTCAAATTAACCTTTTCCTCCTCGTTAAGATGGTCTGTTCGTAAACGAGAGATGACTTCTTTTACACGATCAGGCATTTTATGGGTGCTTTCAAAATTATATATCTCGCCTTTAACGGCATAATCCATAGAATAAATCACATCATGGTGACTAGGATTGTGAATTTCTAGAAATCCTCTACTATTTTTAACTGTCGTTAAACACTCACTTATAACACAGTTCGAGATCACCTGTTGTGGAACGTAAACTTCTCCATCTCTAACGTTAATCGGGACTTTAACAAATTTTGAAGAACCGGAAGGAATAAATTCCTCATACAGATTAACATTTCTTGAATTATACATTTTTAAAGGATTTACTGAATGCGGTGTGTTAGTGGTGAACATCATATTTTTGTAGCAAATATTAGCCTTCCATGCTTCAAAAAGATCTGAGCCAATCAAACCATCGAAATAGGGATGAAAATCATAGATGAAAAATGTTATTTCACTATCGTCATTGAATTCTGTAAAGGAGGGCAAGGTAATAGAATAATCACTGCGTGTTACAGAATGAGAATTTGTAACTTCGAAAGGAGTGTAGTTGAGGGGTGTATCACCGAAATATTTTTCGACTGCTTTTGGGCAAATAAATGACTGATTAGCTCCAGTGTCGACTAGTAGCTTTAAGGGTGGTGATTTTATTTCAATATAGGGAAGTCGACGCTGAGTCTGCAAGTTGACGTCTATTTTGATTCGTCGGACTTCCGGGCGCCCTGAAAATCCTGGGTTTCTGTTTTCAGAGGATACTGAGGTGATTCCTCATAAGAAGGAGCAGCAGCAATTTCAGGATACTGATAAAAATCATACTGTGCATCAAAAGCATAATTGTACCCGGGGTAATCATAAGCTTTGTTGTACTCATAGCTTTCAGGGACTTCATAAGATGGATCGTAACCGTCACAGTCATTAAACTCATTAAAATTCAATTCCCTAGTTCTAAAATAGTTGGACGGAGGCGGGTTTCCGGATCGCCTCCAATCGTGACCAGTGTGGAAACTAGTTGGGGGCAAGTATCTAGTAGCAAAATTGCTTACACCACTCATAGGGCGAGGTGCTGACGTGTTCTGAGGGTTCGGGTTACGGAAAGGCTGTTTAAAAGAATTATTCTGCGAGTTGAAGTTTGAAGGGGCAGCAGCGCGGAACATTTGCTGCGTGCGAGATGGACCAGCCTGGTGTAACTGATTGAAACTGGGTCTCCAGTTAGATGATTGAGCTTGAGGTAACTTAAAAGGTCTTGAGGGACCTGTCATCGCTGGCATTGTAAAATTGACAGGCCTAGGTGGCATAAAATTGGATTCAGTTTGAGGCATTTTAGGCCCACTGCTAAAATGAGGTTTCCGCTCCATGCCCAGTCGTTCGTTACGACATTGCATGTATAGGGTGTTAGTTTCCTCGTGCACAAACTCGAGTGCTTTTTCGATAGACTCCGGCCTCATACACCTAATGCGGAACCCGAGAGGGTCCTTGAGACCGCGCGTAAATGCCTGTAAGGTCAACTTTTTATACAGCGTACGCTTGGCTTGGATGGTGGTATCTACCGTTTCATGCAGGGTGACATATGTCATTACAGTCGCAAAGAGATTCTGACAGTGTTCAAAAAATTCCTGAGGTGTACTTTGCCCTTGAGTAAGCAGAGCTAAATCGTTATACAGAGCGGTCTCATCGCGTTGGTCTGAAAAATTATTAACAAGCGCGGCGCGAATGCCATTCCAATCTTGCGCAATACCTGTCGCATTAATCAAGCGGGCTGCATTGCCAGTAATTTTATTTAAAATCCCATTAATTAATCCTACATTATTAAGATTATTAATCGGAACTGTTCCCGTCACATATTCCGCATAAAGTTCGTCACATAACTTCAAAAACCGGGGTAAAATATTTGGGTTACCATCAAATTCCGGTACTAATCTAAGGGCACGAAGTATACCTTCCAAATCTGCCATTATGTAACTTTCACTACTACTGTAACTCGATACACTTCGCGAACTTGACACACTATTTGAATCACCGTCGCTATAGTCCAAATTTCTATTAGAGTCAGCGGTTTCACGCCTATTATTCGTACCTAACCGGGTTCCGTGATTGCCTTGGATGGAAAATCTTGGAAAATTCTACTACACAAATGGTAAAAATAGGATAGCAAGCACAAAGAAGATTCAAGGTACTTACATTATTCGGGAATTTTCTGCGTATCGATGTCTGGATACACCTTCCACTGGGGCCTCGGGATACGTTGTAGGTTCTTCTCGGGCGGAGTAGCGCGGTGGTTGCTATATAGATGACCGCGCGATAGCAACTAGGAATTTCGGATTCTTACGAAAAATTCCTTGCTTTCCTTCCCCCCAAGCTATAAGACTGCGCCAATTAAGGTTTGGTCACAGTGGAAAGCTTTTTTAGAAAAAACCCAAATTTATTTAATTAAAATTTAATAAAAAAATAATTAAAAATTAATTCTAAAATATGCGTGACGATTGAACGATGCTAGTTACAAAAGTGGAAGTAGGAAGATGACCGAGATACGCAGCACGGCGGCTGTGCTCAATAATTTGTGCTGATGCGGTCGCATGCGTTAGCGCGTGAGGTGCGACGTCCAATATCTTAGATTTTATTATATCGGGTCTTCCTTCATATAGGGTCTTATTATATATCATGTGCAAATATGTTACATACGTAGAATATGGAATTTGAGGGTTATTGAATAATTTGAGACAATTTTTTCTTTTTTTTTCTTTTTCTTTTCTTTTTTTTAAAACTTTTTTTCTTTTCTTTTAATTTTTTTTTTTTTTTTAAGAAACCATGCGTTATGTTTTACAGTATTTACTTATTTTCTACTTGCTTATTATATCTTAACTTAATTTTATAAAGTTTTGCAAGTCATACATATAAATCGTATATGAATTCTTGCAAATTATTTCTAGGCTTAATTTTAAAATTGTTATTGCATTTTTTATACCTGAGATGTTTGGGCATATACTCAATATATACTTACGCATCTAAGTTTTATTTCTTTTTATTGCGTGTTTGGTTACTTTTGTGCAGAAGTCAATAAATTGGTTTCTGTATTTTCCCGCTAATATTTCCCATAGTGTATCTTTGTCTACTTTGTTATTTATCTTCTGTTCCAGGTCGTTCCTCTCTGTTCCAAATTGGGGGCATTCCACTATTAAGTGGATTACGGACTCCTCTTTTGCGGGATCGCAGCTGCATGCTGGACTGTCTTTTATTTTAAACTTATGTAGGTACTGTGCGAAGCCTCCGTGTCCCGTTAGTACCTGGACCAGTAGTGGGGTAAGTTTTATTTTCCTTATAATTTTATATGCTAAGATCGCGTTCGGCAGGAAGAGTTTAGTTACTGCCGCTGTTTCGCCCTTGATGTAACGCTCATTCCATTCGTGCAACGAGTTTTGTCTGAGTGATCGTTTTATAAATGAGGGTGGACAGTTTGTATAGTCTGCTTTTGTTTTTTTATGGGCGGCTTGTTTGGCTAGCTCATCTGCTCTCTCATTTCCCACCGTGCCAACATGAGCTCTTATCCAAAAGAGCCTCAGGTTTTTCCCCTCATTTTTTAGTTCGGAGATTTTCTTTTTAATATTAAATGCTATTGGGTGGAAAGAGATTCTGTTTTGCAGAGTTGGTTAGGTTAGGTTAGGTTAGGTTAGGTTGGGTTGGGTTGGGTTGGGTTGGGTTGGGTTGGGTTGGGTTGGGTTGGGTTGGGTTGGGTTAGGTTAGGTTAGGTTCCCGTGTGGAGTTGCTGGATCTCCCATCGGGCGCGTCCCCGGGTGGCGGATAGGGGAATGCCCTCCAAGATATGGCGGGTACCGGGCTTGCCCGGCGCAGACTAAAACCAGTGCCTGGGAGTGGTATGTGCGCAGCGCTCTCAGTTACTGGGCTGAAGCTGAGTAGAATGTCCTACGCTCGAAAAGGTTCAGTTCCAGGTAGCGTTCGGTGGCGTCGGGAATTCGCACCGGGCGTACTGCAAACTCAACGTAGTGGTGGTTGTTTTAAAATGGCATATGTTAAAAACAATAATTTACTGCAGGTCGTTACCGCCGATGGCGGAGAATCCGACCCTAGGACTACGGATTTGGTCAGTAAAACGACGAAACCCGTAGGCCTAGGTGGCCCATCGTATTCTGCAGAGGGCCAACCTATGCTAATGAAAAACAATGAGAATAGAAAGAGAGAAGAAGTTACTAGTAGGAATAAAAACAACGACACGGCGATTTCCAACATGGATTCTGATGGCTCACGATTTGGTAAAGATGGCGCGGTAAAAACGCATGGCCTTCAAGGCCAAGGGACGGACAGCTCAATAATTTACGCCCCCTTCTGCTTTGGGGGTGCAATTGACGATGGCAATGATTCGGACAGTTCTGCCTTTCGATGGCATCAACCTATTCCACGGCGTCTCAGTCTAGGAAGCGGGGTCAGCAGATCGTAGATGACAATGGGAAGTTCTTTTCGCCATCACCTGCAGTTAAGAAAACGAGATCGATGCTTTCCTTGCCGAAAATTGAAGATCTCGCATCTGAAATGAGGGAACAGCCTAATGTTGACCTCGCTGCCAGGATAAATGAAAATCTCGAGAAGGTTGAAAATGTGGCTAATAAGTCCAAAAATCTCAAAGGTGACTTTGTGCGAGCACTGAGAATGTCTGTTCGTGTGTGTCAAGCAGCTGTAGCTGAAATGGCACAGAGGTCTTCGACAGACCGTTTAGAGCGGGAAAATGCTGATCTACGTTCAAAACTAGACTCTCTGAATGGAAGGGTACATGCGCTCTCTAAAGAATTAGCGGAGCTTCGAAACGCCCAGGTACAACCAGAACAAGCGATAGCGATGGAAAATACACCATCTCGTAGTTCCGATGATGTGCTTTTAGCACAAATAAGGACTATGATCGATATTAAAATTGCATACCTTGAGTCAAAGCTTTTGCCGCAAGAGGTTATTCGTCCACCTCTAAGACACGAAACGGCTAAGTCTATGCCAAAAGATTCGAAGGAAGGGACTTCAACAAAAAATACAAAAAAGGCAGAGAAAAAGGTACCATCCATTCCTGATAAACCTCCAGTGCAGGCACAACAAAATGCCAAGCAGACTGAGCAAAACTCAGAACCTGCTTGGAAGACTGTGGAAAACAAGAAAAAGAAGAAAAACAACACTTCTAAGGTACAGGAAAACTGTCAAACAGAGACGAAAGCTAATAAAAACAAGAAGAATAAAAACAAAAGCAAGAAAACGAACCCAAAAGTACCGAACTGCCCCGGTCCATGGTTGTTGCCGTTTCTATTCCAGAAGGGTCTGAATTGACTTACGCTCAAGTGATGGCAGCCGCTAAGGAAAAAGTACGACCAGCTGAGTTTGGAGTCAGTGAAGTTCGCCAAAAACGGGCGCTTAATGGAGGTATCCTCCTGGAAATATCAGGCGAAGAAGGAGCTGCCAAAGCTGACACTCTGGCTTTTAAAATGACAGAAGCTCTTGGGGCTATGGGTGTTCACATCACACGCCCTATGAAAAAGGGTGAAATTAGAGTCATGGATCTCGATGACTCAGTCACTAAAAAAGAGGTTGCATCTGCCGTGGCTGAAGCTGGAGGTTGCTCAGAGGCAAATATTCAGGTGGGAGAAATCAGAGGTATCCGCGCTGGGTCCCTAGGATCAGCTTAGGTCCGCTGTCCCCTTGCCGCTATTCATAAACTAGCAGTTGCAAAGCGAGTCCGCATAGGATGGGTATCGGCCAGAGTGCAGGTATTGGCTTCAAGACCTCTCCAATGCTTCAGGTGTTTAGAACAAGGGCATACACGACACCAATGCACTAGCACTGCAGATCGCACTTCCCTTTGCTACAAGTGTGGGAAAGCCGGTCACATTGCCAATCAATGTGACGCTACTGAACCCAGTTGTCCTTTGTGTGCAGACCTTGGTCAACCTGCTAATCACAGAATTAGTAGTAAAAACTGCAAACCTAAAACAGGTAAGAAAGGCAAGGCTGCTGGCAGGCCAAATTTGTCAGCATTAAATCGGGAAAGTGGAGCTGCATCTACGAATGCGGGAACCACCAACCCGGCCCAGGAGCCAATGGAGGTCAATAATGACAGTACAGCACCTAAAGTACTTCAGGGAAACCTGAACCACTGTCGTAGGTCACAGGATTTGTTCTTGCAGACAATATCCGAGGCATCGGTTTCCCTGGGTGTCATCTCGGAACCGTATCAAGTTCCGGATCATCCTCGCTGGTTCGGTGATGATACAGGACAAGTCGCAATTTATTGGGATGGAGCGCGTGGAGATCCTCCGTGCCGCAAAACAGATTCTGACTCAGGTATAATTGCTGTCGAATGGGGGTCACTCATAGTGATTGGCTGCTACATAACTCCTAACTGTAGCTTAATCTGCTATGAAGCATATTTAAATAAGGTAGAAGTTATAGTTAGAAACTATCTTCCTCGCCCAGTCTTAGTTCTTGGTGATTTTAATGCCCGATCTAGGGTATGGGGAGACGTGGTGGATACCATGAAAGGAGACACATTACTTGAGTGGGCTGCAGGATTAGATCTTCGCTTGCTTAACAGGGGATCTGTAAGTACTTGTGTCCGTTG
This sequence comes from Tuta absoluta, assembly GCA_027580185.1. Taxonomy (NCBI): domain Eukaryota; kingdom Metazoa; phylum Arthropoda; class Insecta; order Lepidoptera; family Gelechiidae; genus Tuta; species Tuta absoluta. The sequence continues at coordinate 8,767,199 of JAQAHW010000026.1, forward strand.
GCAAGGAGAATCTATAGTCGATCTTTCCTGGGCGAGCCAGTTGGCTGAAAGAATGATCTCAGGCTGGAGGGTAGCGGAAGAGGTTGTTTCATTATCCGATCACCGTCATATTGTATTTTCTGTGGTTCACCGTAGGTCAGACGGATCAATTCGTCGTCGAACGATGACTTCTCCTGGTTGGGCACTTAAACGCCTAGACAAGGATTTGTTGATTGCCGCAGCTCATACTGCTGATTGGAACCCTGCTCCTAATGTGGAAAATCCATCTTACTCCGAAAGCGAGTCGTTGTGGTTCCGTGAGACGATGACCTCGGTTTGTGATGCCGCAATGCCTCGGGTTAAACAGAACATCAAATATCCCGTATATTGGTGGTCAGATCACATCTCCCACCTACGAGAAACTTGTCTTGCTTCTCGGCGCGTCTACACAAGAACAAGGAGGAGAAGAAGGGTTACGGAAGAAGAGAAAGCTAGCACTTACGTGGCTTACCGGGCTGCAACAGTTGCATTACAGACGGCAATAGCAGACGCAAAACGCCAATCATGGAATGAGCTTCTGAGTGACTTGGATAGAGATCCTTGGGGCCGCCCGTATAAAATGGTACTGGGAAAGTTGCGGCCTTGGGTGCCTCCCTTGACCGAAACAATGGAGACAGAATTTACTCTTAGAGTTGTGGATACTCTTTTTCCTCGGGTCTCATCTGACAGCGGAAGCACCCTGGTCTGACAACCTGGAAGTGAATAATGCGGAATTAAAATATGCGCTGAGGCGTCTATCAGCAAAAAATACTGCTCCGGGTCCTGATAAGATCCCAGGTCGTGCTCTAGTAATTGCTTTGGGTGTGCTAGGAAACCGTTTGCAGCGGCTCTTTACGAGTTGCTTGCGTTACGGAATTTTTCCAACAATATGGAAGGAGGCCAAATTGGTTCTCCTTAAAAAGGAGGGAAGGCCCATCGACTCGCCTTCAGCATATCGACCCATTTGTTTGTTAGATGAAGCGGGAAAGCTATTTAAGCGTATTATTGCCCTGAGAATTAACAAACATCTGGCGCGAGTCGGTCCAAATCTGTCAGAGTCACAATTTGGCTTTCGTCAGGGTCGATCTACTGTAGATGCAATTCTTCACGTGAGAGAGATCTCAGAGCAGGCAGTATCCCAAGGCAGAGTAGTTCTAGCTGTGAGCATTGACATAGTTAATGCATTTAACTCTCTTCCATGGAAAGCTATACATGAAGCTCTTATACATCACGAGCTTCCTGTTTACTTGCAAAATGTAATAGCGAGCTATCTTTCCAATCGGAGCGTATGCTTTCAGGGTCCGGATGGGGCGTTGATTCGGAGGGAAGTAGTGTGCGGGGTTCCACAGGGTTCAGTTCTTGGTCCCCTTCTATGGAATCTTGCCTACGACGCGGTTTTACGGGTAGTGCTTCCTTACGGTGTCAAAATCGTCTGCTACGCAGATGACACTTTAATTCTAGCCGAAGGAGAATCCTTTGAGAGAGTGACGAGACTTGCTGAGCTTGGAATTTCCTGCGTAGTTGGTAGGATCCGTGGACTGAATTTGGCAATCGCGCCTCATAAAACTGAGGCTCTATGGTTCCATGGACTGCCTCGAAGAGAAGCACCGCCCACGTCATCGGTTCAAGTGGGAGAAGCACTAGTACAGGTGGGGCAGTGCCTAAAATATCTGGGCCTGTACCTAGATGGAAGGTGGAACTTTGAAGAGCACTTAAACCACCTGGTTCCCAGGATCGAAAAGGTGGCGGGTGCTATGCATAGACTACTACCTAATCTTGGGGGTCCACGGGAAGAAATTCGGCGACTATATGCTGGCGTACTGCGGTCTATAGCCCTATACGGTGCTCCTGTATGGTCAGATAGGCTTCTAGCTGTCCGACGCCATAGAGTTAAACTAAACGCCATACAGCGGCGTATTGCAATCAGAGTGGCACGAGGATATCGTACCATATCATTTGAAGCAGCAACTATACTTGCTCGACTTCCACCATTTGATATTCTGGCGGAAATGGACGCGGAAGTCTACCGTAAGCTTCGTCAAAATGGTGGAACTGATGTGGAAATTGACCCCTCAGTCCTTCGAGAGCGGGCCCACAAGAAGGCAATCAAAAAATGGTACCAGCGCTTGCATGAGCCACAAAACATTCGGCATCGGGTAGTTTCTGCTATTTTGCCTAGCTTTGATGCATGGCTAAAACGAAAGGGAAGGAATGGTCGAGTTAGTTTCCACTTGACTCAGATGCTCACCGGGCATGGCTGTTATGGTGAGTATCTTAATCGAATTGGACGCGAGTCATCGCCTCAGTGTCACCACTGTAGCTCAAGTCAGGACTCAGCTCAACACACGCTGGAGGAGTGCTACGCTTGGCACTCCGAGCGTCAAGCCTTGGTCCAAGAAATTGGAACAAACTTGTCTTTACCAGCTGTGGTTGCTGCGATATTAGGAAAAAAGGAGGCTTGGAATGCATTTGTTTCCTTCTGCGAGGCCGTCATGGTCCAGAAGGAAACTGCTGAGCGGGACCGAGAGCGGGCGAATCCCGCGCGACGGCGACGACGGAGGGCTCTGAACAGCAGAGTCACTCGCGTACGTCGCAGCCAGGACTAGTTCTGGCGTGCAAGCCGTGTAGTTCCGGTAGAGAATAGCGCTACGGTCTCCCCCGCCTGTCGTAAGAGGCGACTACAGGGGGACTTCGGGGCTGTGGGCGTATACAGCGGGGGCTGCAGCGTCCTCTCAACGGCCTCGGGGAAGGCAGTGACAAGGTTAGGTTAGGTTAGGTTAGGTTAGGTTAGGTTAGGTTAGGTTAGGTTAGGTTTTTTTTTTTTTTTTTTTTTTTTTGTGTGTTTTGCCCTTTTTTCCCCTGACATGGAGGTCAGAGACTTTTTTAAGCCAACACGGACTGCTACAACTTTTTTTTTTTTTTTTTTTACAAGTCCTTTATCGGAAGTTTGTGGTACAGAGCTCCGGATTTTCATACGGGAGTCCTGCATCCATTTGTTTTCAGCATGCATTATTTGTTTACATATTTTTAGTATCTATTTTAGAACTAGGTATTATTTAATGTTACTTATATTAAAATGTCAATGCATTTGGTTTATATTCCTAAGAATATAGAAAATACATAATTTCTTACTTCAATTTATAATTACAATCTTTTTATTCTTATTTTTACTATGTTATTGTGCGTCCTCAGTACGCAGCACTTAACATATACAACTTATTATCTAGTTTTATTTCTTAATATAGTTTTATTTGCTACGTAGTTACAGAACTCTATAAACATGCTTCTCGTTTTTTTATCAGCTATTATACCTGAAATGGATGCAATATTAAGACTTCTCTGCATCTGTTGCTCGAGTTCAAAACGAGCTTTTCCATATTTTGGACATTCTGTCAATATATGTGGCACCGACTCCTCTACGCCTGGGTCGCATATGCATTGAGGGCTTTCTTTGCATTTGAATCTATGCAGGTATTGTGCGAAGCCTCCATGTCCTGTTAAAATTTGAACAAGGGTCGGGGTTAAACTTGTCTTTTTGATCACTGCGTATGCTGCTTCTACAGATGGGAAGAACAATTTTGTTGTCGCTGCGGTTTCACTAGTTTTGTAGCGAGTGTCCCATTTGCCTATACTCTCTTGGCGGATTTGTCGTTTGACAAAGGATATTGGACACTTATCATAGTTAGCTTTGGTTTTTGTGAGTCTGGCCGCTTCCTTCGCCAGTTGGTCCGCCCTTTCATTCCCTTCAATACCGACGTGTGCCCGTATCCAGAAAAGGCGCACGCATTTACCTCTCTCTTTTAGCGTTGCTAAGTTTCTTTTTACCGTGAATCCTATTTGATGGAAGCAGTTTGGATTCCTGAGTAGTTCCAGAGATGATCGCGAGTCGCTGAAGATATTCACAGTGGTATTTTCAGTGGTCTTTAGTGCGATTTCCGTTGCCTGCTGCAGTGCATACATTTCTGCTTGGAATACCGTGCAATACGGTTCTAGCCTGTACTTTTTGAATTTCGTTTCTTTGTTGTTCTCCCAGCAGGAAAGGGCCGCACCTACCTTACCTTCAATTTTACTACCATCTGTGAATATCCTCATGCCTTCTATATGATGTTTGTCTGCTGTTTCAGCGGTTATGTCCTCGAGACATGTAAATTCTATTTCTATGTCTTTAGCAGGGTGCATGGCTTTGAGGAAACAGACTCGAGACTCAACCTCTCTGTCACCAAGCATATCTTGTGGTTTCCCTCGTTTTGCCTCATACAGTTTTGCCGCCTCTTCTACCCTCATGTCCAGCGGGAGTAATCCAGCCAGAGCTAGAGCAGAGTTAAGCGAAGCTGTGCGGTAGGTCTTGCAGATCTTCTGCGCAAATCCCCTTTGAACTGTGTTGAGGCATTTTTGTACTGTTATTTTTCCCACTGCTGGAGCCCATACGCTAGATACGTACATGATAATGGGTTCAATAACTGCGACATATATTGTTCTAATGATTTCAGGGTTTAAACCCCAACTAATTTTTGCCGATCGTGCTAATGGCTTGTAAAGATTTATTGCTTTCCTACAGACATATTTGACATGATTGTTGAAGGTCAGTTTTTTGTCTATAAGTACTCCCAGCAGCTTGATTTCTTCAACCATTTGTATTGGTGCTCCACCCATGTACACGGTCGGTTGGTCATATTTAAGCTTCCTCGTGACTATCATTGCGTTAGTTTTGTGGGGAGCAAACTTGAGTTTGTTGCTTATTCCCCACTCGTATACATGCTGAAGCACCGTGGTTGCTGTCGTTTCCAATTCGGCCGCTGTTTTACCGGAGAAAACGAGGACAACGTCATCGGCAAAAGCCTGACAATGTACCCCCTTCTTTTCAATACTGTCCAATAAAGGGTCCAACAGTAAATTCCAAAAAGTTGGACCTCCTATTGATCCCTGTACACACCCTTTTGTCGTAGATGTCCTGTATTCCTTGCCTGAGTACCGAACACACACACTTCTGTCACTCAAATAACTATCCACCAGGGCTTTAAGGTTTGCTGGGCACTTTTTATCTGTTAGTCGGCATCTTATAGCGGGCCACCACGCACTATCAAAAGCCCCCTCTATATCCAGACTGACTACAATGGTGAGTAATTTTTGTTGTAGTTTTTCCTTTAAATGCTGAATCAAATCGTAAAGGGAGTCCTCTGTGCTGCGCTGCGGTACAAACCCGTATTGCCTGGGGTTCATTCTGGGTAAGAGGTGCCATCTTAATCTTCTGACTAACATTTTTTCTAGGATTTTACCTAGTACCGACAATAGTCCAATCGGCCGATAAGATTTAGGTTGGGTGTAGTCAGATTTTCCAGGCTTGCGGAGGACAATGACAGTTGCTTCTTTCCAACTCTTGGGGAAATAGGATAGTAGCAAACATTTATTTAAAATACCCAGGAATATTTTTTCTTCTGTGGCTATTGCGGTGGCACATATGTCCGAAGTGAGGCCGTCAGATCCAGGGGCTTTTTTTGGGTTGAAGCTTCTTGTTGCCTGTACCATCTCTTCTCTGGTGAAGGGAGGATCGTTTTCTCCTTTATAAGTGTCTGCGTTTGCTCGAGATCTTATCTGTTGGTGTTCAAGATTATCGTTGGTAATTTCATCCTCAGGGAAAAATGTCCGGGCTAGTAGTTTCACCGAATCTCTAGGGCTAAGAGTACAGCCATTTTGAACAAGTGCCTGGTCTTCTTGCCTCTTGGAAGTATTCCTTATTACTCTATAAATCCCGTCCCAAAAACTCTCACGTTCTTGGGTACAGCAGAATTTTTTCCAACTTTGTGTTTGTGCCTTTACCGCTTCTAGCTCATATGCTTCCTTCGTCTTTAGGTATTCTTCAACAACATGCTGTCTGCGCCTTTGTGCCGTGTTTGGGATTCTTCTTTTCTTTGTGATCATATCTCTCTTCATAGTTTCAAGCTCCTCTGACCACCAAGGTAGTTTAAATTCAGTTTTTACTTTAATTTTTGGTATTGTTTCCTCACATGTTTTTTCGACTATGTCTGTATACTTATTTACTACTTCGTCCAATTTTTCTGTGGTTGTAGTTTGTTCTATTTCCTCTTCTGTTAGACCACCTTCTATCAATTTGGCTTTTAAAATATTTCTAAATTCGCTCCATTTTGCTTTCTTTGTATTAAATTTTCGTGTACTCTTTTTGAAATTGTTTGCGCTTGGTTTTTCTAATGAAATTGAGAATGTTATTGCGTTATGGTCAGAGCTTGTAACTGATTCGTCAACTTTCCAGTTTTTGATACGACTGATCAGTCCCTGGCTACATGCGGTTATATCGACGATGCTTTTGCAGACTTTCCCGTTTCTAATAACAAAGAATGTAGGCTTAATGCCTTCATTCAATATATGCATTCCCATTTCTTCCAGAGTCCCTGCCAATGCCTCTCCTCGGTGGTCCTCCGACTCACTTCCCCACCAGGTGCTCCATGCATTCCCGTCCCCTCCAATGATAACTTGGTCGACTTCTAGATTATCTTTTACTCTCTTTATAATTTCGAGGTATGGCTCTATTGGAAGGGAGTCTTCAAAGTAGATAGAGATGACACCGATCTTCCACACATTGGTTTTGAGTATTGCTACCGCCACATTTTCCGTTGTTAGACTAGGTCTGTCGAGAATTTCCAAATTCTCATCAAAAACTACTATGGCCGATTTAACTGGCTTCGTTTGATGTGTAGAACTCTGTATCACCCTAAATCCCGGTGATTGTGTTAGTTCACCTTCTGTCCCTACGTAAGGTTCTTGAATGAGAGCAAATCCAATTCCTCTTTTTTGTGACTCTAGGAGTAGTTCCTTTGTTGCGAGCTTCTTTCTTTGGAGGTTGCTCTGAATGACTTTGTAATTTTTCTGGATTGTTATTTGTGTGTGTTCATTATTACTTTTTTCCGCCAAGGTGCCTTTAACAATATGCAACCCTAGACCTTGCTATAGTGTCCCATTTCCTGCGTACAGGACAACGATCGTCGAAGCTGTTATGCTCTGTTTTTTCGTGTCCCGCCAAGGTGCAGTTTCTACACTTTGGTGGGTCTCCAGCTATTCTATCGGGGCATGCTTCACGCAGGTGCGGGCCAGCGCAATGACTACAAATGTCCACAGTTTCTTTGCAGAGTTTGCGTCCGTGGCCATAGCCTAGGCAACGTGAGCACTGCACAAGCGGAGTTTGGTCCCTGACTGGTACTCTCTGCAGTTCTATATGCACCTTCCCTTTTTCTGTCAATCTCCGCCAAACCAGCGGTGACACCTGCAAGACAACATGATTTTCATAGGGATTCCGTGTCTTTTTCCTATATTTTACTACTGCTCTCATGTCAGGGGCGGGTATATCTCCTAGTATTTGTTCATTTTGTACTTTGAGTGCTGTGATAATGTCGTCGTCCTTGTGGTAGGACATTACATGACATAACATCACTAGAGGATCTTTGTTTACTGCTTCTTCTACAGTTAAATCTGATGAAGCACTTCTTAATTTCCCTGATACTTTAGAGAGTTCGTCTTTTCTTTCACAGCTTATGATGACCTTTTGGTCTTTCGCTTTTCTAACTCTATCAACCTTTATTCCGCTGTTTTTTGCATCAACTGCTTTTCTTATTTTATCAAGCACATCCTCGCTGGTTTCATTGTCATTTCTTGAAGATACGATAATTGAGTGAACAGCAGATCGTACAGGAGTGTCTTGAGCTGGTTTAGTTTGTCTGCCGTTTGCCAACACTTCAGCGTGGTTAGGTTAGGTTAGGTTAGGTTAGGTTAGGTTAGGTTAGGTTAGGTTAGGTTAGGTTAGGTTAGGTTAGGTTAGGTTAGGTTAGGTTAGGTTAGGTTAGGTTAGGTTAGGTTAGGTTAGGTTAGGTTAGGTTAGGTTAGGTTAGGTTAGGTTAGGTTAGGTTAGGTTAGGTTAGGTTAGGTTAGGTTAGGTTAGGTTAGGTTAGGTTAGGTTAGGTTAGGTTAGGTTAGGTTAGGTTAGGTTAGGTTAGGTTAGGTTAGGTTAGGTTAGGTTAGGTTAGGTTAGGTTAGGTTAGGTTAGGTTTTTTTTTTTTTTTTTTTTTTTTTTTTTTTTTTTTTTTAATCTTACTCCTCCAACATTATCGGAGATTGTATTTTCAAGTTTGAATTGTAGCCGGAAAGGAAAAATCCTCATAGGACGCCTGGGAAGGGAGGGCCCAGGCAGTGCCAGACTTTTACTGGCTAAAACCCTCCCGACTTCAATTTTACAATATGGATATCTTATGTATCTAATATTGACCATACTTCAAAACTATTATTGTTGTCTGAGATGGTTTTTCTATTTATTGCTACATATCTTAATTTATACACTTATTTATTTATGTTTACAAACTATTTGTCCTTTATCTCTTAACAATATTTATTTTATGCTTAGCAGTAATATACCAATATATTATGAAAGCATAACTTATCTACCTAGTTTTGTTTTTATTTACAACTTTTTGAGCTATTTCTTTACAATAATTTATAAAAAGACTTCTGTTTTTACCCATTATAATGTCTCTGGCGTTCTCTTTCTTCATATTTATATTTAATTTAAACTCTATGTTGAAACGTTCGACAGCGTATATTGGACACTCAAATAAAATGTGTGGCACCGTCTCTGGAACACAAGGATCACAAGCGCACGAGGGGCTGTCCTTACACTTGAAGCGGTTCAAGTATTCGGAGAACCCACCATGCCCCGTCATGATTTGTGTCGTTAGACTGCCCAGTTTCATTTTCCGCACTGTTAGATACGCATCTATAGCGCTTGGGAAGAACAGTTTCGTGATCGAGGCTGTCTCCTCAGTCCGATATCTATTGTTCCACAGCTCTAAGGTGTTCAGCCTGATGCTTCGGCGCACGAAGGAGACCGGGCACAAATCGTAATCCGGCCTCTTTCTCGACTTCTGAGCCGCCTCCTTTGCAAGCTGGTCAGCTCTCTCGTTCCCCTCCAACCCTGCATGAGCCTTTATCCAAAACAGAGTTACATCTTTGTCTTGGCTGGATATTATCTTCAGATTATCTCTTGCTTCTACCGCCAAGGGGTGGAGGGAATTGGGGTTTTTGACTGTTTGGATGGCGGCCATAGAATCGCTAAAGATACCGAAGGATTGCGCGCTGTGTCTTAGTATAAAACTTGTAGATCGGTTTATTGCCAATAGCTCAGCTTGATATACTGTGCAGTATTTTGGTAGCGCTAGTTTAATATTCCTGACTTCGATGCCATTACTCCATATGGTTAGTGCCGCTCCAACGCTTCCCTGGATTTTACTGCCATCTGTGTAAATATGTACATCAAGTTGGCTGTGTTGGTCTACATCCTGCTGAGTCAGCAATGACACCGAATCCAGCTTTGCTCTCTCAGCAGGATGCGGGCCCTCAAGCGCCGAAGTCATTCGCTCGACCTCTCTGTCCCCCAGCAGTGCCACCGGTACCCCTCTCCTGGCCTCGTATAGTGCGGCAGCCTCACATACTCGTAAGTCAAGTGGAAGCAATCCCGACAGCACCAGAGTGGAGTTCAGAGAAACCGTTCGATAGGCCTTACATAGTTTTTGTGCTATGCCTCGCTGGACGACCTGAAGCTGCTTTATTACTCCTAGCTTTTTAGCTGCCGGTGCCCAAACGCATGCGGCGTACAGTATTATGGGCTCTATAGTGGCCATATTTATAATTCTTATTACTTCGGGATTAAGTCCCCAATTAACCTTCGCCGCCCTGCTTAACTGTTTGTATACTCTGATGGCTTTTTTACAGACATTTTGAACATGAGTATTGAATGTAAGCTTGTTGTCTATGGTGACTCCCAGCAGTTTCACCTCTGAGGACATGTCAATGTTGACCCCTCCCATGCTCAGGCGCGGTGCATCAAACTTGAGCTTTCTGGTGAGAGTCATAGCATTGGTTTTGTGAGGCGCGAATTTGAGCTTGTTCTTCACCCCCCACGCCCGAACATGCTCAAGGGCGGCATTGGACTGTTTTTCAATCTCATGCCCTGTGTCGCCGACGAAGACCAGGACGACATCGTCTGCAAATGCTTGTGCGTAGTCTCCTCTGTCTTCCAAGCTCCTAAGCAGGGGGTCCAATAAGATGTTCCACAGTATTGGTCCACCAATTGATCCTTGGACACATCCCTGACTTGTTGCTCTGCAGTATTCCTCACCTGCGTATCGTACTGCAACTTTTCTATTGCTTAGGTAGCTGTCAAGCACGCGCCTCAAATTAATCGGACATCTTTCCTCCGCTAGTCGGACCCTCAGTGCGGGCCACCAGGCGCTATCGAAGGCTCCCTCTATATCCAGTGACACAAGTGTGACAATTTTTCTTTGTTGCAACTGCGTGCGAATGTGCTGTATGAGTGTATAGAGGGAGTCCTCGGTGCTTCTCTGTGGCATAAAGCCAAATTGTCGGGTGCTCATCTTTGGCAATAGGTGAAACTTAAGTCTCGCCATCAGCATTTTTTCGTAAATTTTGCCGAGTATTGGTAGCAGTCCTATTGGCCTGTATGATTTTGGCGTGGTGTAATCTCCTTTCCCTGGCTTCTTTAGAATGACTACGACAGCCTGTTTCCAGGTGGTGGGAAAATGGTGACATGCCAGGCACCTGTTTAAAAGGGCCAGAAACAGTTCGGGATTACTTCCAATGGCTCTGGTGCATATATCAGCAGTAAGACCATCGGCCCCAGGGGCTTTCTTGGGATTAAACGACTCGCTGGCCAGTTGGAGCTCATTCATCGTGAATGGAGGATCGCAAAAATCATTTTGGTCGCCGACATTCACGGTTTCTGCTTTTTCCCTTATATGGCTATGAAAGGCATTATCTGTGGCTGTAAGGTCTTCCGGGTAGAAGCTTTCAGCCAGTAGCTTCACGGAACCTTTTGCGTCTAACACCTTTCCGTTAATTTGTAACAGCGAGTCCTCTTCTCTTCGTGTGGTACATGAAATAACCCTATATATGCCCTCCCATACTCCCTCTCTATCTTGTTTGCAACAGAACTGCTTCCAGCTTTCAGTCTGAGCTTTAGCTGCTTCCACTTCATACTCTTCTTTCTTTTTCAGGTATTCTTCAACAACCTTCGGGCGTCGGTGCAACGCTGAACACCTTATTCTGCGTTTTTTGGTTGCGACCTCTTTCTTCAGTTTCTCGAGCTTTCCGGACCACCACGGCAAGGTTAGTGTTTCTTGTGTTTTCTTGATAGGCATAGATGCTCTACATGAGTTTTCAACACATTCTGCATACTTATTTGTGGCCATATCCAGATGTTCAATGCTATTTATTTTATTAATTTCTTCTATATTCAAATTTGAGTCCAGTATGAATTGGTTGAGTTTGGCACAAAACTCTGACCAATTGGCCTTTTTGGTGTTAAATTTTCGCGTAGTCCTTTTTATTGCAATACCTTTGGATTTCTTTAAATTGATGTTAAAAAGTATGCCGTTGTGGTCCGAAGTCGTGAGTCCCTCTTCTACCTTCCAGTCGTCTATCAGGTCTATGAGGTTCGTCGAACAAGCAGTAATATCAACGTAACTGGTGAAGCGCTTTTCTCCCCTAACGGTATCGAAGGTCGGAATATCTCCTGTGTTGAGTATGTTTAGAGACAGCTCTTGAAGGGTTCCTGCCATAGCCTCTCCTTTGTGGTCAATAGTTGGGCTACCCCACCATGAGTTTTTGGCATTGGCGTCTCCTCCTACAATCCACTTGCGTGGTTTTACCTCTGATTTGATTTTATTTAGGTGTTCCAAGTAGGGTTCTATAGGGCTATCTGGCTCAAAGTAGAAGGAGACCAACAAAATTTCCCAGGCGGTGGTTCTTATACCCACAACAGAGATGTTGGTTGTGGTGAGTTTTGGGTATTGTAACACGTCTAAATCGTTATCAAAAACGACTATTGCTGCTTTGACGGGCCCATTCTCAGATGCACCGCTCTGGAAAATTCTGATGCCCCTCTGATTACGCATCTCCCCAGTATTGCCAACATATGGTTCCTGGATGAGAGCTACCACAGCCCCTCGTTCTTTGGCTTCTGCAAGCATCTCATTGGTAGCCAACTTTTTCCGCTGGAGATTTGACTGGATTATTTTGTACTTGGTAATGTCGTCCGGGGTGCCTTTAGCAATAGGCAATTGATGATCTGGCTATATCATCCCACCTTCTGCGGGTTGGGCATTCCGCACTAAAAGCGTTATGTTCTGTGTGCTCTAGGTTGGACTTGGTGCAGTTCCTGCATGTAGGTGGTACGTTTGCAAGCCAATCGGGACACTCAGATCTTATGTGGGGTCCACCGCAATGGCTGCATAAGTCTGCAGACTCTTTACAAAACCGCTTTCCGTGACCAAAACCTAAGCAGCGGGTGCATTGTACGAGCGGTGACTGGTCCTCAACCCTAACCCGCTGGAGATCAACATGTACGGTACCAATGTCTAATGCTCTTTGCCAGATTTTTGGTGATACACTTAGCACGATGTGATTTTGGTGAGGGTTTCTGGCTCTCCGCTTATATCTTATCTCCAGACGGTCCTCCTCTTCACCGAGGTCATGAAAAACACCCCGATTTTGATTTCTGGTTAGGTTAGGTTAGGTTAGGTTAGGTTAGGTTAGGTTAGGTTAGGTTAGGTTAGGTTAGGTTAGGTTAGGTTAGGTTAGGTTAGGTTAGGTTAGGTTAGGTTAGGTTAGGTTAGGTTAGGTTAGGTTAGGTTAGGTTAGGTTAGGTTAGGTTAGGTTAGGTTAGGTTAGGTTAGGTTAGGTTAGGTTAGGTTAGGTTAGGTTAGGTTAGGTTAGGTTAGGTTAGGTTAGGTTAGGTTAGGTTAGGTTAGGTTAGGTTAGGTTAGGTTAGGTTAGGTTAGGTTAGGTTAGGTTAGGTTAGGTTAGGTTAGGTTCCCGTGTGGAGTTGCTGGATCTCCCATCGGGCGCGTCCCCGGGTGGCGGATAGGGGAATGCCCTCCAAGATATGGCGGGTACCGGGCTTGCCCGGCGCGGACCAAAACCAGTGCCTGGGAGTGGTATGTGCGCAGCGCTCTCAGTTACTGGGCTGAAGCTGAGTAGAATGTCCTACGCTCGAAAAGGTTCAGTTCCAGGTAGCGTTCGGTGGCGTCGGGAATTCGCACCGGGCGTACTGCAAACTCGACGTAGTGGTGGTTGTTTTAAAATGGCATTTGTTAAAAACAATAATTTACTGCAGGTCGGTACCGCCGATGGCGGAGAATCCGACCCTAGGACTACGGATTTCGTCAGTAAAACGACGAAACCCGTAGGCCTAGGTGGCCCATCGTATTCTGCAGAGGGCCAACCTATGCTAATGAAAAACAATGAGAATAGAAAGAGAGAAGAAGTTACTAGTAGGAATAAAAACAACGACACGGCGATTTCCAACATGGATTCTGATGGCTCACGATTTGGTAAAGATGGCGCGGTAAAAACGCATGGCCTTCAAGGCCAAGGGACGGACAGCTCAATAATTTACGCCCCCTTCTGCTTTGGGGGTGCAATTGACGATGGCAATGATTCGGACAGTTCTGTCTTTTCGATGGCATCAACCTATTCCACGGCGTCTCAGTCTAGGAAGCGGGGTCAGCAGACCGTAGATGACAATGGGAAGTTCTTTTCGCCATCACCTGCAGTTAAGAAAACGAGATCGATGCTTTCCTTGCCGAAAATTGAAGATCTCGCATCTGAAATGAGGGAACAGCCTAATGTTGACCTCGCTGCCAGGATAAATGAAAATCTCGAGAAGGTTGAAAATGTGGCTAATAAGTCCAAAAATCTCAAAGGTGACTTTGTGCGAGCACTGAGAATGTCTGTTCGTGTGTGTCAAGCAGCTGTAGCTGAAATGGCACAGAGGTCTTCGACAGACCGTTTAGAGCGGGAAAATGCTGATCTACGTTCAAAACTAGACTCTCTGAATGGAAGGGTACATGCGCTCTCTAAAGAATTAGCGGAGATTCGAAACGCCCAGGTACAACCAGAACAAGCGATAGCGATGGAAAATACACCATCTCGTAGTTCCGATGATGTGCTTTTAGCACAAATAAGGACTATGATCGATGGTAAAATTGCATACCTTGAGTCAAAGCTTTTGCCGCAAGAGGTTATTCGTCCACCTCTAAGACACGAAACGGCTAAGTCTATGCCAAAAGATTCGAAGGAAGGGACTTCAACAAAAAATACAAAAAAGGCAGAGAAAAAGGTACCATCCATTCCTGATAAACCTCCAGTGCAGGCACAACAAAATGCCAAGCAGACTGAGCAAAACTCAGAACCTGCTTGGAAGACTGTGGAAAACAAGAAAAAGAAGAAAAACAACACTTCTAAGGTACAGGAAAACTGTCAAACAGAGACGAAAGCTAATAAAAACAAGAAGAATAAAAACAAAAGCAAGAAAAAGAACCCAAAAGTACCGAAACTGCCCCGGTCCATGGTTGTTGCCGTTTCTATTCCAGAAGGGTCTGAATTGACTTACGCTCAAGTGATGGCAGCCGCTAAGGAAAAAGTACGACCAGCTGAGTTTGGAGTCAGTGAAGTTCGCCAAAAACGGGCGCTTAATGGAGGTATCCTCCTGGAAATATCAGGCGAAGAAGGAGCTGCCAAAGCTGACACTCTGGCTTTTAAAATGACAGAAGCTCTTGGGTCTATGGGTGTTCACATCACACGCCCTATGAAAAAGGGTGAAATTAGAGTCATGGATCTAGATGACTCAGTCACTAAAAAAGAGGTTGCATCTGCCGTGGCTGAAGCTGGAGGTTGCTTAGAGGCAAATATTCAGGTGGGAGAAATCAGAGGTATCCGCGCTGGGTCCCTAGGATCAGCTTGGGTCCGCTGTCCCCTTGCCGCTATTCATAAACTAGCAGTTGCAAAGCGAGTCCGCATAGGATGGGTATCGGCCAGAGTGCAGGTATTGGCTTCAAGACCTCTCCAATGCTTCAGGTGTTTAGAACAAGGGCATGCACGACACCAATGCACTAGCACTGTAGATCGCACTTCCCTTTGCTACAAGTGTGGGAAAGCCGGTCACATTGCCAATCAATGTGACGCTACTGAACCCAGTTGTCCTTTGTGTGCAGACCTTGGTCAACCTGCTAATCACAGAATTGGTAGTAAAAACTGCAAACCTAAAACAGGTAAGAAAGGCAAGGCTGCTGGCAGGCCAAATTTGTCAGCATTAAATCGGGAAAGTGGAGCTGCATCTACAAATGCGGGAACCACCAACCCGGCCCAGGAGCCAATGGAGGTCAATAATGACAGTACAGCCCCCTAAAGTACTTCAGGGAAACCTGAACCACTGTCGTAGGTCACAGGATTTGTTCTTGCAGACAATATCCGAGGCATCGGTTTCCCTGGGTGTCATCTCGGAACCGTATCAAGTTCCGGATCATCCTCGCTGGTTCGGTGATGATACAGGACAAGTCGCAATTTATTGGGATGGAGCGCGTGGAGATCCTCCGTGCCGCAAAACAGATTCTGACTCAGGTATAATTGCTGTCGAATGGGGGTCACTCATAGTGATTGGCTGCTACATAACTCCTAACTGTAGTTTAATCTGCTATGAAGCATATTTAAATAAGGTAGAAGTTATAGTTAGAAACTATCTTCCTCGCCCAGTCTTAGTTCTTGGTGATTTTAATGCCCGATCTAGGGTATGGGGAGACGTGGTGGATACCATGAAAGGAGACACATTACTTGAGTGGGCTGCAGGATTAGATCTTCGCTTGCTTAACAGGGGATCTGTAAGCACTTGTGTCCGTTGGCAAGGAGAATCTATAGTCGATCTTTCCTGGGCGAGCCAGTTGGCTGAAAGAATGATCTCAGGCTGGAGGGTAGCGGAAGAGGTTGTTTCATTATCCGATCACCGTCATATTGTATTTTCTGTGGTTCACCGTAGGTCAGACGGATCAATTCGTCGTCAAACGATGACTTCTCCTGGTTGGGCACTTAAACGCCTAGACAAGGATTTGTTGATTGCCGCAGCTCATACTGCTGATTGGCACCCTGCTCCTAATGTGGAAAATCCATCTTACTCCGAAAGCGAGTCGTTGTGGTTCCGTGAGACGATGACCTCGGTTTGTGATGCCGCAATGCCTCGGGTTAAACAGAACATCAAATATCCCGTATACTGGTGGTCAGAGCACATCTCCCACCTACGAGAAACTTGTCTTGCTTCTCGGCGCGTCTACACAAGAACAAGGAGGAGAAGAAGGGTTACGGAAGAAGAGAAAGCTAGCACTTACGTGGCTTACCGGGCTGCAACAGTTGCATTACAGACGGCAATAGCAGACGCAAAACGCCAATCATGGAATGAGCTTCTGAGTGACTTGGATAGAGATCCTTGGGGCCGCCCGTATAAAATGGTACTGGGAAAGTTGCGGCCTTGGGTGCCTCCCTTGACCGAAACAATGGAGACAGAATTTACTCTTAGAGTTGTGGATACTCTTTTTCCTCGAGTCTCATCTGACACTCCAGTGACAGCGGAAGCACCCTGGTCTGACGACCTGGAAGTGAATAATGCGGAATTAAAATATGCATTGAGGCGTCTATCAGCAAAAAATACTGCTCCGGGTCCTGATAAGATCCCAGGTCGTGCTCTAGTAATTGCTTTGGGTGTGCTAGGAAACCGTTTGCAGCGGCTCTTTACGAGTTGCTTGCGTTACGGAATTTTTCCAACAATATGGAAGGAGGCCAAATTGGTTCTCCTTAAAAAGGAGGGAAGGCCCATCGACTCGCCTTCAGCATATCGACCCATTTGTTTGTTAGATGAAGCGGGAAAGCTATTTGAGCGTATTATTGCCCTGAGAATTAACAAACATCTGGCGCGAGTCGGTCCAAATCTGTCAGAGTCACAATTTGGCTTTCGTCAGGGTCGATCTACTGTAGATGCAATTCTTCACGTGAGAGAGATCTCAGAGCAGGCAGTATCCCAAGGCAGAGTAGTTCTAGCTGTGAGCATTGACATAGTTAATGCATTTAACTCTCTTCCATGGAAAGCTATACATGAAGCTCTTATACATCACGAGCTTCCTGTTTACTTGCAAAATGTAATAGCGAGCTATCTTTCCAATCGGAGCGTATGCTTTCAGGGTCCGGATGGGGCGTTGATTCGGAGAGAAGTAGTGTGCGGGGTTCCACAGGGTTCAGTTCTTGGTCCCCTTCTATGGAATCTTGCCTACGACGCGGTTTTACGGGTAGTGCTTCCTTACGGTGTCAAAATCGTCTGCTACGCAGATGACACTTTAATTCTAGCCGAAGGAGAATCCTTTGAGAGAGTGACGAGACTTGCTGAGCTTGGAATTGCCTGCGTAGTTGGTAGGATCCGTGGACTGGGTTTGGCAATCGCGCCTCATAAAACTGAGGCTCTATGGTTCCATGGACTGCCTCGAAGAGAAGCACCGCCCACGTCATCGGTTCAAGTGGGAGAAGCACTAGTACAGGTGGGGCAGTGCCTAAAATATCTGGGCCTGTACCTAGATGGAAGGTGGAACTTTGAAGAGCACTTAAACCACCTGGTTCCCAGGATCGAAAAGGTGGCGGGTGCTATGCATAGACTACTACCTAATCTTGGGGGTCCACGGGAAGAAATTCGGCGACTATATGCTGGCGTACTGCGGTCTATAGCCCTATACGGTGCTCCTGTATGGGCAGATAAGCTTCTAGCTGTCCGACGCCATAGAGTTAAACTAAACGCCATACAGCGGCGTATTGCAATCAGAGTGGCACGAGGATATCGTACCATATCATTTGAAGCAGCAACTATACTTGCTCGACTTCCACCATTTGATATTCTGGCGGAAATGGACGCGGAAGTCTACCGTAAGCTTCGTCAAAATGATGCGGAAATTGACCCCTCAGTCCTTCGAGAGCGGGCACACAAGAAGGCAATCAAAAAATGGCACCAGCGCTTGCATGAGCCACAAAACATTCGGCAACGGGTAGTTTCTGCTATTTTGCCTAGCTTTGATGCATGGCTAAAACGAAGGGGAAGGAATGGTCGAGTTAGTTTCCACTTGACTCAGATGCTCACCGGGCATGGTTGTTTTGGTGAGTATCTTAATCGAATTGGACGCGAGTCATCGCCTCAGTGTCACCACTGTAGCTTAAGTCAGGACTCAGCTCAACACACGCTGGAGGAGTGCTACGCTTGGCACTCCGAGCGTCAAGCCTTGGTCCAAGAAATTGGAACAAACTTGTCTTTACCAGCTGTAGTTGCTGCGATATTAGGAAAAAAGGAGGCGTGGAATGCATTTGTTTCCTTCTGCGAGGCCGTCATGGTCCAGAAGGAAACTGCTGAGCGGGACCGAGAGCGGGCGAATCCCGCGCGACGGCGACGACGGAGGGCTCTGAACAGCAGAGTCACTCGCGTACGTCGCAGCCAGGACTAGTTCTGGCGTGCAAGCCGTGTAGTTCCGGTAGAGAATAGCGCTACGGTCTCCCCCGCCTGTCGTAAGAGGCGACTAAAGGGGGACTTCGGGGCTGTGGGCGTATACAGCGGGGGCTGCAGCGTCCTCTCAACGGCCTCGGGGAAGGCAGTGACAAAGGGTGGTCACTTTGTTGCTGTGCACTTGGATGGTGCGGGGGCATATAACACTCTTCTGCCCCGGGATGAGCCTCCGGGCGCTGTGCTAGGGAGACACTGGTTGCGTTCCACAAGAGATCCCAGAGTCTCCCTAATAGCACGGAGGATGGCCACCGTGGAGTTTTTAGTGGGTAGAAATCCCACATAACCTAGTTCTTCCCCCGGAGGGCTAGGTACCTGGATCGCAGGTTTCCTCCACGTAAAAAAAAAAAAAAAAAAAAAAGGTTAGGTTAGGTTAGGTTAGGTTAGGTTAGGTTAGGTTAGGTTAGGTTAGGTTAGGTTAGGTTAGGTTAGGTTAGGTTAGGTTAGGTTAGGTTAGGTTAGGTTAGGTTAGGTTTTTTTTTTTTTTTTTTTTTTATGTTGTCTCCCATGAGTTACTTCCACTCACAAGAGGAATTTATTGTTGTTACATTTGATACAAACATTTATCAAAAGCGCTAATGGAATACACTAAAAGATAAATGTCCTACTTACAGCAGATGATTTGATTACATTTGTTTCCTTATTGTGTTTTTATATAACAAATAAATTTAAAGCAAACTTTTAACTATATCTAAAGTCATTAAAGTAATCTAGTCATAGATGTCTTAGGAGTCAGTGTTGTCACGGGGGTTATAAATGTCACGATTGTCATAATTTCACCGATGTCACCATAGTAAGTCAGCTGAACGGATGCAGTTGTTTTTTATCGTCATTAATGTTGCCAAAGTCACATTGTATTGAAGTCACCGAGTTGTCATTTATGTCGCGTGTCACCGACGTCTCCGGATGCATGTCACCGGATGCGTGTCACTGGACGCAGGTTAACGGACGCAAGTCACCGGTTGCAAGTCACCGGATGCGTGTCACCGGATGCAAGTTACTGTTGTCATAGTCACCGAAGTCACCGAGCGGATGCAATAATTGTTTGTTGTCACTTATGTCATCGACGTCCCCGGATGCATGTCACCGGATGCAAGTCACCAGGACCGGAGTCGCTGGAGTCGAATCTGTCACCGGAGTCGTTTTTGTCACCGGAGTCGTTTTTGTCACCGGAGTCGTTTTTGTCACCGGAGTCGTCTTTGTCACCGGAGTCGATATCGTCACTGGAGTTGTTTTCGTCACCGGAGTCGATTTGTCACCGGAGTCGATTCCGTCACCGGAGTCGTTTTCATCACCGGAGTCGAGTCCGTCACCGGAGTCATTTTTGTCGCCGGAGTCGTTTTTGTCACCGGAGTCGTCTTTGTCACCGGAGTCGATTTCGTCACTGGAGTTGTTTTCGTCACTGGAGTCGATTTGTCACCGGAGTCGATTCCGTCACCGGAGTCGTTTTCATCACCGGAGTCGATTTTGTCACATATGTCACCGATGTCACAGGCAGAGAGAACATAATTGTTTGCATAATATACATTAAACTTAAAGTATTTTACAGAGTAGGAGAAACTTATATAAATAACATATCTTTTACTGTCCGTAATCAATCCGGGTCCGCAGCTTTCCTGTCATCTGGATGACCTTAGGGCAAACCCTCGAAGTAGCGCTGTGATTAGGCACGGTGGGACTTGAGTTATGTTTTTTTAGATGTTTGTCGCAGGTGTAGCAGTTTATTTTACTGTTGTCCTGTTTGACGGGGCAATCTTTAAAATTGTGTGTCATGGCAGAGCAGTGTGAACATACTGTATCCTCATTGGTGCATCTGAGTCTAGTGTGGCCGAATTGAAGACATTTGTAGCACTGTAATAGGGGTACGTACTCTTCCACATGAATTCTCTGATGGTCAACGTTGAGCTTTCCGGCGGTTACCGCTGCTCGCCATATTGTCGGTGACGTCATGAATACAGCGTTATAGAAGTTTTCTTTCTTGTTGTTTCGTTTAAATTTGAGAACTAATTCATCCTGGCTGCTGATCAAATTCTTGATGGTCTCGTTCTGTTTACAAATTAGTTCTGTCAATTCTTCCGGTGCTGTATCTATTGCGATTCCTTTTAATATAAACATAGGTTTCAATTTTTTTGATATTTCGGCCTTTATGGGTCCATTCGAATTGTGGATTTTTTCGAGTGTTTGTGTAACTTGTTCTGGCTTGTCAAATTCCATGCTGATTTTGTTGTTTGAAACATACCTGATGTTAGCGGGTGCAAAATTTGTGTCTTTGAACGTGATATTTTTCTTTACTATTTCATGCGTTTCCGCAGAGCTTAAAACTTCTTTGGTCGGACAGATTATAATGGCTGGCTTAGTAGTTAGGATCTTTACCTTTTTGACCTTCTCAGGTGGAGTGGTCTTGAGAGCAGAGGAGTAAGTGGGTCGCTGCTCCTTGCTTATAACTTCGATTGTTTTTTGTATTTTTGAGACTTCTTCTTTGATGGTGTCTTTAATTACAGCGACCGTTGCCTGATCAAGTGTAGTGCTGTTTGAAGAGTTTGAATTGCCCGCACACGAGATGCAGTGGGAGGTAGTTGCATTTTGAATGTCAATAAGAATTTGAAGAATGGTATTTTTGTTGCTTTTTGTGAGACTTTTCCCTTCCGTTAACTTTGATTTAATTTCTTTCGTGAATTCAAAGATTGAGTCTTTATATTTGGTAACTGTGGACTTGACCACCGAAGAATCATCAGCTTCATTTTCACTGTCAGAAAAATAGTCGTCAGGCACAATAAGTACCCCAGTCTCTGAGTAAACTGGCGTAAACTCCTTTTTCTTTGCCTCCTTGTTAGGTTTTGTAGAGGCCATGGTGTTGCCGAGGTATCGGAAATTGCAGCAGTAACCGGGCACTCACAGTCGATCCTGTCACCGGAGTCGCTGGAGTCGAGTCCTTCACCGGAGTCGTTTTTGTCGCCGGAGTCGTTTTTGTCACCGGAGTCGGTCCTGACTCCGGAGGCGCTGGAGTCGAGTCCGTCACCGGAGTCGTTTTTGTTGCCGGAGTCGTTATTGTCACCGGAGTCGATTTCGTCACCGGAGTCAATTTCGTCACCGGAGTCGTTTTCGTCACCGGAGTCGATTTTGTCACAGATGTCACCGATGTCACAGGCGGAGAGAACACGGCCTCCGTGCGCTCTCGACGAGAGCTGAGTGCAGACTGGTTAGGTTAGGTTAGGTTAGGTTAGGTTAGGTTAGGTTAGGTTAGGTTAGGTTAGGTTAGGTTAGGTTAGGTTAGGTTAGGTTAGGTTAGGTTAGGTTAGGTTAGGTTAGGTTAGGTTAGGTTAGGTTAGGTTAGGTTAGGTTAGGTTAGGTTAGGTTAGGTTAGGTTAGGTTAGGTTAGGTTAGGTTAGGTTAGGTTAGGTTAGGTTAGGTTAGGTTAGGTTAGGTTAGGTTAGGTTAGGTTAGGTTAGGTTAGGTTAGGTTAGGTTAGGTTAGGTTAGGTTAGGTTAGGTTTTTTTTTTTGTGTCTCCCATGAGTTATAACCACACACAGGAGGAATTTATTGTTACTTTTAACAAACATAATAAGTTTCAAGGATCGGCAAAGGTTCATCGCTAACGGTATACAATTACTTTTTTGCCTCTCCGTTCGTGAAAGTATACATATTAGCTTATTAAAATATAACATAAGTAAAAATACAATATTAGACAATTTTGTAAGTTTAAATTAATTATAAACAAAGATGGTACAGGTCATTCGTTAGTTGAATTTAGAATACTTAAGTAAAATTAAATGTTTAGACAATAGAATAAAGAGAGGTAATTCTTATCAAATTTACTAAAATAGTACACAATCCTATTAGTAATTAATACAATAGAGATTAATAACTAATGGAATATATATATATAGATAATTCTTTAAAGACTATTCTTGAAGAGTTGAAAGATCGAATTAACATAGATGATACGGTTTCAATAAAATAAACTCATATGAGACTCAATTATTCGGGTGTAGAACGTTACAACGTTTTTATGGCGATCCATAATCAATTTTTTCTATTAGTTGAGACAACATATACTTTCGGTACGGACAGTTCCCTGAAGTTGCACTATGGTTAGTGTCTGTTTTGAGACGGAATTTAGTGTTTCTAAACGAACAGTGATAGCATGAGACCTTATCATTTTCACTTTTTACTGGGCACATAGAAAACCGGTGGCTGTCCGCTGCACAGTGTGAGCATGCATTGAGTTCGGCAGAGCAATGCTTTTGTGTGTGTCCATACTGCAAGCATTTATAGCATTGTAGTAGCGGGATGAAGTTTTCAGCGTGAACTTTTTGATGATCAACGTTAAGGCGTCCTATATCGATGATTCGCTTCCAAATTTCAGGAGTAACTAGAAGAACAGCGTTGTATAGGTTGTCATTACGATTTTTCCTTGTGAAACGTAGCTTCATTGTGTCTTCTGTGGGGTTAAGGCTCTTTATTTGTTCGTTTTGGTTTACGATAATCTCTATAAGCTCATTAGTGGGTGTCTCACTTGAAATTCCCTTCAACAAGATCATGGGTTTGAGTTTTTGTTCCGGATCTACTCGAATATCCGTGTTAGATGTAAGCCGTTTGAGTGTGTCATCTCTTTGTGATGTGTTTTCAAATTCAACTTTTATTTTGTTTCCTGGAATCGGGTAAGTTTTTGTAGGTGCATAAGTAACTGTTTTGAATGAGATGCTCTTCTTCCATTGTTCGGAGACGTCTTGCCTTGTTTGCTTTTCTGCGACTGGTGATACAATTAGTGATGGCTTAGTTTTTAGTACATTTGAAGGTTTTGGCTTAGATTTGGACACTGATTTAGCAACTGTAGAGAAAGACAATTTATTTTGAGTTGGTTGAGATTGAGAAGGCATTGAGAGTTTTGTGATTTCTTGTTTAAAAGTTGTTTCGATTCTATTAATAGCATCATTGACGAGAATTCTTGTTCCAGCTTTAACCAATAATTCACGAGCCATATCAGCAATCTCCTTAGCACGATCGATGCAATTATTCCTCATTTCAGCCGTGACACTTTTCTTGGATTTTATTATGTCCACTATGTCTTCAGCAAGACCCATCATATGTTGGAGGGTATCTAGTTCTTCATCTTCAGGAGTCTGTTTATTGGACGACATGATGTCCGGACGTCACTGACACTAAGATTTTTAACTGGGTAGTCCACTTGCTGACGACAAGTCACCGACAAGTCGTCAACCAATCGCACTGTTGTCCACAAGTTGACCGCCTGTTGTCAACTTGTCACCGCCACTGAGTTTTTGTACACTGAGTCGTCTACTTGCTGACGACAAGTCACCGACAAGTCGTCAACCAATCGCACTGTTGCCCACAAGTTGACCGCTTGTTGTCCACAAGTTGACCGCCTGTTGTCAACTTGTCACCGCCACTGAGTTTTTGTACACTGAGTCGTCCACTTGCTGACGACAAGTCACCGACAAGTCGGCAACCTATCGCATTGTTGCCAACAAGTTGACAGCAAGTTGACAGCTTGTTGTCAACTTGTCACCGACACGCCGACAGTTGTCCGCAAGTTGACAACTTGTCACCAGCTGCGATGTCACCGTGCCACACCCGATGGACGCTGGAGAGGGACTGGTTAGGTTAGGTTAGGTTAGGTTAGGTTAGGTTAGGTTAGGTTAGGTAAGGTTAGGTTAGGTTAGGTTAGGTTAGGTTAGGTTAGGTTAGGTTAGGTTAGGTTAGGTTAGGTTAGGTTAGGTTAGGTTAGGTTAGGTTAGGTTAGGTTAGGTTAGGTTAGGTTAGGTTAGGTTAGGTTAGGTTAGGTTAGGTTAGGTTAGGTTAGGTTAGGTTAGGTTAGGTTAGGTTAGGTTAGGTTAGGTTAGGTTAGGTTAGGTTAGGTTAGGTTAGGTTAGGTTAGGTTAGGTTAGGTTAGGTTAGGTTAGGTTAGGTTAGGTTAGGTTAGGTTAGGTTAGGTTAGGTTAGGTTAGGTTAGGTTAGGTTAGGTTAGGTTAGGTTAGGTTAGGTTAGGTTAGGTTAGGTTAGGTTAGGTTAGGTTAGGTTAGGTTAGGTTAGGTTAGGTTAGGTTAGGTTAGGTTAGGTTAGGTTAGGTTAGGTTAGGTTAGGTTAGGTTAGGTTAGGTTAGGTTAGGTTAGGTTAGGTTAGGTTAGGTTAGGTTAGGTTAGGTTAGGTTAGGTTAGGTTAGGTTAGGTTAGGTTAGGTTAGGTTAGGTTAGGTTAGGTTAGGTTAGGTTAGGTTAGGTTAGGTTAGGTTAGGTTAGGTTAGGTTAGGTTAGGTTAGGTTAGGTTAGGTTAGGTTAGGTTAGGTTAGGTTAGGTTAGGTTAGGTTAGGTTAGGTTAGGTTAGGTTAGGTTAGGTTAGGTTAGGTTAGGTTAGGTTAGGTTAGGTTAGGTTAGGTTAGGTTAGGTTAGGTTAGGTTAGGTTAGGTTAGGTTAGGTTAGGTTAGGTTAGGTTAGGTTAGGTTAGGTTAGGTTAGGTTAGGTTAGGTTAGGTTAGGTTAGGTTAGGTTAGGTTAGGTTAGGTTAGGTTAGGTTAGGTTAGGTTAGGTTAGGTTAGGTTAGGTTAGGTTAGGTTAGGTTAGGTTAGGTTAGGTTAGGTTAGGTTAGGTTAGGTTAGGTTAGGTTAGGTTAGGTTAGGTTAGGTTAGGTTAGGTTAGGTTAGGTTAGGTTAGGTTAGGTTAGGTTAGGTTAGGTTAGGTTAGGTTAGGTTAGGTTAGGTTAGGTTAGGTTAGGTTAGGTTAGGTTAGGTTAGGTTAGGTTAGGTTAGGTTAGGTTAGGTTAGGTTAGGTTAGGTTAGGTTAGGTTAGGTTAGGTTAGGTTAGGTTAGGTTAGGTTAGGTTAGGTTAGGTTAGGTTAGGTTAGGTTAGGTTAGGTTAGGTTAGGTTAGGTTAGGTTAGGTTAGGTTAGGTTAGGTTAGGTTAGGTTAGGTTAGGTTAGGTTAGGTTAGGTTAGGTTAGGTTAGGTTAGGTTAGGTTAGGTTAGGTTAGGTTAGGTTAGGTTAGGTTAGGTTAGGTTAGGTTAGGTTAGGTTAGGTTAGGTTAGGTTAGGTTAGGTTAGGTTAGGTTAGGTTAGGTTAGGTTAGGTTAGGTTAGGTTAGGTTAGGTTAGGTTAGGTTAGGTTAGGTTAGGTTAGGTTAGGTTAGGTTAGGTTAGGTTAGGTTAGGTTAGGTTAGGTTAGGTTAGGTTAGGTTAGGTTAGGTTAGGTTAGGTTAGGTTAGGTTAGGTTAGGTTAGGTTAGGTTAGGTTAGGTTAGGTTAGGTTAGGTTAGGTTAGGTTAGGTTAGGTTAGGTTAGGTTAGGTTAGGTTAGGTTAGGTTAGGTTAGGTTAGGTTAGGTTAGGTTAGGTTAGGTTAGGTTAGGTTAGGTTAGGTTAGGTTAGGT
This sequence comes from Tuta absoluta, assembly GCA_027580185.1. Taxonomy (NCBI): domain Eukaryota; kingdom Metazoa; phylum Arthropoda; class Insecta; order Lepidoptera; family Gelechiidae; genus Tuta; species Tuta absoluta. The sequence continues at coordinate 8,793,030 of JAQAHW010000026.1, forward strand.
TAGGTTAGGTTAGGTTAGGTTAGGTTAGGTTAGGTTAGGTTAGGTTAGGTTAGGTTAGGTTAGGTTAGGTTAGGTTAGGTTAGGTTAGGTTAGGTTAGGTTAGGTTAGGTTAGGTTAGGTTAGGTTAGGTTAGGTTAGGTTAGGTTAGGTTAGGTTAGGTTAGGTTAGGTTAGGTTAGGTTAGGTTAGGTTAGGTTAGGTTAGGTTAGGTTAGGTTAGGTTAGGTTAGGTTAGGTTAGGTTAGGTTAGGTTAGGTTAGGTTAGGTTAGGTTAGGTTAGGTTAGGTTAGGTTAGGTTAGGTTAGGTTAGGTTAGGTTAGGTTAGGTTAGGTTAGGTTAGGTTAGGTTAGGTTAGGTTAGGTTAGGTTAGGTTAGGTTAGGTTAGGTTAGGTTAGGTTAGGTTAGGTTAGGTTAGGTTAGGTTAGGTTAGGTTAGGTTAGGTTAGGTTAGGTTAGGTTAGGTTAGGTTAGGTTAGGTTAGGTTAGGTTAGGTTAGGTTAGGTTAGGTTAGGTTAGGTTAGGTTAGGTTAGGTTAGGTTAGGTTAGGTTAGGTTAGGTTAGGTTAGGTTAGGTTAGGTTAGGTTAGGTTAGGTTAGGTTAGGTTAGGTTAGGTTAGGTTAGGTTAGGTTAGGTTAGGTTAGGTTAGGTTAGGTTAGGTTAGGTTAGGTTAGGTTAGGTTAGGTTAGGTTAGGTTAGGTTAGGTTAGGTTAGGTTAGGTTAGGTTAGGTTAGGTTAGGTTAGGTTAGGTTAGGTTAGGTTAGGTTAGGTTAGGTTAGGTTAGGTTAGGTTAGGTTAGGTTAGGTTAGGTTAGGTTAGGTTAGGTTAGGTTAGGTTAGGTTAGGTTAGGTTAGGTTAGGTTAGGTTAGGTTAGGTTAGGTTAGGTTAGGTTAGGTTAGGTTAGGTTAGGTTAGGTTAGGTTAGGTTAGGTTAGGTTAGGTTAGGTTAGGTTAGGTTAGGTTAGGTTAGGTTAGGTTAGGTTAGGTTAGGTTAGGTTAGGTTAGGTTAGGTTAGGTTAGGTTAGGTTAGGTTAGGTTAGGTTAGGTTAGGTTAGGTTAGGTTAGGTTAGGTTAGGTTAGGTTAGGTTAGGTTAGGTTAGGTTAGGTTAGGTTAGGTTAGGTTAGGTTAGGTTAGGTTAGGTTAGGTTAGGTTAGGTTAGGTTAGGTTAGGTTAGGTTAGGTTAGGTTAGGTTAGGTTAGGTTAGGTTAGGTTAGGTTAGGTTAGGTTAGGTTAGGTTAGGTTAGGTTAGGTTAGGTTAGGTTAGGTTAGGTTAGGTTAGGTTAGGTTAGGTTAGGTTAGGTTAGGTTAGGTTAGGTTAGGTTAGGTTAGGTTAGGTTAGGTTAGGTTAGGTTAGGTTAGGTTAGGTTAGGTTAGGTTAGGTTAGGTTAGGTTAGGTTAGGTTAGGTTAGGTTAGGTTAGGTTAGGTTAGGTTAGGTTAGGTTAGGTTAGGTTAGGTTAGGTTAGGTTAGGTTAGGTTAGGTTAGGTTAGGTTAGGTTAGGTTAGGTTAGGTTAGGTTAGGTTAGGTTAGGTTAGGTTAGGTTAGGTTAGGTTAGGTTAGGTTAGGTTAGGTTAGGTTAGGTTAGGTTAGGTTAGGTTAGGTTAGGTTAGGTTAGGTTAGGTTAGGTTAGGTTAGGTTAGGTTAGGTTAGGTTAGGTTAGGTTAGGTTAGGTTAGGTTAGGTTAGGTTAGGTTAGGTTAGGTTAGGTTAGGTTAGGTTAGGTTAGGTTAGGTTAGGTTAGGTTAGGTTAGGTTAGGTTAGGTTAGGTTAGGTTAGGTTAGGTTAGGTTAGGTTAGGTTAGGTTAGGTTAGGTTAGGTTAGGTTAGGTTAGGTTAGGTTAGGTTAGGTTAGGTTAGGTTAGGTTAGGTTAGGTTAGGTTAGGTTAGGTTAGGTTAGGTTAGGTTAGGTTAGGTTAGGTTAGGTTAGGTTAGGTTAGGTTAGGTTAGGTTAGGTTAGGTTAGGTTAGGTTAGGTTAGGTTAGGTTAGGTTAGGTTAGGTTAGGTTAGGTTAGGTTAGGTTAGGTTAGGTTAGGTTAGGTTAGGTTAGGTTAGGTTAGGTTAGGTTAGGTTAGGTTAGGTTAGGTTAGGTTAGGTTAGGTTAGGTTAGGTTAGGTTAGGTTAGGTTAGGTTAGGTTAGGTTAGGTTAGGTTAGGTTAGGTTAGGTTAGGTTAGGTTAGGTTAGGTTAGGTTAGGTTAGGTTAGGTTAGGTTAGGTTAGGTTAGGTTAGGTTAGGTTAGGTTAGGTTAGGTTAGGTTAGGTTAGGTTAGGTTAGGTTAGGTTAGGTTAGGTTAGGTTAGGTTAGGTTAGGTTAGGTTAGGTTAGGTTAGGTTAGGTTAGGTTAGGTTAGGTTAGGTTAGGTTAGGTTAGGTTAGGTTAGGTTAGGTTAGGTTAGGTTAGGTTAGGTTAGGTTAGGTTAGGTTAGGTTAGGTTAGGTTAGGTTAGGTTAGGTTAGGTTAGGTTAGGTTAGGTTAGGTTAGGTTAGGTTAGGTTAGGTTAGGTTAGGTTAGGTTAGGTTAGGTTAGGTTAGGTTAGGTTAGGTTAGGTTAGGTTAGGTTAGGTTAGGTTAGGTTAGGTTAGGTTAGGTTAGGTTAGGTTAGGTTAGGTTAGGTTAGGTTAGGTTAGGTTAGGTTAGGTTAGGTTAGGTTAGGTTAGGTTAGGTTAGGTTAGGTTAGGTTAGGTTAGGTTAGGTTAGGTTAGGTTAGGTTAGGTTAGGTTAGGTTAGGTTAGGTTAGGTTAGGTTAGGTTAGGTTAGGTTAGGTTAGGTTAGGTTAGGTTAGGTTAGGTTAGGTTAGGTTAGGTTAGGTTAGGTTAGGTTAGGTTAGGTTAGGTTAGGTTAGGTTAGGTTAGGTTAGGTTAGGTTAGGTTAGGTTAGGTTAGGTTAGGTTAGGTTAGGTTAGGTTAGGTTAGGTTAGGTTAGGTTAGGTTAGGTTAGGTTAGGTTAGGTTAGGTTAGGTTAGGTTAGGTTAGGTTAGGTTAGGTTAGGTTAGGTTAGGTTAGGTTAGGTTAGGTTAGGTTAGGTTAGGTTAGGTTAGGTTAGGTTAGGTTAGGTTAGGTTAGGTTAGGTTAGGTTAGGTTAGGTTAGGTTAGGTTAGGTTAGGTTAGGTTAGGTTAGGTTAGGTTAGGTTAGGTTAGGTTAGGTTAGGTTAGGTTAGGTTAGGTTAGGTTAGGTTAGGTTAGGTTAGGTTAGGTTAGGTTAGGTTAGGTTAGGTTAGGTTAGGTTAGGTTAGGTTAGGTTAGGTTAGGTTAGGTTAGGTTAGGTTAGGTTAGGTTAGGTTAGGTTAGGTTAGGTTAGGTTAGGTTAGGTTAGGTTAGGTTAGGTTAGGTTAGGTTAGGTTAGGTTAGGTTAGGTTAGGTTAGGTTAGGTTAGGTTAGGTTAGGTTAGGTTAGGTTAGGTTAGGTTAGGTTAGGTTAGGTTAGGTTAGGTTAGGTTAGGTTAGGTTAGGTTAGGTTAGGTTAGGTTAGGTTAGGTTAGGTTAGGTTAGGTTAGGTTAGGTTAGGTTAGGTTAGGTTAGGTTAGGTTAGGTTAGGTTAGGTTAGGTTAGGTTAGGTTAGGTTAGGTTAGGTTAGGTTAGGTTAGGTTAGGTTAGGTTAGGTTAGGTTAGGTTAGGTTAGGTTAGGTTAGGTTAGGTTAGGTTAGGTTAGGTTAGGTTAGGTTAGGTTAGGTTAGGTTAGGTTAGGTTAGGTTAGGTTAGGTTAGGTTAGGTTAGGTTAGGTTAGGTTAGGTTAGGTTAGGTTAGGTTAGGTTAGGTTAGGTTAGGTTAGGTTAGGTTAGGTTAGGTTAGGTTAGGTTAGGTTAGGTTAGGTTAGGTTAGGTTAGGTTAGGTTAGGTTAGGTTAGGTTAGGTTAGGTTAGGTTAGGTTAGGTTAGGTTAGGTTAGGTTAGGTTAGGTTAGGTTAGGTTAGGTTAGGTTAGGTTAGGTTAGGTTAGGTTAGGTTAGGTTAGGTTAGGTTAGGTTAGGTTAGGTTAGGTTAGGTTAGGTTAGGTTAGGTTAGGTTAGGTTAGGTTAGGTTAGGTTAGGTTAGGTTAGGTTAGGTTAGGTTAGGTTAGGTTAGGTTAGGTTAGGTTAGGTTAGGTTAGGTTAGGTTAGGTTAGGTTAGGTTAGGTTAGGTTAGGTTAGGTTAGGTTAGGTTAGGTTAGGTTAGGTTAGGTTAGGTTAGGTTAGGTTAGGTTAGGTTAGGTTAGGTTAGGTTAGGTTAGGTTAGGTTAGGTTAGGTTAGGTTAGGTTAGGTTAGGTTAGGTTAGGTTAGGTTAGGTTAGGTTAGGTTAGGTTAGGTTAGGTTAGGTTAGGTTAGGTTAGGTTAGGTTAGGTTAGGTTAGGTTAGGTTAGGTTAGGTTAGGTTAGGTTAGGTTAGGTTAGGTTAGGTTAGGTTAGGTTAGGTTAGGTTAGGTTAGGTTAGGTTAGGTTAGGTTAGGTTAGGTTAGGTTAGGTTAGGTTAGGTTAGGTTAGGTTAGGTTAGGTTAGGTTAGGTTAGGTTAGGTTAGGTTAGGTTAGGTTAGGTTAGGTTAGGTTAGGTTAGGTTAGGTTAGGTTAGGTTAGGTTAGGTTAGGTTAGGTTAGGTTAGGTTAGGTTAGGTTAGGTTAGGTTAGGTTAGGTTAGGTTAGGTTAGGTTAGGTTAGGTTAGGTTAGGTTAGGTTAGGTTAGGTTAGGTTAGGTTAGGTTAGGTTAGGTTAGGTTAGGTTAGGTTAGGTTAGGTTAGGTTAGGTTAGGTTAGGTTAGGTTAGGTTAGGTTAGGTTAGGTTAGGTTAGGTTAGGTTAGGTTAGGTTAGGTTAGGTTAGGTTAGGTTAGGTTAGGTTAGGTTAGGTTAGGTTAGGTTAGGTTAGGTTAGGTTAGGTTAGGTTAGGTTAGGTTAGGTTAGGTTAGGTTAGGTTAGGTTAGGTTAGGTTAGGTTAGGTTAGGTTAGGTTAGGTTAGGTTAGGTTAGGTTAGGTTAGGTTAGGTTAGGTTAGGTTAGGTTAGGTTAGGTTAGGTTAGGTTAGGTTAGGTTAGGTTAGGTTAGGTTAGGTTAGGTTAGGTTAGGTTAGGTTAGGTTAGGTTAGGTTAGGTTAGGTTAGGTTAGGTTAGGTTAGGTTAGGTTAGGTTAGGTTAGGTTAGGTTAGGTTAGGTTAGGTTAGGTTAGGTTAGGTTAGGTTAGGTTAGGTTAGGTTAGGTTAGGTTAGGTTAGGTTAGGTTAGGTTAGGTTAGGTTAGGTTAGGTTAGGTTAGGTTAGGTTAGGTTAGGTTAGGTTAGGTTAGGTTAGGTTAGGTTAGGTTAGGTTAGGTTAGGTTAGGTTAGGTTAGGTTAGGTTAGGTTAGGTTAGGTTAGGTTAGGTTAGGTTAGGTTAGGTTAGGTTAGGTTAGGTTAGGTTAGGTTAGGTTAGGTTAGGTTAGGTTAGGTTAGGTTAGGTTAGGTTAGGTTAGGTTAGGTTAGGTTAGGTTAGGTTAGGTTAGGTTAGGTTAGGTTAGGTTAGGTTAGGTTAGGTTAGGTTAGGTTAGGTTAGGTTAGGTTAGGTTAGGTTAGGTTAGGTTAGGTTAGGTTAGGTTAGGTTAGGTTAGGTTAGGTTAGGTTAGGTTAGGTTAGGTTAGGTTAGGTTAGGTTAGGTTAGGTTAGGTTAGGTTAGGTTAGGTTAGGTTAGGTTAGGTTAGGTTAGGTTAGGTTAGGTTAGGTTAGGTTAGGTTAGGTTAGGTTAGGTTAGGTTAGGTTAGGTTAGGTTAGGTTAGGTTAGGTTAGGTTAGGTTAGGTTAGGTTAGGTTAGGTTAGGTTAGGTTAGGTTAGGTTAGGTTAGGTTAGGTTAGGTTAGGTTAGGTTAGGTTAGGTTAGGTTAGGTTAGGTTAGGTTAGGTTAGGTTAGGTTAGGTTAGGTTAGGTTAGGTTAGGTTAGGTTAGGTTAGGTTAGGTTAGGTTAGGTTAGGTTAGGTTAGGTTAGGTTAGGTTAGGTTAGGTTAGGTTAGGTTAGGTTAGGTTAGGTTAGGTTAGGTTAGGTTAGGTTAGGTTAGGTTAGGTTAGGTTAGGTTAGGTTAGGTTAGGTTAGGTTAGGTTAGGTTAGGTTAGGTTAGGTTAGGTTAGGTTAGGTTAGGTTAGGTTAGGTTAGGTTAGGTTAGGTTAGGTTAGGTTAGGTTAGGTTAGGTTAGGTTAGGTTAGGTTAGGTTAGGTTAGGTTAGGTTAGGTTAGGTTAGGTTAGGTTAGGTTAGGTTAGGTTAGGTTAGGTTAGGTTAGGTTAGGTTAGGTTAGGTTAGGTTAGGTTAGGTTAGGTTAGGTTAGGTTAGGTTAGGTTAGGTTAGGTTAGGTTAGGTTAGGTTAGGTTAGGTTAGGTTAGGTTAGGTTAGGTTAGGTTAGGTTAGGTTAGGTTAGGTTAGGTTAGGTTAGGTTAGGTTAGGTTAGGTTAGGTTAGGTTAGGTTAGGTTAGGTTAGGTTAGGTTAGGTTAGGTTAGGTTAGGTTAGGTTAGGTTAGGTTAGGTTAGGTTAGGTTAGGTTAGGTTAGGTTAGGTTAGGTTAGGTTAGGTTAGGTTAGGTTAGGTTAGGTTAGGTTAGGTTAGGTTAGGTTAGGTTAGGTTAGGTTAGGTTAGGTTAGGTTAGGTTAGGTTAGGTTAGGTTAGGTTAGGTTAGGTTAGGTTAGGTTAGGTTAGGTTAGGTTAGGTTAGGTTAGGTTAGGTTAGGTTAGGTTAGGTTAGGTTAGGTTAGGTTAGGTTAGGTTAGGTTAGGTTAGGTTAGGTTAGGTTAGGTTAGGTTAGGTTAGGTTAGGTTAGGTTAGGTTAGGTTAGGTTAGGTTAGGTTAGGTTAGGTTAGGTTAGGTTAGGTTAGGTTAGGTTAGGTTAGGTTAGGTTAGGTTAGGTTAGGTTAGGTTAGGTTAGGTTAGGTTAGGTTAGGTTAGGTTAGGTTAGGTTAGGTTAGGTTAGGTTAGGTTAGGTTAGGTTAGGTTAGGTTAGGTTAGGTTAGGTTAGGTTAGGTTAGGTTAGGTTAGGTTAGGTTAGGTTAGGTTAGGTTAGGTTAGGTTAGGTTAGGTTAGGTTAGGTTAGGTTAGGTTAGGTTAGGTTAGGTTAGGTTAGGTTAGGTTAGGTTAGGTTAGGTTAGGTTAGGTTAGGTTAGGTTAGGTTAGGTTAGGTTAGGTTAGGTTAGGTTAGGTTAGGTTAGGTTAGGTTAGGTTAGGTTAGGTTAGGTTAGGTTAGGTTAGGTTAGGTTAGGTTAGGTTAGGTTAGGTTAGGTTAGGTTAGGTTAGGTTAGGTTAGGTTAGGTTAGGTTAGGTTAGGTTAGGTTAGGTTAGGTTAGGTTAGGTTAGGTTAGGTTAGGTTAGGTTAGGTTAGGTTAGGTTAGGTTAGGTTAGGTTAGGTTAGGTTAGGTTAGGTTAGGTTAGGTTAGGTTAGGTTAGGTTAGGTTAGGTTAGGTTAGGTTAGGTTAGGTTAGGTTAGGTTAGGTTAGGTTAGGTTAGGTTAGGTTAGGTTAGGTTAGGTTAGGTTAGGTTAGGTTAGGTTAGGTTAGGTTAGGTTAGGTTAGGTTAGGTTAGGTTAGGTTAGGTTAGGTTAGGTTAGGTTAGGTTAGGTTAGGTTAGGTTAGGTTAGGTTAGGTTAGGTTAGGTTAGGTTAGGTTAGGTTAGGTTAGGTTAGGTTAGGTTAGGTTAGGTTAGGTTAGGTTAGGTTAGGTTAGGTTAGGTTAGGTTAGGTTAGGTTAGGTTAGGTTAGGTTAGGTTAGGTTAGGTTAGGTTAGGTTAGGTTAGGTTAGGTTAGGTTAGGTTAGGTTAGGTTAGGTTAGGTTAGGTTAGGTTAGGTTAGGTTAGGTTAGGTTAGGTTAGGTTAGGTTAGGTTAGGTTAGGTTAGGTTAGGTTAGGTTAGGTTAGGTTAGGTTAGGTTAGGTTAGGTTAGGTTAGGTTAGGTTAGGTTAGGTTAGGTTAGGTTAGGTTAGGTTAGGTTAGGTTAGGTTAGGTTAGGTTAGGTTAGGTTAGGTTAGGTTAGGTTAGGTTAGGTTAGGTTAGGTTAGGTTAGGTTAGGTTAGGTTAGGTTAGGTTAGGTTAGGTTAGGTTAGGTTAGGTTAGGTTAGGTTAGGTTAGGTTAGGTTAGGTTAGGTTAGGTTAGGTTAGGTTAGGTTAGGTTAGGTTAGGTTAGGTTAGGTTAGGTTAGGTTAGGTTAGGTTAGGTTAGGTTAGGTTAGGTTAGGTTAGGTTAGGTTAGGTTAGGTTAGGTTAGGTTAGGTTAGGTTAGGTTAGGTTAGGTTAGGTTAGGTTAGGTTAGGTTAGGTTAGGTTAGGTTAGGTTAGGTTAGGTTAGGTTAGGTTAGGTTAGGTTAGGTTAGGTTAGGTTAGGTTAGGTTAGGTTAGGTTAGGTTAGGTTAGGTTAGGTTAGGTTAGGTTAGGTTAGGTTAGGTTAGGTTAGGTTAGGTTAGGTTAGGTTAGGTTAGGTTAGGTTAGGTTAGGTTAGGTTAGGTTAGGTTAGGTTAGGTTAGGTTAGGTTAGGTTAGGTTAGGTTAGGTTAGGTTAGGTTAGGTTAGGTTAGGTTAGGTTAGGTTAGGTTAGGTTAGGTTAGGTTAGGTTAGGTTAGGTTAGGTTAGGTTAGGTTAGGTTAGGTTAGGTTAGGTTAGGTTAGGTTAGGTTAGGTTAGGTTAGGTTAGGTTAGGTTAGGTTAGGTTAGGTTAGGTTAGGTTAGGTTAGGTTAGGTTAGGTTAGGTTAGGTTAGGTTAGGTTAGGTTAGGTTAGGTTAGGTTAGGTTAGGTTAGGTTAGGTTAGGTTAGGTTAGGTTAGGTTAGGTTAGGTTAGGTTAGGTTAGGTTAGGTTAGGTTAGGTTAGGTTAGGTTAGGTTAGGTTAGGTTAGGTTAGGTTAGGTTAGGTTAGGTTAGGTTAGGTTAGGTTAGGTTAGGTTAGGTTAGGTTAGGTTAGGTTAGGTTAGGTTAGGTTAGGTTAGGTTAGGTTAGGTTAGGTTAGGTTAGGTTAGGTTAGGTTAGGTTAGGTTAGGTTAGGTTAGGTTAGGTTAGGTTAGGTTAGGTTAGGTTAGGTTAGGTTAGGTTAGGTTAGGTTAGGTTAGGTTAGGTTAGGTTAGGTTAGGTTAGGTTAGGTTAGGTTAGGTTAGGTTAGGTTAGGTTAGGTTAGGTTAGGTTAGGTTAGGTTAGGTTAGGTTAGGTTAGGTTAGGTTAGGTTAGGTTAGGTTAGGTTAGGTTAGGTTAGGTTAGGTTAGGTTAGGTTAGGTTAGGTTAGGTTAGGTTAGGTTAGGTTAGGTTAGGTTAGGTTAGGTTAGGTTAGGTTAGGTTAGGTTAGGTTAGGTTAGGTTAGGTTAGGTTAGGTTAGGTTAGGTTAGGTTAGGTTAGGTTAGGTTAGGTTAGGTTAGGTTAGGTTAGGTTAGGTTAGGTTAGGTTAGGTTAGGTTAGGTTAGGTTAGGTTAGGTTAGGTTAGGTTAGGTTAGGTTAGGTTAGGTTAGGTTAGGTTAGGTTAGGTTAGGTTAGGTTAGGTTAGGTTAGGTTAGGTTAGGTTAGGTTAGGTTAGGTTAGGTTAGGTTAGGTTAGGTTAGGTTAGGTTAGGTTAGGTT